>OZ005654.1:260972412-261290306 GCA_963930645.1 Salticus scenicus | reverse complement strand
GAAATTAGTGTAAAATGATAGTTGGGATAGAATGTTTGGTTGGGCAAGTAAAAGTCACCAGTTGAAATGAGTACTGAAAGTAGAGTAGTCTAAGATGATAATGTCGAGTCAAGGTAAAATGTTCGGTTGAGAATGAGAAAGTCCCTAGCTGGATCCTGGATATTTTGTCGATGTTGTGGGTGAGATAGCTGGTTGGAGGTATCGAATAGAGGTAAATTTGGGTTAGCATGGAGTGTCTGTAGTTGTTGGATAGTTAGTTAGAAAATTTGAAAACAGGATTTACGATAGTCTTAAAAAAGAGTATTTTGGTAAAATGAAGTGAATCGTTTTTACTTTCTTCTATATGTAATATAGAGAAAGTATTGGATTCGCGAAAATTTTCGACCTCCGTTTTTTGACGGATCTACACGTTTTGGGATGTCCTGAACACGAATTGATAGTTTTTAAAAAATGTCTGTCTGTGTGTCTGTCTGTCTGTCTGTCTGTGTGTCTGTCTGTCTGTGTGTCTGTATCATTTTTTTGTGGACGCTGTATCTCACGAACCAATGAATGAAATTTAACCAAACTTGGTATTTAGTTGCACCCTGACATGAACTGGTGCCCATTAGATTTGGGGATCAATAGCTCAACAGGTGGCGCTGTGATCGCATTTTATAGGACAAAATTCCGTATAAATGGGCATAATGAGAGTTATTTTAAACTTGTGATTGTAAAATTAATATGAATTATTGATAATAGTAGTAGTTAACTAGGAAAAAAAATTTGTGCATGGGGGGGCATCGGTTCCCCCCCTGGGGGGGAAGTACCCCCCCGGGGGGGTTAAATTTTGAAGATGGGTATCATTCGAAAGATCTCGTCAATACCTTTAAAACGAATGGTTGAACCATAAATCTGTGATAATTTAAAACAAAGTTATCGATTTTTTTTACTTTTAACAAAAAAAAAACTTAGAAAAAAAATCGTTTTTTTTTTTTTTTTTTTTTTTTAAATATTGTTACTGATTGAATATGTATAGGAAAATATAGAAGAAAGTCTTGTGGTGGCCACAACATACTAGTTTCTTATTATGAGGACTTTAAATACGCAAGCGAAGTGATGACGTCACTTGCCGTTCGTGCATACAAGAAAAATATTTCCTATGTTAAACGCCCAATGGATTTTTCGTAAAAAATTATTAAAAATCGAGGGAAATTATTTCCCGATTTTAATCCCCATATTTTGGTTTAGATATGTATTAGTTATCCTGTGCATGCGTTAGATTAAGTTGTTTTTGTTCTAAAATTGATAAAATTTGAATTTTAAATACCAAAACTCTAGATAAAAAAAAAAAAAAAAAAAAAAAAAAAAAAACTTCCATATTCCATTGAAAACATAAACATTTCATTTCAAAGGATGATATTTACACAATAAATATTTAACTAATATACTAATTAAAAGGAAAATGATAAATATTCTATCATAATTTGAAGTGAAATTTGTTTTCAAATGTCTAAATAAAGTATCTGATATAAGATACTAATATGTTGCAGCGCAATAGATTTGATATCGGTCATCCTTGACAGAGAAAAAAAATATTGCCAAATTATCTGGCGAACATAATTTAATTCCTTTCAAAAATCATGGTTATTTTAACAACTTATATTAAGAGAGTAATGAATAATATGAAACAATATTTCGCACAATACATATTACGAAAATATACATCTGGCACGTATATTTTCGTAGTACGTTTTTGACCGCCAAGTACAAAAACGCCAAGGACAACAGAGTTTTGAAATTTAAAATTAAAATTTTGTCAATTTGACAGAAAAATAATTATAAGATAAAAATTTTTTTATAAACCATGTTTTTTAATTTTCTGTTGAATCATATAAACGCTACTGAAGGCAGCCGGAACCCCAGCAATTGGATAAAAGTATTAAAAAAATTCCTTGCTATCGTCTTTTGAGCTATTATAAAAGTTTCAAATGGCTATCTAGCTGGGAAGTTAGTTAAAAGTTGATTGCAAGCTTTGTACTGGAAACGCTGCCGAAGGCAGCAGGGTCCCGAAGCAATTGGATAAAAATATTTTTAAAAAGCATTTTCACCGTATTCTGAACTGTTCCGAAAGTTTCAAATGTCTAGCTACTCGGGAAGTTAGTTAAATGAATTTTCTGTTGAATCATACGAACGCTGCCGAAGGCAGTAGCGATCTGAAACAGTTGACTAAAAGTATTAAAAAAATATATTGCCACCGTGTTCTGAGCTATCCTGAAAGTTTCAAATATCTAGCTAGTCGGGAAGTTAGTGAAAAATCGATTGCAAGCTTTGTACTGGTAACGCTGCCGAAGGCAGCAGGAACCCGAAACAGTTGGCTAAAGGTATTAAAAAAAAAGCATTTTCACCGTGTTCTGAACTATTCTGAAAATTTTAAATGTCTAGCTAGTCGGGAAGTTAGTTAAATAAATGTTCTGTCGAATTATATAAGCGCTGCTGAGGGCAGCGGGACCTGAAATAGTTGACTAAAATTATTAGAAAAATGTATTGTCATCGTGTTGTGAGCTGTCCTAAAAGTTTTAAATGTGTAGCTAGTCGGAAAGTTAGTGAAAGATCGATTGCAAACTTTATACTGATAACGCTGCCGAAGGCAGCAGGAACTCGAAACAGTTGGCTATAGGTATTTAAAAAATGCAATTTTTCCGTGTTCTGAACTATTCTGAAAATTTTAAATGTCTAGCTAGTCGGGAAGTTAGTTAAATAAATGTTCTGTCGAATTACATCAGCGCTGCCAAAGGCAGCGGGACCTGAAATAGTTGACTAAAATTATTAGAAAAATGTATTGTCACCGTGTTGTGAGCTGTCCTAAAAGTTTCAAATGTCTAGCTAGTCGGAAAGTTAGTGAAAAATCGATTGCAAGCTTTGTACTGAAAACGCTACCGAAGGCAGCAGGAACCCGAAACAGTTGGCTAAAGGTTTTAAGAAAATGCATTTTCACCGTGTTCTGAACTATTCTGAAAGTTTCAAATGTCTAGCTAGTCGGGAAGTTGGTTAAATAAATTTTCTGTCGAATCATATAAGCGCTGCCGAAGGCAGCGGGACTTGAAATAGTTGACTAAAATTATTAGAAAAATGTGTTGTCACCGTGTTGTGAGCTGTCCTGAAAATTTCAAATGTCTAGCTAGTCGGAAAGTTCGTGAAAAATCGATTGCAAGCTTTGTACTGATAACGGGTCCGAAGGCAGCGGGAACCCGAAACAGTTGGCAAAAGGTTTTAAGAAAATGCATTTTCACCCTGTTCTGAACTATTCTGAAAGTTTCAAATGTCTAGCTAGTCGTGAAGTTAGTTAAATAAATTTTCTGTCGAATCATATAAGCGCTGCCGAAGGCAGCGGGACTTGAAATAGTTGACTAAAATTATTAGAAAAATGTATTGTCACCGTGTTGTGAGCTGTCCTGAAAATTTCAAATATCTAGCTAGTCGGGAAGTTAGTTAAAAATCGATTGCAAGATTTGTCCCTGACAAACACACAAACCCACAAACCCACAAACACACAAGAATCGAAGTTAATAAAAACATGGTAATAACTCAATCTAACACATGCACATGATAACTAATACATATATATATACCCAAATATGGGGATTAAAATCGGGAAATAATTTTCCTCGATTTTTAATAATTTTTTACAAAAAATCCAATGGGCGAATAACATAGGAAATCATTTTCTTGCAACCACGGACGGTCAGTGGCGTCACATTTCGCTTGCGTATAGAGCACTTAATGGAACACTGGGATGTGTTGTTGCTGTTGTGTTGTCGGGCCTATATTTTTTGTCAACCAGCAGTTTTTTTATTGTCATTCATATTTATTGATTGGGTAGAATTTTTTTAATTTCAGAACGAAAATTATAAAATATCGTAACACATTTGATTTATAAACAAAAATTAAAAATACATTTAAATGATCACGTGGTAACCATCATGATCTAAACATTGTTTTCAAGATTTATCGTTCACATTCCGTCATTTTTGACGGGGTTATATACTAGTTAAGTAATAATAAAGAAAAAAAAAAGTGACTTTATATCTATCAGAGTTAGCGACTATTACGTTTTTATACTCTACTTTTCTTAGTAAACAATTTTAGCTTATTTAATTATTGAAAACCTTTACAAACCTTTATAAATTTAATGTATTAAAAATTACTGATATAAAAAAATCGTAGTAGTCTGTTACCGTGAAAGACCGAAATTGGAGAATGTCGACTTTCACAGGTGAATGTCAACAAACACCAAATACGTCGGTGAAAGATCGAATATTTCATTACATTCTTGTACATTCGGACCCTCACCGGTGTATGTTGACAATCACAGATATGCTCTGGTGGAGGTCGAAAAGAGAGGCTCAGACAAAGAGGCGACTGGCTGTTTCCCGCCAAATCCTTTGTTCTGCTTGGTGTCAGTCAGCTTTGTCAGTCTTATGCAAGGTTTGATGGTGAGAGCAACGTTTTCTTAATTTTTTTTTTCCGATACCCTAATTTATACAGAATGGATACTGCAGTGTATCGTGATCTTTTTCTTGAAAAGTTAAATGCATTAATTGCAGGTAAACGAGAAGACAATTGTTTTTATTTTTCTCAAGAAAAGTACTCTAAAATACTTTCTGAAGTGGTTTCTGCTAAAACTAAGTGCAACACACCTTTGGATTACAGATGATTAAAACGTTTTGACGTTTTAAAAATTAATGATGAAGAGAAGTTAATTGTACCATTAAAACCAGGAGAAACGAATATACAGTATTATGTTACCAATGAGGAATTGTTCAGTATACTATATGAAACTCACACCAGAATAGGCCACGGAGGAAGAACACGTATGCTTAAAGAGTTGCAAAATAAATACAAAAATATTACATATGAAGTTGTAATGTTGTATTTAAATTTATGCAAACAGTGTCAAATGAAACACAGTGCACCTAGGAAAGGTATTGTTGTGAAACCAATGATCAGTTCTGAGTTAAACTCAAGATGTCAAGTTGATCTGATAGATCTGCAGTCAAACAGAGATGGCGAATATAAGTTCGTAATGGTGTATCAAGATCATTTAACTAAGTTTGTCCAGCTACGACTTTTGAAAACTAAGAGGGCGGAAGAAGTAGCGTATCACGTTCTTCCAATATTTTTAACATTTGGTGCTCCAGCAATATTGCAATCAGATAATGGTAGAGAATTCAGTAATCAAGTCATATCCGAAATATGCGCTATGTGGAAAGATGTTAAGATAGTTCATGGAAAGCGTCGGCATAGTCAAACACAAGGCTCAGTTGAAAGGGCCAATCAGGATATAGAGAATATGCTAACTGCATGGATGAACGATAACCATACAAATAAATGGTCAGAAGGTTTACCCTTTGTCCAATTTGCCAAGAACACTACATACCACGAAGGAATACGCCAAAGTCCTTATGAAGCCATGTTTGGCATTAAAGCGAAAAGAGGCATAGCATCGTCTGTTTTGCCTAGCGAACAAATCGCAAATATCGAAACCGAAGAACAACTTGAAGAAATTACCAATACTTTTGAAACCGAAGAACAGCTTGAAGAAACTGGTAATACTTCTGAAAAAAATTTGAGTGGTGGTCATACCAAAAACCATATTCCAAAGAAAAATATTGAAGAGGACTTGCAATCTACCACGTCTTCACATCAAGTTCTAACTGAAAAACACGAGTTAATTTCTATAAAAAGAGCGGCCGCGAAAGATAATCTTCTACTGCAAGCAACAAAAATGTTACGAACCTCACAAAAATAATTTCCTCCTGTTCAAATTGGTGATACTGTACGAATACAAGTCCCTGATGTCGACCGTGGCCGTACAGATAACCGAAATGTGTTAGCGGTTGTTGTTGGAATAGAAGACTCCGACTTCTATAAACTTGCAAATGAAAATGGTACCCTCAAGCAGCTTTACACACGTAATCAGTTCGTAATTTGTAAAGAAAAGTTACTTTCCATTGATGAGATTCAAGAAATTTCGCTGAGAGAAGCAGTTGCAGCTAATTCGAGAAGCGGTGGGCAATGCTATAAACGCTGTTATTGCAAAAAGAAGTGTTCCACAAATAAATGCAGTTGTAAAAGCAAGGGCCTCTTGTGCAATTCAAAGTGTCATAATAGTTTCAGTTGTTGCAATAAATAAGATTTGAATCACATAATTTAGTAAGTTTTTTATTACTATTATTTTATTTTCTCATTTAGAACGTACTGTATAATTAAGTAAGTTTTTAACTTCTATTATTTTCCTTTCTCATTTTGAATGTACTGTATAATTAAGTAAGTTTTTAACTTCTATTATTTTCCTTTCTCATTTTGAATGTACTGTGTGTTTTCAGTTCTTAGTCATTCCTCTCAGAAAGAGAGGCAAAAAATTTATCGCGACTGAATTACGGAGAAGAAAATATACATCTCGGACCTGTTCAACATTCACCATTAGTGCATGGTGAATGTCGACATTTACTGGTGTAAGTCAGAAATAAGGGTATTTAGCAAATATTTCGGACATACACCAAGCAACTATGTGTTTGTTGACATTCACCGGTGAAAGTCGACATTCTCCAGATTTTGGTGTTTCACCGTAACATATCCGTTTAGAAAAAGATCAGGAAAATCAATCTTTAAAAATGTTAGTTTGTTTAATTTTTGTTTTTAACGTATCATGAAAAACGGCAGTTTTTCGAGTGACGCAAGCGGAAGCCCAAACTGAACGCTGCGAACTCATATATACGGCTAGTTTGACATCAGAGAGATTTGTAAAAGCCGACACTTAATATCTCAGCAAATATGCCATATTTTGTTCTGATCTTTTCAAAATAGTCTTTTATCTACGGTCTTAATCTATCCTTAAAATTTTACATTTCTACATGCAGTATGTTTTGAGATCTGAATCTCAATTTAAAGCCAAAAAGGGAAAACGATTGGTGTAATGGACTAAATTCTGAAAAATATCTCTAAAACGGCTCGAAGGATTTTCATATAATTAATATATGCTGTTAATAGGATCTTTCTTAATCTAGTAACGTCTTCGTTTTTTTCAGGAAAACTCTTGTTTTTTATAAAAGTTGTTTTAAAAATAGAACTATATTACTCCGCCAATTGCATGCTTTTCTTCGGCGAAAATGGCCGTAAATCGGTTCTGACTTCTTGCTTGCAAGGCTTTGTTGGTTGGCTGACCAACGTGAATGCAGTCAATAACTTTTTGTTATGAAGAAAATATTTTTAATTTTAAAATTTCCCATTTCGTCAAAAAATTATTTAGATAATATTTAAAGTAAAAGAAGTATTTTGTAATCATAGATATTCTGTTTCATCGTTATTTATAATGAATTAATTTCTTTTTAAAGCGAAAAAGTTTATCACTCATGCACACAAATTTATACCATGGTTCATGATCTTTGAAGCGCATGCGTACATCCAAAATTTTTGGCGCTCGCTGACTCGCTGTAGACAGGCGCTAATTGTTTACCACCGAGGTTTGCACTGTATTATTCCGCCCATTCCGCCTATCAAGCTTTCAGTTTCATTACGTTTTTCTATTTTATTTATTACTTCGAAGAGCATTATTTAATCAAGAAAGAAGATATTCTAGTTGAAAACCCTAAATTAATTGATACCGGAAGGTTTAAATAAATGATTTGAGAAAAGCAAAATTTAATACTATGTTTGCATCTAGAGGTACGTGTTTTATTATGGTTACATATTTTTTTTCGATTAGTCAATAAATGTGTTTATATATCTTATCTTTGATCTGTTTGCACTGCCAAGCCTAAACAAATTATTACTCATAATCGCCTGTAATTTTCAAAATATGCCTGTTTTTTAGTTCCATGTTTATGTATTGCTCGGTAACCTAGAAAATAATAATAATATATACTTTTGTTTTAATAATTAAGAGGGAGCTTTCTAGCAGCAAGCGCTGCAGATTATTCCGATAAACTTATTATGGACAGCAGTAAAGTATGCTTTTTGGATTACCAGTTTAATAGCTTAATCACAATTGCTTACATGCTGTTATTTCGCTGCTTATCAATAAAATTTGCACTTTTTTTTTCTTTTTCAAGCTATTCCTGAAATATTTTTTGCTTACATTTCGCCATAATACACAATTATTTTTATTTTTTATCTATAAAGTCTGCGATTTTTTGAAAACTATTTTGAATTGAGCGATAATTTTACAGCTTGTTAATAAAATATGGAATCATATTGCTGCTTATTGAGAAACTTTATTTTTCACAATACAAATAATTACTAAGAATAGAGTATTTTATTGCAAATTGATAAAATTCTTTTTTTTTTTTCCACCAAAGCTATTTCTCAAAATCCATGATAATTTTGTGGCCTGTTATTGAAATACAGAATCATTTGTATTTTCTGTATCTATCATCAAATTTTATGTTTAATAATATAAATAATTGCCAAAATTCATCATTATTTTGTTGCCTATCAATAAAATTTTTACTTTTTTTTTTTGTTCAGTTCTGTTTACCAAAATATGCAGTAATTTTGTAATCTGTTATTAACCCGTTAGTAGTCGCTATAGACAGCGCCACCTATTACAGATTGCGTACTTTTTATTTAACTCGCACCAATAATTTTAAAAATTGATGTGATCAACGTTCCTTCGATTTTATTCGCGTTTTATTTATATCAAATGCCACTTCTAAAAATTTTTGGTGGCTATTGAATAAAAGAATCTGGCATAACTGAAGGATGGGCGGCAAATCGACCAACTAGCGACTACTAACGGGCTAAAATGCACAAGTATTTTGCCGCTAACAGTTCAAGACAGGCATTATTTATGAAATCAAGCATAACAGAATTTTACCGCAAAATGCAGAACTAAATTTGCTTTTAGAAAATAATTAGCTAGTTATTAGGAATGTACTGAATATTCAGTATATATATTCGATATTCGACCGTAATGCTGAATATGAAATTATTTGGCTAGATGAATCTAAAGATTGATTTTGAATTTTATACTATAAAATAAATAATGTAAAAAACTATCATCTGTTCAGATACAGTCAACCGTCGAGCAAAAGGTGTGCTTATTTAGTATTTTAAGAGCAAAAAAAAAAAAAAAAAAAAAAATGTGAAAATAGGAGGGGCATTTATCTGAGTAAAGGATTTTATGGTATTTTACGGTATATATAAAAAAGGTAAATACACTAAAACGTTATCTAAAACGTATTTGCATAATTAAATCTGCTATTTTGCCAATTATGGCCATATTATAAAATATTTTAATGTTCCCCTTTCATATGTAAATTTCATGTATCTTAAATTAAGTCTTAGAGCATAACTTTTATATTCTCTAAGAATTATCTGAGGATGATAATTTCGCATCTAAAAAAGATGTTAAGAATAAAGTTATCAGTTTTGGTTTTAGTAATTCACTATGCTGTAAGTATCAAAATGTAGCAATGAACCTAATTATGTATATACACTACAAAAGTTCTGCATGAAAGCGTGCTGTTTACCATTTAACTAAATTTTATGTTCAAAAGCCTTTTTTTTTTTAAATTTTAAGATGTGCAAATTTTCATATATGCTTCAATTATTCTTTCTTGCAACTACTTGGTATTAGGTGCTCGTCCAAGCACTCAGCAACTACTCGGTCAAAGTGCTATTTGGTGTAGCACTAATATCTAACAAAAGTTGTTTTTGTTAACAACAGTACTTAAATAAAGATTATATCTTTAAAATCGAGTTAACAAGGAGTGCACGTATTTTAGATAATGTTGCCATCTAGGACATTTTAGGAGATCAAACAAATATTATGTCCACCCCCGTTAAAAAAGGTGATACATGATACAAGTAAAAAAATAGTGAATTTGAGTTTATGTCATATGAAAAGCCCAGTGGCAGAAACGCCGCGACACGGCGACATAGTCGCGGACACAGAAAAACGGCTTGCAGACAGTTTTTGTCTGCACTAATAAAAAAAATTGACCCTAACTTTCAGACACTCTTTGTCTGTACTACTAAAAAAAAAATTTCCCACAACTTTAAGACAGTTTTTGTCTGCAGTCATAAAAAATTGTCTGCAATTTAGATATTTTTGCCCACGACAATGCTCTACTGATGTATGACGTCTTAGACGCTCTGTGGTAGGAACTCTTGAACTCCCTATAGGTGCCTTGGTAGGAACACACAAAACAGTGCTTAACAAGGGCGACCTAGGAGCCTAGATCTCCCTTGATAGGCAGTATTATGCATGTATTCTTTTTCTCCTGTTACCTGTTACTGAGATTCTACGGGAATGTAGGAAAGTGCTAATTTCATTTAAAACTGCTCCAAAACTTCTCCTCCACTTCAAAATTCACTTATAAAAATTTCTGTATCAAAACTAAAATTAATACTTTTATTATTTATAATTATTTATATTGTGTTGTGTCAAACATTGCTATGAAATATTTAATTGAATGAGTTAAACTTATTATTTTATAATTGTTTATACTATATTATTTTGTAGTAAAATTGTATTGTGTATTGTTGCACGAGATCACCACTGTTGTTAACCCCCCCCCCCTCCTCCCAGATTGCCGCTTTCAGCTTTCAGGCTTTTTGAGTACAGATTACGAAATTTTAAAAACCTGTCGCAGACAGCTACAAAATTTTATGTCACTGGGATGAAAAGTGTCCCACCTAAGCTATATCATGCAGTTTATCCACCTGAGTAAGAGGCATTTTTGTTAGTTTTATTGTAAGCTAGTCAATGCTTTATTGTTATCTTTAAGTTGATTTTTCTCAAAGATTATTTTTTATTGCTGGGGTGCAACATGATGTTGTCATCTAAGAAAGTTTAAGTATTTATTGAGGAATCTAACAGTTAATAACTTTCTTTGCTGTGAGCTCAGCATCATGCCACTGTGTATTGTAATATTTTCTAGTAATTTTCTACATTTAAATCAGTCACCATTTCTGAAAAGGAATTTTTTATGTTAATTTCTCATAATTAAAAAAGTAAAATATTACTAAATGTAAATGGTACTATTTAAATAGTTCGAAAAAAATTAGGAAGTTGACAGCTGATTGTCGGTAATTAGCTGGCCAAATATTCGGCATTCGGCCAAAATCATTAAATAAACAGATTAACCATGAAAAGTGTCTAAAACTGATTATTTTCGTAGAGCTAAAGTTTTAATTAATACAGACATGGTACAATCTTACAGAAAAAAAGGCTGAACTTTTCCCGATCCCCCCCCCTCAAAAGTGGTATCAGGCAACTGACACAATATAAATTTTTCAATAATAAAAATAATGTTAAATTTGATTGCATACATGCACACACATTAAACAAAATCAGAACAATAAATCTCATATTGAATATCATATTAATTATAATTAAAATAGTTGTAAGTGCTTAAAAAACAGACAAACTTATTACGTATACTTGAAAATAAGTTTATTCTGTAGAAGCATTGTTTGCTGGGGCAATTGATTAGCAGAATAATGTAGTTCTAGTTTATTAGGAAAATGCAGTTGAAGAGCTATTTCTTTTTCATTTTCTCAAAGTTTGAATTTGACATTTCTTGAAAGCCAATCACATAGAAATTGCTAATAATATATTGCACAAATTCAGGCTGACCCCCCCCCCCCTACACATGTCCAAAAAGTTTTAATGCAGATTTGCATTAATCCCAAGAATAATAATTTTCAAGCTTAAAAAGGCTGAAAAGTAACATGTCTGTTAATATCTTTACTTTTTCTTTTCCTCTTGAATTTCATTCTGTACACCACTGAAAACAGAAAACTCTCTTGCGGTAAACATTGCAAAAAGAGCCATTCTGCCACTTTTTTCTTTTTAACTGTGGTATGCTCATGCATGCAAGAACATAGCAGCGCCGGATCTAGAAGGGGGGGGGGAGCTAGGCTAAAAGTACTGACATTCATAATTGAATATTACAATTGGAAATTTTTCATTGATATGGAATAACATCTTGAAAAATCTTAGCCCCCCCCCCCCCCCCCCAAAAAAAAAAAAAAAAAAAAAAAAAAAAAAAGTTTTAGATCCGCCACTTTAACATAGTGCATGAATAAGTTGTCTGCATTTTCTTTTTTGTTTAGAAACAGAATTTACTATTAATTAAAGTGAATTAAATTACATTTAGTTTAAATTAATATTTTGTATTTTAGAAGATTAATTTCTCAAGTAAATGTTTGAATATTGAAGTGTGGAACTTTAAAACAGGCATATTCGAAAAATAGAGGTTACAAGTGATTTGTTTATACTTGAAGATATTTTTGTTTTAGCCAACAGATCAACAGACATTTATTTACTTTTCGGAAATATGAATAACTACATTTTAGAAAATAAAACTATAAAACACTTGCCTCTAAATCATAGTAATGGAAGTGTATATTTGTAATTTATTTTCCTTGTAGCTGCAAATCTTATGCATTTCATGAATTGCTAATAGAATAGGGATAATTTTGGATTTGGGTATGAATTATATTTCATGAAATAAAATGAAAACTAATAATTTCATATGCCTACAAGAATTCACATTTATATACATCATCATTACCTATAATTATATACTGAAAATATATTAGCAACATTGAAATTGAAATTGACACAAAAAATATTTTAGTTTTTGAAGATGGCAATTCAATCAAAACAAGTACTTAACAGTGCTGCTAATTAACATGCTGCTATATATTTTCCAAATTTAGGTATATACTGCACATTATATATGTTTACTTTAACATTTTATCGAATTGAAACATTTGGGGAGCAAATGTTCAAATCAAGTTTTTTCTTAAAAAAAAAAAAAAAAAAAAAAAAAAAGAGTTATTTTTTTAATTTATTAGTTATTTATTTATTTATCTATTTTTTTTTTTTTTTTTTTTTTTGTCTGAAAAATTGTATCTAAAGGTGAAAACATGGTTTGAATGTTTGCTCCTCGTTTATGTTTTAATAGTTTTAATGTAATTAATGATTTTAAAACATGGGGTACTTTGGGTCAGGGTTGTTCGTTTTTTTCCATAGTGGAAAAAATCTGGTTAAAATCGCCCCGGACAAAATACCGTTTTGTCCACTATTAATTATTTGCGAGTCCTAAATTAAAAATTACCTTTATTCTTTCCATATATATAAAACAATTCTTTATCATTATGTGTATGTGAGAGCTTGTGAAATACGGTCGCCATTGGGGACCAATATTTTTTAAAACTAGTAATAATGTTTTCAACTTTAAGGATTTTTTTTTTTTTTTTTTAATATATATATTTTGGTGAAAGAATTGGTCCCGAAATCGGGCTCCAATTCTACTTTCGCTGTTTTGCCCTCACCAGTTTTTGAGACACTGTGTTGAATTAGGGAATTTACATATCTCCGTGCATGTTTCACAACTCTGTGTTAAATTATTGCACCGTTTTAGGGAATTGGTTTACACTGCTCCTGTCTGTGCATGCTATCGATCTGGTGCTGAATTTTTGTACCTGTGTAATGATGTACCATTGCCGATGGTGTATTAATTTAGTGAAAATAATAAAACCAGTTTCATGATGTTAAATTTAAACAAGTGTTTCCTGATGTAAAAAATAAATCATTCCAGCCTAATAAATAATTGATTTTTAGTTGGTATAATAATTGGTATATAGAATCTTAATTTCTATATTGTATTCAAGTAAATTTTGAAACGGAATAAAAAGAAAAAAAAAAGAAAGAAAGAAAATGTTGGAGAATATTTTTTTATGGGCTACCATAATTTTTTGTTGGCGACCATATTTTTTAATAAATTCCTGAACCCTGTGCAGGGTTTAAACTGCCATAAGTTTTTTTAGCATTTTGCTAAAAAATGTTGGTCAGAATTTCACTAAAAAGCTAAAACTGGATAACTATATAAAATATCTCTATATAATAACTCAGATTTTTTTTTTTTTTTTTTTGTAATATTTGCAGGCAAAAACTACGAAAGAACTGAAATTTTTGGGAATCATTATTTGTATAGTAATTTGGATTTATTTTTAATGATTGAATTTAAATGCAAAAATATTTAAAAGTATGTCAGAATTTGCTTCATAGAAGCATTCTTAGCACTAGTATTTCACGATTATCTACCACTACACTTTATTTAATTTTTAAATTGCTTTTTCATTTTACATGTATGATATGAGTACCTCTTTTTCTATTGTTGAAATCAAAACATAGTTTTCCTGATTCATATTTTTAAAGTCACAAATATGGATTCTTGGTTAAAATCATCAATGAACAAAAGGAATAGAAAACAAAACTGAGGATAACAAAGCTAACAAGGAACACCGTGTCTGGCTGTGATTTTAATGAAACTTTAATTTCTGATAGAGGGCATGTACCAAATATTTTTTATCACAGAAATTTTTGCTATCATCCATGTTTTCTCTATTTATTGAATTTTTAAAATGTTAAAAACCACATCAGCCACATATCAACAGTAAGCTCCGCCTTTGGGTGTGACTTAAAAATACTAAATGATTTTGCGCTTTCATGTTTAAGTTACAAATGAAAATTTATAGTAGTACTGAAAATTATTTCAACTGAATTATTCATTTGAGTATTCACTTGCTGTATAAATACAAATTTTTCGCATATTTTTGAGTAAAATTTGATAGCATATCAAATATGAAAGAAACGCCTCTCTCTCATTGAAATCCGAGCCGGACGCTTGGGTGATGTTCCTTGTAAGTAAAAGAAATCAATGGTATCCAAAGAATTAATTAACTTTCGAAAAAGCTAAAATAGTGCTTGCCTATTTTCGCTAAAATGCTAAAGTAATTTTTTTGCCAGGTTAAACCTGTGTATGTAAATAAAATCAATTTAAATATTTCAAAATAGACATAAATGATTGAAATAGGCATGCAAAGTTAACAATATTTAATAAATAAATATATCTATTTCTAAGGGTGAATTGGGTGCAAAAGTATAGTTTATAGTTTCAAATTTAATTCCCCTCCTTTCCCCCCCCCCCCACTGCTTTCAACTACATTATCATCTCCTCCCTCATAGTCGTAAACACCTTTAAAAAATTTGTTATTAAGCATGATGAAATGAATGATTCACATATATTTCATGGAATTTTTTACTTTCTGAAAATACATAGGTAAGGAAAGTATTGTAATTATAACAAAAATTTGACGTGAAGTTGGTGTATCTACATGTTTGAAGTTCCATGAGTTCATTTTTGCTATTTTACGATAATGTATGTACATATCTGAGTAGAGTGAACACAATATTGTCTAAATGCTTTGTTCAAATGAGCTAAAAGTTGGTGCATATGTTATAGGTTATCGTAGTACAAACTGTATACATCTTGGAGAATCTAGCACAATTTTATTTATTTATTTTAACCAGGACACAAAGATAAATTCATTATCATTATAGTCTATGGGCTCAAATAATTTAAAGTGTGATAGCATCTGAATTCCTTATTCAATTCAGCTGAAACTTTTATATACATGTTATCAGTCACTGTTGAATGAATCGTATAGATATATTTTGCTGAATCTAGCATTTATAGTTTTTTTTACAGGGAAATAACGAAAAATTCTGTAATATTATGGCCTATAGTCTGAATTTATTTAAAATGTGATGGCGTCTGAAGCCTCATTTGATTGAGCTTTGAATTCATATACAAATTATAAGTATATGTCACACAAACTATATACATTTTGGTGAATCTAACACTATTAGTTCTTTTACAGATATACACAAAATAATTCGGATGCATTCCATTCCATTAAACAATATATTATTTGTGAGCAAATAATCAAATAATTTTCTTGATTGTTTATTTAATGACTTCTCTTACGTTATTTTATTTAAACTACAGTGAATTACTTTCATGTTCAGAAAGTCGACTGGAGTCACTCAACATTTTTATTATTTCTCTTTAAGTTTCTGCATATTTATCAAATTGATTATATATATATATATATATATATATATATATACAGTCATACACATGTCACATTTATATTATTTAAGACATTACTTTTGTGAAAAATAAATAAATAACTTTTCTATTTGGAAGTAAAATTTAATTTTGTATTTTTTTTATCTGGAATTTCTATTACCAAGTAATAATTTTTTTTTACAAAATTAAAATAAGAAATATATTCAGAAAATTCAAAGTCGTTAAATTAGTACCCATTTTCCAAAAATTGATTTTTTAAATTTTTAGTATTTCATTTTGTGGTTAAAAAAAGCAATTTGTGTGAAAATTTGCATTTTTGAACGAAAAAAATATATAAAAATTTTTAAAAATCAATTTCTTCGAAAATGAGTACCAATTTAATGGTTGTGAATTTTCTGAAAGTGAAAACAGAATTTAAAAACTACATTTGGTAATGAGTAATCTCTATATATAAAAAAAAAAAAAATTACTGTCGCTGGCGTCAAATTTTTTTTGTCTGCGACAGCATCTTCTCGCGGAGGGCAGGGTCTTTCGCATCATGAGAGGTATCAATGTGTTCCGAATACTTCAAGGAAGACATTTCAGCTGCTTAGAAATTTCTATCATTTTAATTAAAGAAGTTATTAGCTATAAACGACAAATTTATGAAAGTACTCTATTTGCCACCTTGAAAAAAGTTTCTCCCAGTGACGTTGGTCTTCTGTCATGAAGTCATTTTACACGGGAAAAATAAAATACGATCCATGGTTGTAGGTAGGTAGGTTGGATTTAACATCGCCCAAGTACTGCGCTATGGGTAATTGGTGACTGTCTGGGAAGCACTTCTAGGGATGTTCCAGAGACATACACCAGAGACATCACAATTTTGATCCTCCATGGAGGAGATTCCCCAGACGTATATATTTGATGGGAACATGGAGGACTTTGTGGCCATGACAGATTTTATGTGCACCAGACACCATTAGTGCACACGACGGTCTTTGACCGGCTCAAGTATCGAATCAGCAATCTTCCAATTATGAGCTCGGTGCTTTATGGACTGGCTATACCGCTGCTCGGAACCATGGTTGTAAAAAATAAATGTCAGTGTTGCTATTAATAACTTTTTTCTCTACTTTTAGAAAGTAAATTTTCTTACATGGGAAAATTAAAATATCCATGGTTGTAGGTAGGTAGGTAGTTAGATAGGTTGGATATGACATTGGCCATTACTGCACTATGGATAATTGATGACGATCTGGGGCACACCCCTAGGCATGTTTCGGAGACATGCCATCACATATTTGATCCTACACGGAAGAGATGGCTCCCCCGCTTCGGTGACCCAAAAAGGTATAGTTTTGATGGGAATATGGAGGATATTGTCGCCACAACAGATTTTACGTGCACCAGCCACCATTAGTGTACACAACGGTCTTTGGCCAGCTCGAGTACCGAACCCGCAATCTTCCAATTACAAGGTCGGCGTGCTATCGACTGGGGTGCCGCGGTCCTGATCTATAGTTAAAAAACAAAGGTGATATACTAAAGCTATAATAGAAAATAGTCTGGATATTACGGATTTCTTTCTATTAAAAAAAAAAAAAACTGATTTTAAGCATGATTTTTATAAAAATAAAATAATGTGCTATTAAATATTACATATTTCAAAATTTTCTGCTTTTGTCTTGTGTTATGCACTATTAACATTCCTATTCAGTGAAAGGAAAGCAGCGGATAGGCGGGCAGAGCTCTGCATGTGTTAACAAGTAAACTGAGTCGGGGGAAGGCGAAGCCTCCCTCAGGGGTTGGTGAGCGGAGCGAGCAGGGGGCAGAGCCCCCTAGTTATGAAAATAGATCTTCCCATAAGATAGGCCATAGCTGTTGCCAAGATTAGGTATTGTCCTCTCTTAAGAATAACTTCTTCACATTCTACATCATTATCACTTAAATTAGCATCAGACAATTTGTTTTTAATTAGTTAATAGATTGTGAATAACTCCAAAGTCATGATATAATATCAAAGTTCACATACTCATCAAAATTTATATTTAGAATGGTAAAATAATGACCAGTCAAGAAATTTTGTGAATTTTAGAAAAGTGGAAAAGACATAACTAATATTGTGTGACTTATAAACAAAGAAATTTTTCATTCAAATGAATAGGAATGAATCAGGACTTCACTAAAAGGTCGTATAAATGTAAAAGATGTATAAATTGGGTTTTTTTTGTAATGGAAATTTTGTGATTACGATAACTTGACATAATACTCAAAATTGAATTGAACCAAAGTTATACAACAAACTTATCGTACAAATATCTTAGATGAGTTCGTTAACTAAGTTGCTCTGCAGTTTGTTTTCAAGTGGCAGCTACGTGAAAATTTCAAATCCACATTTTGAATTTTGATGTTTACATTGACCACATAAAGGTCTCAACCAAGTATTTATTAATGAATTTTATCTGCCATTTTTAACAAAATGACCGATATCTTTAGTACGGCCGTTTCAAATCAGGATACCTTTTGTAAATTTATCATCAGAATACCTTTTGAAATACTGAATCAGTTCAAGTTGGACATTGAACTTATCACATTAATATCTTGGATGAATTTTGTACCAATATTTAGTTTCCAAGTTGCAGCCGCTTGAAATCAGGCTGCTACTTGAAAATGCGCCACCATAGTAACTTTTAGAATACTAAACTGGTTCAAATCAAAGTTGGGAAGTGAACTTACAATTCAAATATCTTGGATAAGTTTGCTAGGCAACTTGCTCCACCATTTTGTTTCCAAGTGGCGGCCACTTAAATTTTTTTTATTACAATAACTTTTGTAATACTGAATCAGTTCGAATCACGTTTGCACAGTTGACATATCATTCAAGTACCTTTGATAAGTTCACTGGGCATCTCAGTCACTCTGTCCTTTTGTTTCAAAATGGTGGCCACTTGAAAATTATCACAATAACCCTTGAACCGATTTGCTTAAAACTCCATGTATACATAGCCCTCATTAATAAATCCATCAAATTCATTAATAAAATGTAGCTGTCATTTTGAAAAAATGTTGGCAACTTCTTAAGAAAAGATAAATCAACCTAACCTTCCTATGAGCCGGAAGGACTTGTTTTAATTTTTTGATCAATAACCTCTAAAAAGTAATGATATCAGTACAAAAACCCTTAACGGGTTAAAAGTTTGTGACGCAGCTACTTTATCGCTATAAAATTTTGAAATATGGGTCTTAAAAATAATGATATAAATTTTAAGTGACGCTTTACTATTAGTTAAAATATACGTAGATTTTCTTATTTGATCATTTGCTTTTTTCTTTTATTTATATTTACAATGCAAACATAATATTTTTAACTTCAAGATAAGACAAATATATTAAATATACTCACTGATACTTTTTCATTTGCACTTCAATTTCAAAATAACAGTTTTAAAAGGAATGATATAAAAATTCCAGTGACTCCTCGGTGTCATTTTAAAAGATTTGTTTTTTGATTCCATTAAAATTACCTTTGTTTTGTCTATTAAAGTATGTTTACACATTGAAACAGTGCTTTTAATTTTCAAATATACTGTCAAATAATCACACTTTCACTGAGTTTGCATTATAAATTGAAATTATTTATTTCAATAAATTGATTTGTCTTTTGCGTCACGCTATCCAAAACTGTGAATAAAATTTATGTAAATGTTACTTTGTATCATAGTATCCAACTAAGTGAAAATTTGTGCAAAGAGATAGTGTGATGCAAAGAATACATTTGCACAAATTTTGTTTGCAGTTTTGGATAGCGTGACGCAAAAGACAAATCAATTTATTGAAATAAATAATTTCAATTTATAATGCAAACTCAGTGAAAGTGTGATTATTTGACAGTATATTTGAAAATTAAAAGCACTGTTTCAATGTGTAAACATACTTTAATAGACAAAACAAAGGTAATTTTAATGGAATCAAAAAACAAATCTTTTAAAATGACACCGAGGAGTCACTGGAATTTTTATATCATTCCTTTTAAAACTGTTATTTTGAAATTGAAGTGCAAATGAAAAAGTATCAGTGAGTATATTTAATATATTTGTCTTATCTTGAAGTTAAAAATATTATGTTTGCATTGTAAATATAAATAAAAGAAAAAAGCAAATGATCAAATAAGAAAATCTACGTATATTTTAACTAATAGTAAAGCGTCACTTAAAATTTATATCATTATTTTTAAGACCCATATTTCAAAATTTTATAGCGATAAAGTAGCTGCGTCACAAACTTTTAACCCGTTAAGGGTTTTTGTACTGATATGTTGTTCTTATAACCGAGAATATTTTTTTGGATCAAATGGATGCTCTGAACTATGAATATTGATTGTTAGGTAAAACAAAACATATTATTAAGATGATTATTATTAATCGCCTGTATCCTATATATTACAACTAAATCGTTTATTGTAATGTACGTATAACATTTAAGTGAAGAACGAGTATATGTTTATTATTTTTTGCTTTTGTCAAATATAATTATATCAGCATTGAATGCTGAATTATTGTTTATGGATTGCATGAATTAACATGCGTTTTAAACGTTGACAAGTTATAGGACGCTGATGTTCCTTAATAATTAGTATTGATTATCGGATGTTTTTAAAATCTTATCTCAGCCGACATTATGTGTTTTTATGTTTACAAATTGAAATATTGCATGTTATCTCCAAAAGAAGAACTATGTAAGAAAAGACTCACATTTCAGTAATAGAGTTTTAATCGTGTTGTTAACCTCAAATTTTTTATTTTCCCTTACACATTAGTTGAGAATAATTTTAAATACGTTTTGAACTATTGACCTTTTATTGATTGTGTGCTATATTAGTTTTTGTATCTCTTTCACTTTGTCAGTTATAGATGCAATGTTATATTCATGTGCAAATAATAATAGTTCAATGCACTAACTATCCTCGAGATCATTCATTATCTTTTTTCATGTAGAAGAACTCTAATATGTGAATAGCTTGCACTATATATAAAAATAAGTACTAAGAATTATATTTTTTAAATTTCTTCATTTTTAAGGCCTTTTAGAGAGAAAACTGTTTTTCTTTTTATAATATTAAATTTCGTTAAAATTTATCTTGAATTACATAAATATTTTAAATATGCAATTTTTACTGATTTTAAGATGCACGAATTCTTGTTAAGGCAGTAAATTTGATTATGTTGTATGGGTATCACATGTAATATTGAATAACAAAAATGAATAAGATGAAAATTTTAAATGTTATTATTTAAATAGCTATTATAATTATTTAAATGTTCTTATAATTATTGCTATTATAATTAAATTGTAAATGTTATTATTGTTATTATTTATACTTACTTTTAATTATAAATGTTATAATTATAAATTTAATTATAATTATTTAAAGGTTATTATTTAAATAGGAATTTTGTGAATATTTAAAATAAATAGAAATTAGAAAAGAAAATCTATTTCTTCTACAAAAGAGGAAAAATGAGACCTTCACTGAATTAGAAATTTTAAAAGTTTTCAAGTCTGTATTATTATATGTATATGTTAATTATAACTACGAAAAATGAATGGAGAAAGAACATTTGAATCTAGAATATTTTATTGTAAAAACAATGGATCTTTTCAAAAGACAGCACAGCATCCTTCTTCTTGTCCGAAATATACGAAAAAACCTAAATTATTCCTTAAAGAAAGAGAAAACCACAACTATTTGTTCAATAAGAAATATATTAAAAAAGCTCAAGATTTAAGTAACGTATTTACCAATAAAAGTAAGAAATCTAAATTAGGTGCTAAAGATACCATAAATCATTTTTTTAAAAATTCATCCATATTTGCTCTTAATCGTATTGGAAGATCAACTTCTAAAAGTCGGAAATTGTTCTGGGTGTTCGTTTTATGCTTCGGAGTCATTGGATGTGTTTCTCAGGTAGGTCAATTTCTATCGTCTTATTATAAGTATCCAGTGGTCATAACTTTAGAATCTAAAAAAGTAAAAACGCTTGAGTTTCCAGCTGTTACTGTTTGTAATGTGAATAGCATACTTCGAGAATTTCAATCGTGTGTTAAAAACAGTCTAACTTATTATGAATGTTTAAATTCCAGTGAGAAAAACGAAATCAAAAATGTATTAGTGAGTAACAATACTCCTACTTGTAGTGACCCTTTTTATTATAAGGTTCAAATTCAAAGGCATGAACATTTTAGCATGTATTCATTGGACCATGAAAGTAGAAAGCAATATGGACATAAAGTTGAAAATTTTATAAAATCTTGCATTTTTGACCGTATGTTTTGCAAACCTGGAGACTTTAAAATATCACTAAGTGAATATTATGGAAATTGCTTTACATTTAACCCAGAGGATAGGAACTTGCGTCTATCACGCCCTGGGCCTCAATCTTCACTGGAATTGGAAATTGACTTAGAAATACACAAATATGCAACAATAACAGATTCTATAGGAATTCGACTGCAATTACATGATCCTCATGTGCAGCACAATATTGATAAAAAAGGAATTAACATTAGTCCTGGTACTAAAACTAACGTTGCTATAACAAAATCTGTATTTTCGCGTCTTCCATCTCCTTTTAAGGATCGCTGTAAAAAATATAAAAAGGGGAATAGTCAAAGTAATTGTATAGAATTTTGTATTCATAATATTCTTTCAAAAAAATTTTTTTGTTCAGTGATGAAAATCCCGAATGATGATGTACAACCATGTGATGTATATGACCCATTAGTTTTCTGTTGTGTTCGTGAATTTTATGACGAGACTGCATGCGACTGTCCGATTGAATGCGATGAAACTGTTTACAATATGCAAATATCTTCATCTGTTTGGCCTATTTACAACAATAATGATTTGAAGGAGCGTGATTTCATAAAAATGAATGATTCATTTTGTACTGTATCATGCCACAATGTTCAAAACAGTCGTCTCAAGCTAATATTTTACTATGATACTTTCGAATTCATTACTTATAAACAGAGCCCCAAATACCAAAGTTCAGAAATGCTTTCACAAATTGGAGGACAAATGGGACTTTGGTTAGGTTTATCTTTAATTGCTATTTTTGAATGTTTAGAGAATATTATCATCATATGCAAGCACAGAAATACAAGATGAAAGAAAATAGATTTATAAAGTATTTAAATGAAATTAATAAAAATTCTAAATTACATGTAAGTACTTTATGATGCATTTATTATTATTATCATTATTATTATTTTATGAAAACTGAATTCTTTCTTTCTTTCTCTTTCTTTTTCTTTTACTTTCAGAAAAAAAATTCAACGTTCAATGACGATTGTATTGATAAAGAAGTAAGGTTGCTACTACGAACTCATCGAAGTCTTTCGATGGTCGAATAAGACATCATATTGATGTAGTAGTTTGAAACAAATTTAAGGTTTTAACCAGTTGATACTCTGGAAAAAGTTAACGATAATAAAAATATAAAAACTCTTTCGGCGTGAATTTATTGAGCGGAAAGTGCTGTTACGATTGCTTTGATTTTATAATTTCTGAAAACATATTTTGCGTCACTATTCGATGATCGAAACGTTCTTCGATAGATTTGTTGTAGAAACCTAAATTATTGGTCACTAACTTGGCTGTAGGTCCAAAACCTTACTTTTGAATGCAACAGAAACAGCAGCTGTGAATCCAGTTATTGAAATCTGTAAATTCTGATAACAACGTATAAAAGTCAATAATTGATTTAAGATGACTATGGATTTTTATACGTTTAGTATTAAAAAGGAAAATGAAAACGATAGGAGCAAAACTACTTCTATTTTTTAAAGCTTGCAACCAATCAAGTACCATTAACTGGTACCGATAAATTAGTACCACACAAAAAATTTTTAGTGTTCCTACTGTATAATCGTAAATAATTATTTTTGCAAAACTTGGGGAAAACTTTTAGTTAAGAAAAGTTAACCCTGTGTCTATCGACTCCATATATAACTATTTATCAATAATATTATTCTACAATACTATCGTATGTTGCATTTTGTCTCGAAACAGAAGTCTACATTATTTTATATAGCTACCATTTCATAAAAATTCTGTTAAACTCGGGCCCTAAAGTTACGAATGTCAACAATAAAAATAAATGTATATTCTTGATTTTCTATTTTTATTAGCGATTTTAAGTTATTGTTTATTCTAAAAGCATTTCAGAAACTTTACATTAGTACAATATTAATATTAATACTAATAAAGATAATTGTGAATTCACGATGAAAAATACATTCATTTTATGCATTATTAGAGATTTTATATTATTGTTTAGTTTAAAAACATTTCAGAATTTTTATATCAGAACAGCACCAACAATGATAATAATAATAATAATAATACTAAATTAACGGATGCTATTTTTATTAACAAGATTAGGTTATTGTCTATTTTAAATACATTAACAATAATAATATTAATAAAATCTATAGAAATACTGTGCTAAATTTATTGTTCGTTATTTTATCTGAATTGTTATATGATTCAGATGTTATGTAGCATATACTTGTTTTCCACACTAACCCTTTTAGTAGTACATTTATGAACTTTTAGTTTCTGCATTAAATAATACTTTATTTTTTAAATTTTTGTATTCCATTCATATATACGATAATGATTAATATCACATATTTAGGCACTGAGTTAGGATCAAAGACTTAATTAATGGAATTCCTAGCTAGATGTTCTAACTTTAATCTCATAGAGTATCTGCTAAACTAGATTAGCAGATAACTGGATATTGTAACATTTTCAGGCGTCGTTATCATGATCATGATCATCATCATTGCGGAGGCTATAGGATATATTGAATCATCATATATCAGAAGACTTTACAGATTTCAAAATGCTGATTGTCTTCTGATATATTCAATATGTGTATGTGGATATCCACATATATCAGAAGACAAATTAAAGCATAGGTTTTGTAAATATTGACGGTCTTCTGACGCATTCGTATTTAATATGTTTACGCATATTCAATATTGAATCCATATACACCAGAGAACATAAATTAAAGGACATATTTTATAATATTGATTGTTTTCTGACGTATGCGGTTTAATATGTTATTACAGATTCAATATTGAATTTATATACATACGAAGACATAAATAAAAGTTTTTTATAAATATTGACTATCTTCTGATGCTATGCAGATTCGATATGTTTATGTGAATTCAATATTGAATAAACATACAGAAGAAGACATGAAGGCATAAAGATTTTATAAATATTGACTATCTTCTGATGCTATTTCAGTATTTATCCCCCGCATATTAACACACTCCCCACCTTTCCCGTAATCCTATTTGTTGAACTAAATTCGGTCCCTCTCCTATATATACGTGCACTTCTCCAATTTCAGAATTTTTTTTGCACTGAAGACTACCGAAACAGCTGTATGCATTTGCAATATTTTTCTTTGGCGTTTCTGACGTAGTAGTTTATTCGGGTTTTCATATTCCAACGCCAAGTCTCCTGTTATTAAATCTATTATGATTCAATTTTAATAATTAAATGTAAAAATTAACCATTAAAATGGAAAATTAATACATATTAAAATCCATCAATTTATATTTATTCATAAGAATTTAATATTAAATTTTTGCTCCAACAACGGACATTTATAAGCAGAAGATTTTTATTTTACTTTATTTTAAATCGTGTCTGAATTTAAAATTATGTAAAATATAAAACAATTGTTTAATGCACAATACTTTAAATTTGTTGTTTTAAAGTTCATTTATTTGCACTTTCTATGTAAAAATAGTTTTTATCTTGACATCTGAAGGAAAGTATATCTTGATGCTAACAACAATTAAGCAATACTTTAAAGAAATTATTAACCACATATACGAGTTTTATTTGTATATAGGTAGAGATAAAATTAAAATTTCTTTTAAATCTTTTATTTCATTTATATTTTTAAAGTCATTTGTAAAACAAGAGAAATTTTTGACAAAAAAATTGGTTCTAGATAAATAAACACAAGAATAATAAACGACTTCCTGAACGCCAAATGTATAATAAATCAGCAAATAACTGTTTCGGTAGTGTTTAGCGTACCGTCATCAGTGCATGAAAGAAACGAAATGAATGTGTCCCTATATATAAGAAAAGAATAATATTTTACGACCGGTGAATCAACCAATATAATTAGGAGGAATATGGGGGATTAGCCAATAAGAAATTAAGAAACGGTAGTCTTGGAAAACGTAGAAAAAAATAAGAAAGTGTGGATTGAATATAAAATTTCAACAGTGAGATAAGAGGGGAACAGCGAAGTCGCAATTAGCAATATTTTTGAGATTCAAAAGCTTCAAAGAAATCGAGTTCAAGTGTAGATTTCGGTATGCAAATTATTCTAGCATTATCAAATTTAAAGTTATGTTTTTTCCAGCAATGTTTAGAAATGATCGATTTATTGGTTTCTTGTTTCCGGACTAACTTATGTGTTCTTTTAAATGGAATTTAAGACTGCGTTTAGTTTGACCAATATATGATAAACCACATCGTCAGGAAATACTATGAATGCATAATTCTTGGGGAGTTTATAATATTTACTGACAAAGTAATTTGTCATGTATATTGGTAAAATTAAACACAGTCTTAAATTTCATTAAAACAGACATGCCAGTCACGTCCGGAAACAAGAAACCAATAAATCAGCCATTTCTAAACATTTGTTGGATGAAAAACCATAATTTAAAACTTGATACAGCTAAAATAATTTGCAGACCCAATCTACACTTGAAATCGATTTTTTCGAAGTTTTCTACATTTATAAGAATCTTAAAAACATTATTAATTCTGATTTCCTTGTAATCCCTTTGTCTGTTTGTTTGAAATTTTACATTCAAACTATACTTTCTTAATTTTTTCTACATTTCCTACAACTATCGTTTTTCAGTTTCCTATGCGCTAATTTCTGTCGTTCTACCTATAATTTTTTCGGTTGAATAAGCAGCCATTGAATCCAATTCCTTTTTTATATATAGAAGCACTTTTATTTCTTTCTTTTACGCATTAGTGATGGTAAATGATACCAAAACTGCCTACCAAACAAACTAGCTGCCTGCTAGTTTGTTATTTCCTTTGGCATATAAAATGTTGTGTACTCGACGGTTCATGAATTGTCTGTAGAGATGTAAAAAACCCGGGAATTTTGCTTCTGGGGAATAAACATGGGAATTTTCGGGTTTAAACCGGGAATTTTGGGAACTTTGGAAACTTTGATGGGAAGAAACTAATACTCAATGTTTAGATTTAATTTTACTTCTTTTAGGTGTACCAAACAACTTGTTTCAATATCATTTTTATTCTATTAGCTTAAATAAAAGTGATATCAACAATATGTGATTATTTTACAGAAAATTGTAAAAAAGTAAACGTTTACGTTATTGACAATAATAAATGATGAAGTTTTGTCTGCCTATTTAAATAACTTTATTATTTTTTTCTTTCTTTTTAATGAATACCATAATAAAATATGTTATAAAAAATAATACAGTGAAATCAAATTATGGTAAAAATGCTTTAAAATTATTAAATTTTATTATAATTCATCGAATAAATTTTCACATTAGTTCATGAAATTTTGTTATAATCCCTCAAAGAACACGGGGAACAAAATCGAACATGAGTTCCTCGGTTATTAAGAATTCAAGCAATAATTTTTTAATGCATTAAATCAATACATAAAATATTCAATAGCTAATAATTAATAATTTGGCTGTTATTTCTTTCTTCATTTATTTTTTACATATTAATATTGTTGAAATTTTAATTGAAATAATATTTCCCAGTGTAATATTATTGATTGTTTTAGTAAATGCAGAATATTTTGAAGCATTTTTGTTTTATTTTTGAAATAAAATGTTAAAGATATACATCTGAAACATGCGATTACGATTAAAAAAAAAAAAAAAGTGTTATATTGAACTCAGTGTGTATACAGTCAGAACTAAAATATAAATATACTGCAATAACAAAGAATAAGTCTATTAATTAATGAAATTTGAAACTTGTGCTTTTTAAATTTATAGACTTAAAAGCACTATTTAAAAATTGAAAGATCATGAAAAACATCTAAATGTGAGGTAACATTTTGAAATGCCTTAGAACATCTCTAATCTAAGGAAAAAAAAAAAAAAAAAAAACTAAATTCGCAACGTGTGAAAACTTTCAAAATTCCCTTGTTTTGGAAACTTTCAAAATTCCCTTCCCAAAAAACCGGGTTTATTCCCTGGTTTAAACCCGGGTTTTTTCCCCGCTCACATCTCTAATTGTCTGTGAATGAAAAACGAATCTTGCAGAGACTTAAAAGTTTATTTTTAGAACATTCCAGAAGATTACAGGTCCGTAAGCCAAGTATCAACTTCAGTTTCGTCAGAAAACACAGCTTAAATAACAGCTGAAAACATCAAATTCACAGCATAAACTGTACCAAAGCATTAACACACAGTTATAGGCTATAATGAAAGAGGCTCAGTTAAGAGCACCTTCCAGTAAGGCGGTTGGCGAAAAACTGACTGACCTGGCGGATCGGGACTCCTTTTATAGAACCTTTGAAGCTCAAGAATTTTCCGGTAACTTCGATTGTATTCAAGTTGGAGCTAATATATTTAGTATATCGATAATAAGGATTATCTCGTCAAAGTCGCCAAAAAAGTCGCGAAGGAGCAAAAACTCGCCAAATTTAGCTCCAAGGCCATTACCTGCCTTGGTGAAGCATTTTAATGGATTTTTAAAAGAAAATGAGCTATTTTAACGCGAAAAGAAGCTAGAAATGCAAAAAATTAACATTTTATAACCTGACTAAGCTTCTTTGAATGAATTTACATACAAATAACTACTTGTATTTAAAATTAGTAACCATATTTCTGTGCTCCTTCTATTTTAGCATTTCATTTCAAACTTGAGATTATAGAAAAATAGCTCCAAAATAAAACAAAATCTTTTAACATTAATGTGATTTTTGAGCACTGTGTTTATTTAAACTGGGTATAAAAAGTTTAAAATATTCAAAATAATTTAAACTGAAAGCTATAAATTATTATTGTTTATTTGTATATATTAGCTTTCGCCTGCCTAGCAGTTGATATTTACAAATGAACGTATTTCCAAATTTGCCTTTCCTTGACTTAATCTCAGCGTTCCCAACTTTTATAATTTATTCACAATCATTTTTAGCCCCGCCTCTTTTTCATACCGGAAATTTTGAAAACTGATTTTCTTCTTATTTAATCGTTGTCACATATTAAAGAGAAATAATCTACTAAATTTCCGGTGCGAATAGAAGGCGGGTCTAAAAATGATTGTGAATAAATTATAAAAGTTGGGAACGCTGCTTCATCTTCTGTCATAAAACCTTTACCATAATATTTTAAAATAGAAAAGGCCGGAAAAAATTAAAATACATTTTACTATAAATAATATCTTAATCAGTTAAATAACATTTGAGGTTGCAATTGCTATTTATTTAGTGAATTGAACCAACTCAGTACAAGAAAACTAAAATAATAATCGCAAGAATTATATATAACGTTAGAATATAAAATGTGATTTTTTTTCCCTTGCTTCAAATTATATTTGTTAAACCCTAAGTAACAAAAATAATATGTTTAGATTAGAATAATCTAATTTCTTTCTATTAATTAGTATTTACTTTTTTGTTTGTATTTTATTAGTTTCAAGCAATGGGTAAAGTTCTATTTTATTACTTTACTACATTGTTACAGCTATGCCATCTTCATTTTTACTTTCTCTTACCCATAAGGTAGAGAAAGTATTGTTTTTGGGTCACACTTTCAAAATTGATTTTTTGTTATATTTACACGTTTACAGGTCCCCTGAATCCAAAAATCATGTTTTTAGCGGCTGGTCTGTGTGCGTGTGCGTGTGTGTGTGTCTGTGTGTCTGTCTGTTATCAGCATAGCTCAAAAACAAATTATAGCAGAAATTTCAAACTTGGTGTTCTAAATGTGTATGATATAGGGATGCTAGACTAAACTTTTCGTTGAGATCAAGCAACTGGTTCGTGTACAGGTACGCCCAGGAGAATTCAAATACATTACGTCTATGGGGAAAATTGCAGGTAAATAGAGTTTAACGTCTATAGCCCGCACTAAACCAAATGAAACGAATATATATATATTATATACGTAAGAGCATGTTTCGTGTAGAATATGGTATAGAAATCGTTCGCTGTTCGTTTACAGGACTACACAAAGAACTAGGTTTAGTGCGGCAATACTTGAAAATTGATGGAAGTGTACTTCAAGTTGTGCCATGTGTTATTAATATACTATTACATTTATGTCCACCATGTTATGTGTACATAACTTTCAGAAGATATACAGGGCTGCCAATATTTAAGCCATAACATTCTTTTTTATTGTTAGTGAAAGCGCGTTACTATAATATTTTACCATGTACAGGAAAGCTGATCAGGAATTGAAATTAATTCCTCATAGCCATACGGTAAGTAATGTAATTTTTAAAACTAAACATTCATCGCTTGTTTTTTTGTATATTTAGACGTTTTGACTCCACTTGAATATCGAAGTTAAGTTTTTAACGTTTGATCTTTGTCTGTAACTGTTAAATTAAAAACAAACAATTTCAGGCGATCAAAATGAGGTATTTTGAAGTTAATGTGTTTGTTATAGAAAAGTTTGATCAAGATTGATAAGTTAAAAGGAATGTTGTTGTGAAAGTTGTCTGAATAATTTTAAATGAACTTTTGAATTTAATAACAGATTTGAATTCTATATAAATGTAGGTACAGTAATGAAACGGGGGGTTGAGGTGGCGGTTGTTCCCTTCACACAGAATTATTTGTCAAATAAAGCTGTTCCGAAGCCTAATTTGAATTGTTTTAACATAGGTTTGCTTAACAAAACTCGTTATCTTACCCCTTAATCTCCAATCTGTATTTATAGTATTAAATTTCAAGGTAAGAGAAAGTCGTGTGAGTGACACACCAGATTATTTCTATTAAATTACCTTTTTAAAAATATTTTATTCCTCTCAAATCATGGATGTGGTTTTTATTTTCTATATCTCAATACTTTATTGTAGGTGTAACGCCAAAGCGTCTAGCCTACTGGTTTATACCAGAAATGTGTTCGCCGTGAAATCATGACTAATATTGTTTTAAAGATTATTGAAAATCGTTACATAATAGTAATATAATATATTTACTAGTATTCATAAAAAATTAATTTATGTGTACTAAAACAGTTAAGAAATATGTTTATTTTTTCGTTAAAAAAAATAAAAAAAAATAATAACTACTTTTTAAGCAAATGATATCTAATTTAGATTTTCTAAAACGATACACAAATTATGGTTTTTAATTTATTATAATTTACTTGGATGTACATAACAGCTTAGTTATCAATAAATGTGTTTTTATCGTGATAAGATACTAAAATATCTTCTAAAACAAATGTTGCATGTACAGAGATAATTAAAGGAAGTCTATATTTGCGTTCAAAATGACCTTGGTATATATATCTTAGATTTGAAAGATCACGTGCATTAAACTCGACAAAATTTGTTTTTAATACATCGTAAAATTAGAATAAAATTATCGATTATTACTTCAAACAAGAAATAATTATATTTTTCTTATTATGTTTACTACGTCGTTTCTTGAAAACCAGATCTTGTAAATATATTTGGTACCTATTCAATGAATCGAAATATTAGTATTATTATTTTATTTTTTACACAATATTACAAATTGTATAAAGATGGATCCTATAGTTCAGTAATGGATTTATTTTGCATAATATTAGAGCAGAGTAAGAAAGTTTTCATTTTGTTTAAAATTAGTTAGATGAAAAATTACAATTTGAAAAATATGCCACTTCTTCAGTATTTTTGGTATCCTTTCACTTAATTAAAGTATTGTTTTTACTTTTTCATGTTGATTTTAAAATTGTTATAAATTAGTAATTAGTAATATACTTAAATAATGAATAGATTTCATATCATATTAGGACAGAATAAGACAGTTAATGATAATATTCAATATCAATATTACAACAAATAAATAAATAAATTAAATTAAATTAAAAAGTTAAAATTAAAGTTAGAAAAAAAAATTTAAATTTAAAATTTTAGCATAAACAATAGGCCAAATTTTGTAAATTATATCTAATAAATATTTTTGCATAAATTCACACTGAATCAAAGAACTATTATTTTATTTTTCGTACGACTTTATATTCTATTTGCGGAGAATCACTCATATGCATATGATTTAGTCAATCAATGAAATTTGTCTCCATAATTTTATGAAAAAAAAAAAAAAAAAAAAAAAAACTTACACCTTAAGCAACTAAATCATATTTAAATTATATCGGCATCTATTTGGACGAATAAATAAATAAATAAACCACAATACATTAAAATATAACGTAAAAGATTATTTATTCAGAAAGATATTTTTACTGAAAAACAAATACAATTACAACATTATAACCAGAGTCAAATTTTCATTTCTATACATAATCATTTTTGGATGATTTTTCTATGCAAACAATTTGCTAAAAATTTTACAAAATTTGTATTTCTTAGAAGAACCACAATTGTTTTGCGAATTAGAAGTCATATAATGCAATTTTGTAGTAAATACTAAAGTTTCATGAAGTTACTTTAATTGATATTTAAGTAACTTAATATAAATAAAAATTAAATTAAAAAATAGCAATAGTCTATTTTTAAAACTATACTGTAACCATAGTATTTTAAACAGAGTGTAAACTGTCTCTATTTATTTATACATATAAAACATGTATATTTGAAACATAAATTATTTTTTAAATGTTAAATTCATGTATATGAAAAAACAGTAAAAGAGAAAAAAATATCAATAAAAGTTCTATAAATATTACAACTTTGAGCCCTAACAGATACTTACAACTCAAATATGCGGTATTTCCTGGCGCATCTGAAAAATAAAATAAAATAAATAAATAAAGTAAAATAAAATAATGAAATGCTATATGATAATGTTCAGATTAATGTCGAAGTTTTAGAAGGGTGGAATTTAGGTCTCACTAGAGCTACGTTATTTAAAATTGGCCGCAGTTTGGGACTCATCCTAAGTGTGGGCCGAAGTCGTGCAATCGCAACTTTCTTCTACCATGGAGGAAATGCGATAAGATAAGGATAAAAACGATAACAATATTTGATAATTAAAAAGACTCAAGCACATCCCATGTTGGGCAACAGAAATACTCTTTTTACCATAGATATTGTAATAAGATATAGATTGATCATTGAGGGAGAAAAAGTGATTCCTTTTCATTTGGGAAAAGACGTCCATTTTACTCTCTTATGGACGTCTTTCCCCGAGTGAATATACACGGGAATTCACACAGGTAATTTAGCAAATAAAATTTATGTACTAAAAGAGAATGAAAAACTCCAGATACCCATTTTTCTTTCTTTCTTTCTTTTGGTTTTCTTTCCCTTCTCCCCTCCTTTTTTTTTTTCTTTTTACTATACTGTAGTATACTCATGTCTGCACAAAACGGACTTTCTTTCTTTCGGTATTTATTATTATATTTTTTTGAGATAAAAATCGTCTGCATTCATCATGAAAAATAATTTTAATAAATTTTAATTTAAGAAATAATTTGTAGTGCGTAAATTTGTATAGGATTATATATAGAAGAAAGTCTTGTGGTGACCACAACATACTAGTTATGTATTAAAACTTCAGCGGCTGCTAACTACATTTAAAATAATTTTGAGAATTCCATATTACTTACTAATGTAAAATATTAAAAATTTAAAAAAGTATTCCATTAAATATGAAGACAGTAATTGTTTCATAATAATAACAAAGCAACTGATTATAAAATTTATGTTTTTCATAAATTACTTGAATATAACTTATTTATGAAAACTTGTCCCATTTCCTTTCATATATTTATTAGAACACTTAAAAGCCGCGCAATATTTCGGCATTTTCAAAATTCATTAAATTAACATTCTATTCTATTACTATTTTCGAGTTTTAACTCTCTAATGGCTGATGCCAAAAACTTTTTCGGCATCAAAAATCTTTGTTCGTTAACATGGGGATGATAGATCTGTATAAATTACTATATCTATACTTTTTACGCCTATTTAATCCACCTTTAATGGAGTTGAGCAAATTTTTAACAGCGCAATGGGAATAAATTTAAGACTTTTCGTACCATATTAAGTCTCTAGTTTAATCTGTATCCAAATTGTACAAAGTGCCTCTCCGTATTTCACCTTCGCTTAAAGGCTTCATTTTTTTTTCTTTTTCTTTCTTTTTCTTTCTTTCTTTTTTTTTTTTTTAATTACGTAGTAAATGGGAACTTAAATGTAATTTCCACACTTAAATGATTAATTTCCACTTAAATGATTAATTTCAAGTTTCAAGCTCAAGCGGTTTGAGAATTGCGCAGAATGTTCTCTCATTTTACCACCTTTAAATGGGTTATTAAAAAGCAACTTTTTAATAGCGTAGTCAATATGAATTGAAATGAAGAATTTTCATACTAATGTACAAAATCTTTTTACAAAGTCTTATCCAAAACAATATTTTCTTTACCATATATCAGTAAGAGAAAGTAAATACATAATAAGCAAAAACGAAATATGATATAAAATTATGCTTACATAGATGGTTCCGAAGCTTACTTAATATTGTACAAAAATAAATCCAAACATTGGTCCTTCGTTTCATTAATTGAATTAATGCCTTGGATAAAATAATTTATTAGATCATGAAGCCTCTAGAGGCCCAAGATCTTTTTGTTGATTTATAAACCGTGAAGGATATACCTTACTGAAAATAATTTAATATTACTATCATATAATCATATAGTTACAAAGAATATTTACGCAGTGTCTAGTAGAATTCTTAGCCGTCGCTAAATATTGATATTTCATGTAATAAGAAGTTTTAATAAAAAGGTTAGAAATTTAGGAATTTTCTTTTTTTAAATTTATAAGTTTGTTTATAAAATGGCTTCTTTTATGCAGTATTTCGACTGCATCTAAATGTATACACATGCTATTGTCACAATTGCACGAAGAGAATAAATTTTGTGAATCTAGCACGTATAGTTCTTTACAAGGAGACAATGAAAAATTCTTTATCATTATGCCGTAAGGGCTCAATTTTTTAAAAGTGTAATAACGTCTAAACGTCATATCAGATTTAGCTGAAAATTTATATACATGTTATAGATCACTTCACACTAACTATGTCTATTTGGAACCATGTAGCACTTACAGTTTTTTTAAAAGAACACAAAGAAAAATTATTTATCATTGTGCCTTATGGGCTCACACTATTTAAAATGCTATAGCGTCTAAATGCCTCATACGATTGAGTTGGAAATTTATTTACATATTACAGTTCACCGTTGCACGAACTGTTTAGATTTTGGGTGTGTCTAGCACTTATAGATTTTTACAGGACACAACGAAAATGGTCTATGGGCCCAAATTTTTTAAAGGTTGATAGCGTCTTAATGTCTTTTTCGATTGAGCCGAAAATTTATACACACGTTGTATGTTGCACAAACTAAACTGAATTTGGGGAATCTAGCAGCATGTATAGTTTTTTTTTTTTTTTTTACAGGGACGCAACGAATAATTCTTTATCATTATGCCCTATGGGCTCAAATTCGTTAAAGTTCGATAGCGTCTAAACGCTATATTCAGTTGAGCTGAAAATTTATATGCATATTATAGATCATCTTCAAATGAGGTGTATCAGTTTTGTAGAATATAGAACATATAGTCTTCTTACAGTGACAAAAATAATTTTTTTTATCATTGTTGCTTATGGGCTCAAATTGTTTAAAGTGCGATAGCGTCTGAACGCCTCATTCGATTAAGCTGAAAATTTATATAATTGTTATAGGTGAACATTGTACGAACCGTATGGATTTTAGTGAGTCTAGCATTTATATATTTTTACAGAGAGACTCAATGAAAATTTCTTTATCATCATGACCTTTTCTCAAAATATTTGAAGGGCAATAGCGTTAATTTAAAGAACATATTACATAGAGAAAAACACTTATATACCTTATTACACTTTTCTCTTTTGTTTATTTAATGACATCTCTTACTTTATTTATACAACCGTTAATCACTTAATGTTCGGAAAGTCGAGTGGAGTCACTCCAGCTTTTTTTTTTTTTTTTTTTTTTTTTTTCTAGATTTGAAAGATTGACAACTCGCAAATTTTAAAATATGAACTTCCAATCACGTTAGATGATAAGCCGAGTTTATTATTATTATTATTATTATAGCACTACAAATTACTTACGAAAATTATTAGTTCATAAAAAAAATTTATCATGATGAATGTAGACGATTTTCGTCTCAGAGAAGTATAACACTAAATATCCAAAGAAAGTCCATTTTTTTAGGACGTACGAGAATTTATTTTTATTTATTTTTATTTTTATTTTTCGAACGTTCGTATGTAAGGAAAGTATTGTAATCATTACAAATATTTGACTTTGAGATTTCGGTGTTTCTATACGTTTTGAGGCGCTCTGAGTTAATTTTTGTTATTTTTGTGGTGATGTACGTATGCATGTGTGTATGTGAGTAAACATGATAGCGTGTAAACGCTTTCTTCGAATGAGCTGAAAGTTGGTACGTATTTCATAGGTCACTGTAGCATGAACCCTATTTATTTTGGTGAATCTAGCACTTATAGTTTTATTTATTTTTATAATTATTTTTTTTAATAGGGACACAGCAACAAATTCATTATAATTGTGGCTTATGGGCTGAAATTATTTAAAATGCGATAGCTTTGAAATTCCTTATTCGATTGAGCTCTACAGTTATATACTTGTTATAGGTCACCGTCGCACGAACTGTATGGATTTTCGTGTCTCTAGCAGTTACGGATTTTTATAGGGACACAACTAAAATTTCATTATGATTATGATCTATGGGCTCGAATTATTTGAAGTGCAATAGCGTAAAAAACATTATATTACATGCAAAAACATACTCAAATCACCCTACTATAACTTTCACTTTTGTTTATTTAACGATTTCTCTTATTTTAATTTATTTAAACAACCGTCAATTACTTAACGTTCAGAAAGTCGAGTGGAGTCACTCCAGATTTTTTTTTTTTTTTTTTTTTTTTTTTTATGAAAAAATGAAAAAATTGTTTTATTACAGATCTACGGTTCAATAATTCTTTTTAAAGGTACTGATGAGTTTTTTGAAAGATACCCATATTGAAAATTTATACTTCTCGGGAGGGGAGTACTTCCTCTCTCCAGGGTGGGAATGATTCTCCTACATACATAAATTTGTTAAATTTTCTGATTTATTATTGCTATTATCAATAATTCTCATTAATTTCGAAACCAATCGTTAAAAAAAATTCCTATTTACATTTTTACGAAAATTTGTGCTATATTGCCATATTAAAAATTATCAAAAAAAAAAAAAAAGGGATAACAGCTCTTGACCGATTAATTCCCAGTTGTAATCAGCCCCAATTAATATTAAGTTCTAACTAATTATCACGCTTAGTTGAATTTCGTCTATTTGTCCGTGAGATGCACTGTCCACAAATTTTTTCACGCACGCGCACACGCACACGCACACATAGACAAATGGGTAGACATTTTCTAGAAACATCAGATTTTGTTCAGTATATCTCAAATCGTGTAAGTCCATCAAAAACCGGCTTTCGAAAATTTTTAAGAACTTTTTACTTTTTTCTTATACATACAGACGAAAGTAAAAAAATATTAAATTCGATTAAGAATTAGAAATTAGAAATAATAATAATAATAACAATAACAATAATAATACTTGCCTTGCGTTGACATTTTTAAAATTTGCGAGCTAGCGTTCTTTCAGCTGAAAATTGCAGATTTTATTTTTTAATTAAATTTAAAGTCGGGATTTTCATGATGAATGTATACGATTTTCACCTCAGAAATATAATACTAAATGCCGAAAGTCAATTTTGGGCTGACATTTAAAGAAAATGCCTTTACTTAAAAAAAAAAAAAAAAAAATCGATAACTTTGTTTTAAATTATCACAAATTTATGGTTCAGCCATTCATTTTAAAAGTACTTACGAGTTCTTTTAAAAGATACTCATATTGTAAATTTACATCCCACGAGGGGTACTTCCCCTAAAGGAAGGCAATTTTTCCCCCTAGTTAACTACAACTACATACTTGCCAACCATCTCATTATGAACCGTACAATTTTTAGTACCCGCCTTTCTTTTCATACCAGTCATTTTTTAGAGTAATTTTATTCGTATTTAATCGTAACAACATTTATAGAGAATTACTCTAAAAGTAAAGTGGTGTGAAAAAAGGGGCGTTTTTTCAAGGGGCGTTAACAATTGAACGGTTATTAATGAGATGGTTGGCAAGTATGCTACTATTATCAATAATAAATACATGTATAATTCCGATAATAACACATGCTCAAGTACTAACAAACATAGAGGGCTCTGGGGGTGCTATTACATGCTTTTATTTAACTTCATTTGTTGTCTGTTCCTGGGACCCCCAACTCCAGTCTACAATTATATGTCGACTTTTAACCCACTTCCTATCATCCGTTTGAACTGAAACATCGTATACACGTATAACTACGATGACAATACATGCTCAAGCCGTAACGGTCTATGGGGATTCCGGGGACTCGTCCTAGTCTTTTATTTAACTTCATTTGTTGTCTGACAGGGTCAAATCTTGAAAGCAATTTTTATCTGACTTCCTATCCTCCGATCGAGTTAAAATTTTTATAACATGTATAATTTCAATGACAATCCATGCTGAAACAGTAACGAACTTATAGGTGGTGCTGGAGTTTCAAGGTCTCCAACTACAGTTAAAAATTATATTTCGAATTTTAACCCACTTCTTATCATCCGTTTGAGCTAACATGTATAACTCCGATGCCAATACTGGTTCAAGCTGTGAAGAACTTAGGAAGAGGTTGGCCTGAGAGTGTCCGATGCCACTAACTCTAAATCATACATTATAGTACATTTTAGAATAAAAGTATGTTTATTATTATTTTTTAGTTTACATGGTATTATTAGTATTATTATTATATGCTTTTATTAACCCGTTAACACCCGAATTAATTTTGCAAAATATTATTAGCTGATTATTTCACTTCTAAATTAATCTAGACAACTGACAGTAAAATATATTAACCTAAACAATTCTTCTGATAGTTTTAAATTTAAAGCCTATCCTCATTCATTGACGTTTAGTGTTCTAGCGAGAAAACTTCGAGATAGAAAAACTTTGAGGTAACAGATTAATTTCTTATTATATGTTGACAAAGATCTCGAAAGTAAAGTATTATAATATATATTATTATTCAACTTGATTTAAGTTAGTATACCTGCACAAACAGCAAATATATGTGCGACGAATGAAAAATCATAAAATGACTATCCAAATTATGAAATAATAATTAATAGTAGTCACATAAAACTTTCAGGGATCATTTATAGTGACGCTATAAACTGTCACTAAAAAGCAGAAATCATTTCAAGAAACGACAAAAAAATATATGTGCCATTTTGAGGACAGCTGGGCGCTAACGGGTTAATATGATATTTTTATATAAATTTTTAACAAATTTTAATATTTAAGAAAAGTATGTATTTTGAAAGATAATGAATTTTTGAATGAAAAAAGCGGATAAAAAACAGTGTATTAAAAGGATAATGAATAATTTGTTAAAATGTTATTAGTGAAAAATGATAATGAATAGAACATTAATAATTATAAGATAAAAAGAACTTTTTATATACCACGTTTTTAAATTTTCTGTTGAATCATATAAACTTGACAATTTTATGTATTAATAAATACGATTTCAAAATTGTTTTGAGGAATTATCCCACCAACTTGAAAGAAAATGACCGAATGCGTAATAAAGAGAGCAATTATAAGAAATATGCATTGTCATCGTGTTCTGAGATATTCTAAAAGTTTCAAATGTCTAGCTAATCGGGAAGTTAGTTAAAAATCGATTGCAAGATTTGTACTGGACAAACAAACAAGCAAAAAAGCGAGTTAATAAAAACGTGGTAAAATGTTAGTGAATTATGTTAGCGAAAAATGATAATGTACAGTATGTTAAATTGTTATTAGTGAATAAAATAACTTGTTGAAAAAAATAAGTGTGTGTTAAATTATTGTTTTAAAACAATATCTTCTTTTAAATAGTTATAAACAATCACAACTGAGGTTTTAAGAATAACACCTTTCCACAATTATCTTCAATAATTATAATTTAAAATATAGATTACATTGAGTAAAAATATTAATTAATTTCAATCAAAATAAACGTTAAATATTATCAACCATTTAAAATATTTCTTTTTCAGAAAATTAACTATTAATTATATGACTTATGAATAATTACAATTGATTGTGATAAAAATAGAATAAAAACTATTTTTAAAGTAAACTTTTTTTTTTTTTTTTTTAAGGTATTAATATTTTAAAAGGAAAAAAAAAAAGAAAATAAATAGAATTGCTTAATAGAGTTTTCGAAATAGAATGTTTAAACTATCTTAAAACTTCAAGTTTTGATGATTGAAATAAATAAAATAAAATAAAATAAAATAAAATAAAATAAAACTGCTAAATGTTTGGGAAAACGGAACACCTGCTACTACAATAAAAAATGTCCGCTTCAATCTTCTAAGAAAGTTTAAACAAAAACTTTTTTAGAAGATCCCCTTAATGCTTTAAGTTACTTTACGATTTGTTCTTAAGAGTAGAACTTGTACAAAATCGATTTCACAGAAAGAGACATTATTTCTAATCAAGAATGGTGAGATTATTAATACAGCAATCTAATTAAAATAATGTAATAAAATAATTAAAAATAGTTTCCTAGCAAAATATATTATTAATATAATTAGTATATATCGTTAATATTTTATTCGATAAACAAACTTTTACAACTTATGTCACAAACAACTCTATTCATGTATCTTCATTGCAAATAAAGACACAAGAACAATTTCCAATTTTCATATGAACGAATAGTATCAGAATCGTGTTATATCAGTTGCTAAACCTTTAGAAGGTTAAGATAAAGATGCTATGTTCAAATACTTGGTGTCCCATATAAGTAAATATTTTTAAAAATCATAAAAATTGAAGGAATTTGTATAATTGAACATGATTTTTGAAAAAGTTATTTTCGTGAAGGGGGATATTTTTGGTTAAAAAATAAAAATTAATAAATAAAGATAAAATAAATAATAATAATAATGAAATAGTCGATTTCTTCGTTGATAGATGGCGCTGCATGGACGCGTAGCGAGAAATATGCAAACCAGAGTCCTATAAAATGCACGATTTTACAATTAACGCACCATAATTCTTATTTTGCTTCGCACTTGTGCATACATGAAGTTTTTATTGTGGTGCTGACTTGGTGGATACAGCGTTATTGATGAAGATCTTTTCCCTGAGCTAAGAACCACCGACTGAAGCTATAATTAGCGGTGCTATAACTTTTTTGCTAACCGTAATTTGTGGTGATGTTGAAAACACAGAATAAGACTTATATGCCTGTAAACATTTGCATGGAAATAAATATAGTTTTTCATGGAAATTTGTGATTTAGTCAGGCATTGCGCCCTCTACAGACAAAAAAAAAAAACGAACTATTATATTTACTTTCCCTTACCCATAAGGTTGAGAAAGTATTGTTCTAGGATAACATTTTCGAACATGAGTTTTTGTTATATTTACAAGTTTTGAGGTCCCCTGAATACGAAAATCATGTTTTTAGCGAATGGTGTGTGTGTGTGTGTTTGTCTATCTGTGTGTATGTTACCAGCATATTTCAAAAACAAATAGCAACAGAGATTCCAAACTCGGTATTCTAAATGTGTATCATATAGGGGTGCTACACTAAGCTTTTCGTTGAGATGAAGCAAATGCTTCGTGTACAGGGACACCCAAGAGAATTCAAATACGAGGGGTGATAAAAAAAAAAAAAGGTTACAAGTCGAATAAAGAAATATTTATTAACAAAAAACAGAAAATACAAAAGAGAATTAAGAAGCATACGTGCCTATCACTTTTCGGCATAATCACCAAGTCTATTTAGGCATTTATCAGAACGCAGAACCAACTTGTTTAACCCGTATTGGTAGAAATCAGGTCCCTGTCCATTGAGCCAGGTCTCGGTGGATGTTTTCACAGCACTGTCTGAAAAGAACTGTGTGCGGGATAAGTGTTCCTTCAACCTTGGAAACAGGAAATAGTCACTAGGTGCCAAATATGGGCTGTATGGGGATGACTCCAGATTTACCACCTGAACCGTCGCAACAATTCCTGCGTTGCTTGAGCAGTATGGGGCCTGACATTGTCATGCAGGAGGATGACACCTTCACTTAACATACCCGGCCGTTTGTGTTAGATGCTTCGCGGACACATTTTTTGCCCATAAAAATCGAAACACGGCTCGCACTTCCACACGAGACCAATTTTTTAAGTGTCTTGCCATTTCAATCGTTCTGAACCGTCTGGGAACTTTCACTACCTACCCACACACCAGCTGTATGACAAGTAGCACCATCTGTCTCCACTCTGGGGAAACAAAAGGTTCTCCACAATATGTAGTTTTTCAAATGCTGCAGTTTGTAACCTTTTTTTCTGATCACCCCTCGTACATTACGTCTATGGGGAAAATTGCAGGTAAGTCGAGTTTAACATCTATAGACTGCATTAAACCAAATGAAACGATTATATATTTTTTATATGCGTAAAAACCTGTCTCATGTAGAAAATGGTAAAGAAATCATTCACTGTTCGTTTACAGGGCTACACAAAAGAACTAGATAAATGTGCACCAATAGTTGCAAATTGATGGAAGCGTATTTCAGGCTGGGCCATGTATTATTACTATAGGATTACATTTAGGTGCACCATGTTGTCTGTATATAATCTTCGAAAGGTATACAGGGTTGCAAGTATTTAAGCGATAGCATTCTTTTTTGTTGTTAGTGGATGTGCTTTATTAATAATATTTTGCTGTTTCCAGGAAAGCTGTTTGGGAATTGAAATGACTTCCTCATAGAGGTATAGTAAATAATGTATGTTTTTAAGCTAAATATTCATCGCTTGTTTTTTGTATATTTACACATTTTGAGGCTTCCTGATTACCGTACTCAAGATTTTTAACGTTTGATATTTGTCTGTGTCTCTTAGAGTGACTTTAAAACGAATAATTTTAGGAGATTCAAATGTTGTACTTTGAAGTTAATATAAGTTTGTTGCTGGAAAAATTTGATCAAGATGATAAGTTTCAAGGAATGTTGCGTGTGAAAGTTGTCTGAATAATTTTACGTGAACTTTAATTTTAATAACAGATTTAAATTCTATATAAATATAGGTACAGTAATGAAACGGGGGGTTGAGGGGAGCGGTAGAACCCCTCACACAGAACTAATTACCATATAAAACTCTTCCGAAGCCTAATTTGAATTGTTTTAACATAGGTTTACATAAGAGTACTCGTTATGTTACCTCTTAATCTCCAACATGTATTTATAGTATTAAATTTCAGGGTAAGAGAAAGTCGTGTGAGTGACACACCAGATTATTTTATTTACCAAAAAAAAACCTCCTTTATGGAAATATTTTTTTTTTTTGCAAACCACGTTCAAATATACTGATTACTTCAATTTTTATGATTTTTTTTAAACGTTTACGGACTTTTGGAACACCCTGTACCAACATGGTCAATTTTCGAGCTTGTAAAAGTTTATTTGGCCTTTGTATAAAAAAATTGTAGTATATACTTGATGACGGATTACTTAAAATTCCAAAATATTTCAGAAATTCATAAAAATCTAATGGATTGTATATTTTAATATGAATTACAAAAGTGTTAAGTTTGGAGAAAAAAAAAAAAAAAAAAAAAAAAACCTTTTGCTGAAAGAATGTGATGTTGTTGTTGCAGATGTTAAAGATGATTAACAATGCAATGGTCCTATGCTTGAGTGCAATGTCATCAGGCAGGGTCTTTTCAAGGGATCAAAAACTTGTTCTATACTGCCATATTAAAAATTATGAATATATTTGGATAAGAAAACCACCTGTTGAGTGACTGACCCCAATATGTAATCCGCATCAGTTTAGGTCAATGTTCCATTAAATATCAAGTTTGATTAAATTTCATTTATTGGTTCGTAAGATACAGCATCCAGAAAATTGTTGATACATACAAACATATTCTAAAACTGGTCAAACCATGTTCAGGGCATTTCAGAACGCGTAAAGTTATCGAAAATTGGAGATCTAAAAATTTCACGAATCCAATACATTCTTCTTACGTATAAGAAGAAAGTAAAAGATAAGGTCATATTTTAAATTCTTAAGTAAATGAACTACATTAGCAATGTTTAAAGACTGACTTCACCGAGTGCGAGCAGAACTGCCCCGGGCATACTTAAATTGGACATCAACAAATTACACAGGTCGACATGTAAAATTTTGATTTTATAATTTTGGCTTATCTTTATGTTTTTTGGTGTGCTGAAACCGAAAATGAAGCCAATTTTTCTCTATCACGTATAGATTTTTGTCAATACAAGGTGTCTGCCTATACAATTTCTTCAATTACTCTTCCACCAATATAATAATATGGTAAGATTTATAGTATGTTTCCATGATTAAATAATCATAGATACCTACTGTTGTAATTGTGAAGCACTAGAGTGACATAAAACCATATCGACCAACCAACCAATCTATTGTTATGATGATATATGTAAGAAATTGTGTGGGTAAACACCCTGTATTGACAAAAATCTATACGTAATAGAGAAAAATGGGCTGCATTTTCGGTTGCAGCATATCAAAAAACATAAAGTTCAGGTGAAATCATCAAATCAAATTTTGTCAACTTCATTTTCGTAGGCCTGTGTTATTTTATCTACCAGATATGGAAAGGAAAGCTCTCATCCGTCCTAAACAATTTCTCCATGACATGTAATTTTCTAAAGCACTTTTGTCACTTATGTGCAATAGAAGAGAATATATTAGCATAATTTTGGATAACATTGCATATCGGAAAATTTTACACGCAACAAATAGTGTATTTAAATTTAGCACAGTAAGAGAAACGTTTAGCACCAGTTGAAGAAATGCACTTGGAGTGATATAGTCCTTAATAAATTCGAATTATTTTGCGTGGCGTTGTAAACGAATGACGAATAATTCTCATAACATATTATATTTGAAATATGTGATATGGCATATTAAAAATCTCTTATATTATTAAAATCTCTACGCGTGTGTGTGTGTGTCTGTCTGTGAGAAACGGCTTGAAACAACTAAGGCTCCGCCGCTAATGGTCGCACGGACTTCGGACAGGTACCGTCGGACGGAGAATTTATCGCAGATGTACGTTATCTAATTTGCTAAACGATGCGACCCGAATCAGCGGAGATATTAATTAAAATGTCGACCCATGTCAAATCAAAAAACAATTCAAAATCGGAGGCGACCGCCATTTTGTTACAGAACAGCCTACCTCAAAAGAAAAAGCAAAGAGAGAAAATTTCGTGGGTTTTTGTAAAGCAATCCTGCTCGAACGGTTCGAGATATCGAAATACACCTCTACCACAGAAAGAGCATTTATTACCGATTCTTACGGTACAATTTTTTTTTTTTAAATACGGATTTTCTATATTTAAAAAAAAAAGTTTTAAAATGGGTCGAAAATTTCTCTCTTTCTCGATCGTCTTTTTTGAAACGCCCTGTACGACCGAGTAACTGTTCCATTTCTTAACACTTGGTATATTCAGAAAGGTCATTTAATCCTCTTTCGAACCATATAAACATTTTTACAAAATACGGATTAGCGATCCATATTTTTAGATTTTACGAAACATCGATTTTTTCACAAAACATTTTATAACTAAAAAGCGTTTAGAGATTATAGCATTATAGCATTTCTTTTTCTTTTTTTTTTTTTTGTATATAGATCTCGCTTCAACAATTCAATTCCCAAAAGATTGAGAGAAAATTTCAAAAACTGAATGAGTAAAAATTTTTTTAATTTTAGGCATTAAACCATTGAAAATGGAGTACTTCATTCCAAAATGAATACCGTAATCAAATAATGCAGACGTCCGTTCCGTCACCATGACAACGCGTTCAGACAGGAAGCATTTGTGGAAAGAAGCGAAAAAAAAAAAAAAAAAACAAGTCCTTCCGGCTTATTCGGAAGGGTAGGTTGATTTCTTTTTCCTTATCAAGTAGCTGTCATTTTGTTTCAAAATGGCGGCTAAAAATTATTAATGCACTTCGTAGAAATATTGATGTAGGCTTTACACATATGGAGTTTTAAGCAAATCGATTCATAAATACATTTTTATGTGAATTAAAAATTTTCAAGTGGCCGGCGCTTGGAAACAAAATGGTGGGTTAAGTTGACAAATATATGAAATGTATTTGTGAAATAAGTCCACTGTACACATATAGTTCGAATTAATTCAAAATCTCAAAAGCCATCGTGTTGAAAAATTAAGTGGCAAACACCTCGATCAAAATGGCTGAGAAAGTTGCTGATCTAAGATATCATTGCAAATTTGAAAATATTTTTTTTTTTTTTTTTTTTTTTTTGTAGAAATTCTTTCAAAGAGGCTGAGTAACTTGATAAAATGTCAGTTTTCTGCATTTCTAGTTTGTTTTAGCATTAAAATAGCCTAATTTTTCCTTAAAAACGCATTAAAAAGATCCAGTAACGCAGGTAATAAATTTGGCGACAAATTTGGCGAATTTTCCCCTGTGGCGACTTTTTGGCGACTTTTGGCGAGAAAATACTTATTATCGATATACCAAAGATGGACGCAATAACGTGATTGGTTCACGAGTTACGTGAATTTTCTAGATTTTTGTTGTTTGAATGATAAATCCAATTTTCAACTTTGATTTGAATTGATTAAGTATTTCTAAAGTTACCGTAATAACAAATTTTCAAGTGGCTACCACCTGGAGAGAATAGAGTGGAGCAAGTTGCCGAGCAAACACATCCAAGATATTTGAAGCATAGGTTCACTGTCCAACTGTGGTTTAAATCAGTGCCGTGTTTCAAAAGTTATTATTATGGCAAATTTTCAAGTGGCAGTCTAAGTGACTGCGACTTGGAAACAAAATGGCAAAACAACTTGCCCATCGAAATCATTCAGTATATTTGTATGATAAGTTCATTGTCCAGTTCTAGTTTAAATTAAATTAGTATTTAAAAAATTAACGTCATAAGAAATTTTCAAGTGGCACAACTTGTAAAAAAAAGTGGAGTGAGATGCCCAGCGAACTTATCTGACATATTTGAATGATAAATCTACTACCCAAATTTGATGCGAATTGATTCTGTATTACTAAAGTTACCATAACGACAAATTTTCAAGTGGCCGCCACTTGGAAATAAAATTGCGGATGGAGTCACCAAGTGAACTTATCCTAGATATTTGAACCAAAAGTTCACTATCCAACTTTAATTTGAATCAGTTTAGTATTTTAAAAGTTATCATAATGGCATATTTTCAAGTGGCAGTGTGACTTCAAGTGGCTGGAACTTAGAAACAAGATGTCGAGACAAGTTGCCCAGTGAAAACATTCAAGATAATTATATGATAATATCACTGTCCAAATTTGGTTCGATTTGGAGTATTATTTCAGAAATTATCGTGATTTTAAATTTTCAAGTGGGAGCCTGATTTCAAGTGGCCCCGCTTAACTTAAGATATCTGCCACTTTATTAAAAATGGCGGTTAAACTTCATTAATAAACTTCATTGAGACCCTTATGTGGCCTGTATTTACATCAAATTTCAAACAAATTCGGAATACGCTTTTTACAATTTGAATTCGAAATTTTCAAGTGGTCTCCACTTGAAAACAAAATGGCGGAGCAACTTGGTTAATAAACTCATCTGAGATATTTATAAGATAAGCTAAGACACTGTCCAAATTTGGTTCGATTTGGAGTATTATTTCGGAAGTTATAGTAATTTTAAATTTTTAAGTGGTAGGCCTGATTTCAAGTGGTCCCGCTTAACTTAAAATATCTGCCACTTTATTAAAAATTGCGGTTAAACTTCATTAATAAACTTCATTGCGACCCTTATGTGGCCTGTATTTACATCAAAATTCAAGCAAATCTTGCTTTAAATATGCTTTTTACTATGTCGGTTTGAAATTTTCAAGTGGCTGCCACTTGAAAACAAAAAGTCGGAGCAACTTGGTTAACGAACTCATGCAAGATATTTATAAGATTAGTTCACTGTCCAAATTTGGTTCGATTTCGAGTATTATTTCGGGAGTTATCGTGATGACAAAATTTTCATTATATATACATATATAGATAGATAGATAAACGAAGTGATTGCAATAGGTCGATTTCTAAAGAAATCAACCTAATAACAGCTGGCACTGATTGAGAATCGGAGGTATTTTGAGTAGGATAAAAAATTGCAAATTTCTATTTTCTTCAACGTTTTACTTTCGCACACGACACTTAGTATACAATCTTAATACCAGAAAAAAAACTTGCAGTTAAAATTTCATCGATTTTGGTCAATAAACAAAAGGTTTACGTTTTAATTGCAAATTAAATTGTCTCGAAAGAGGATGCCACTTTCTATAGCACCACTTAATTTTTTCACTTAAGGTAAAAATATTTGTTTTTACTTCCATTAACCGACTACCGTAGGTAATGGAAGACGTGTCATGGCGCTGTAATATTTTAAAATTTCAATATTTCAGATTCTAATTATGTTTAAATTTTTTTTTAATACGTCATTCGATACACATTTTAAAGTACGGTTACAATATCGAAAGTGGAATTATATTATCGAAAGTTTTCACTAGATTTACACGTTTTGAGGTCTCCTGAATCAGTTTTCTTTTGTGTCTCAGCTACTAATTAAAAAAATTTCATAAGTAATACATCACTAGAAAGCTTTTTTGAATTGGAATCGAACAGTGGAATACAGAAATTTCTACCGCCAGATGGCGCTGTAATAATTTAAAATTTCAATATTTCAATTTCTAATTATGATTAAATTATTTTTAATACATCATTCGAAAGATATTTTAAAGTTCTTTTAAATTATCAAAAGTTTTCACCAGATTTACACGTTTTGAGTTGTCCTGAATCAGTTTTCTTTTATAGCGCTGTAATATTTTCAAATTTAAATATTTCAATTTCTAATTATGATTAAATTATTTTTAATACATCATTCGAAAGATATTTTAAAGTTCTTTTATATTATCGAAAGTTTTCACCAGATTTACACGTTTTGAGGTGCCCTGAATCAGTTTTCTTTTGTATCTCAGCTACTAATTAAAATATTTTCATAAGTAATACATCATTAGAAAGCTTTTTTTATTTGGAATCGAAGAGTGGAATACAGAAATTTCTACCGCCAGATGGCGCTGTAATATTTTCAAATTTCAATATTTCAATTTCTAATTATGATTAAATTATTTTTAATACATCATTCGAAAGATATTTTAAGGTTCTTTTATATTATCGAAAGTTTTCACCAGATTTACACGTTTGGAGGTGTCCTGAATCAGTTTTGTTTTGTATCTCAGCTACTAATTAAAATAATTTCATAAGTAATACATCATTAGAAAGCTTTTTTTTATTTGGAATCGAACAGTGGAATACAGAAATTTCTACCGCCAGATGGCCCTGTAATATTTTCAAATTTCAATATTTCAATTTCTAATTATGATTAAATTATTTTTAATATATCATTCGAAAGATATTTTTAAGTTCTTTTAAATTATCGAACGTTTTCACCAGATTTACACGTTTTGAGGTGCCCTGAATCAGTTTTCATTTGTATCTCAGCTACTAATTAAAATATTTTCATAAGTAATACATCATTAGAAAGCTTTTTTTATTTGGAATCGAACAGTGGAATACAGAAATTTCTACCGCCAGATGGCGCTGTAATATTTTCAAATTTCAATATTTCAATTTCTAATTATGATTAAATTATTTTTAATACATCATTCGAAAGATATTTTAAGGTTCTTTTATATTATCGAAAGTTTTCACCAGATTTACACGTTTGGAGGTGTCCTGAATCAGTTTTGTTTTGTATCTCAGCTACTAATTAAAATAATTTCATAAGTAATACATCATTAGAAAGCTTTTTTTATTTGGAATCGAACAGTGGAATACAGAAATTTCTACCGCCTGATGGCGCTGTAATATTTTCAATATTTCAATTTCTAATTATGATTAAATTATTTTTAATACATCATTCGAAAGATATTTTAAAGTCCTTTTAAATTATCGAAAGTTTTCACCAGATTTACACTTTTTGAGGTGTCCTGATTACGTTTCCTTTTGCATCTCAGCCAATTCAGTTAGATCGTTCAAAATTGGTATACGTAGGTTAATTAAGAGGGCCTGAAAGGGTGGAGAAGAAATAGGCGTGTGCGCGATGCGCGCACGGGACTGCGCTGCCGAAGGCAGTGGGGACCCGAGCCGACTTTTTACCCAATCAGAAATGATTTCTTTTTAAATTTCTTTTCTTAACACTAAAAGTTACTGTCAGTGATTCATTAATTTTAGTGATTCATTTGAAAATACTGACCCACTAGCGGGCGAAGCCAGCTAGTTATTTTAATATGCACTGATAAGTTTTTTTTTTTTTTTTTTTTTTTTTTTTTTTTTTTAAAGCGTAGTTTAAAGTTTTTAAACTGTACTGACAAGAACTTTTATCCTTAGACGTACGTAATGTATTTGAATAATTTTGAGTGTCTTTATGCACGAACTATTTGCGTTATATCAATAAAAATTTTCATGTAACATCCTCTAATAATGCAGATTTAAAATACCAAGTTTTAATTTGTTCCTCATGATATTTTTTGAGTTGTACTCATAATAAACTCTCTCTTATATACTCATAGACCATTCGCTAAAAGCCGATGTTTATGTACAAGGGACCCCAAAACATGTAAGTATAGCAAAAACTCATTTTAAAACATTTCATTCAAAGAGAATACTTTCTCTTACTATGTATGCTAGTGGTAAGTTAAAAAAAAAAAAAAAAAAAAAAAAAAAAAAAACTTAATTTGAGCGCAAAAATATCTATATATTTATTAAAAAAATATATGTTTTGTGATACTCATTGAAACATAAAGTAAACATATTTTTGCTTATAAAAAGAAAGATTAAGATCACAATACTGAAAACATCTACAAAAATTCGAAGAATCTCGGCTTCACGATAAGAAAGAAATCAACAAATAATACGTAAGAAGAACCGTGTAACGTCTTGAATAACAAAAGCTTCAGTTTCGATTTGTTGTTGAGGATTAAGGAGAATTATTTTCAGAAATCCTTTTAATACTTTGAGTTAGAGAGTAAGATTAAGTACCATGGATGCCATAATTTTTAAGTCTGTTTCGTTGTAATTGATTCTATTAAGATTGTTGCTTTGTTTTTCGAATATATCTTGATGTAATAGCAGAAACATTTTTTTTTTTGGACAAAGTTATTTTGATTTATTTGGTTTTATATTTTATGTAAAAATCTACATAATGGTTATATTCATTGCTTAGCTTTAAAATTATTTTTCAGTCAGTCAATCAACCAATCAATGCATAATAATAATTCATCCTTACAATGATCAAATACCAGGAAGGAAGATGAAAATAAATGAATAAAGAACCACAGATGGAAATGAAGCCTTAAAAGAGGCAAAATATATTGAAAAGTTCAATATGAATTATTTCTGAAACAACAGTGGGTAAACATATACAGTAAAAACGATTAAATAACAACATAAAAAAATAATAGTAATTATTAAAAGAGGGAAGAGCAGAGGCAACCACGGTTTAAGACGGGAGAAGAGAGTTAAATAAGATTTTTGGGCGCTCACATTTTCTCCAAAATTTCTGCAAGATAATACGGTAACAAAGTAAAAATTTTAAATGATATATATATATATATATTCAAGCAGAGAAAATTATAAATAAACAAATAAAAAGGTAAATAAATAAAACAAAAACAAAATAATAATAATTTTTTTAAGAGTTTCTTTAGTTGCAAACTTAATACTCAGTAATATATAATGAGTAAATTAAAAAAAAAAAAAAAAATCCTAAAATATATTTCACATAACTTTTCAGTATAATAGTTTCAGCATTTTAAGTTCATACAAATTTTTTTGATGAAGGTGGGGAAAAATTGTGTGCTTAAGGCTGAACAATTCAAATGGAAATGCCCATAGTAACACTTAAATAATGATTTTAAAGATTATTTCTATTAATTGCATTGAATAGCAGAAATGTATTTAACTTCTTTTAATAAACCTTGTATGGCTATTGTATATGCACCAAACAATGCGCTAAAATTTGGTAAATTAAAAAATAAATCACCTAACACAATTGAGCATGCATTTTCAAGCGCTTCCGCAGACAGTCTGTAATACGTATGAATGCTTCAGTGTGAGCATACCCATAAAATATTATTTTGAATGACATTATTTTCAACCCCAGATAACTCCACTGTCCAACTTTGGTTCGATTGATTCAGTATTTCAAAAGTTATTATGCTGAAAAATTTTCAAGTGGTAGCCTGATTTCAAGTGGCCCCGTTTAGTCTAAGATATCCTCCACTTTGCTAAAAATGACAGATAAAGTGCATTAATAAACTTAGTTAAGACTATACTGACCAAACGTCCCCATTTTCTGGGGACAAATGGGGACGCCTTTTATTCTGAAGGCATTTTTCAAAGTTTTAAAAAATTGTAGAATCTAAAATATTAATCAATAACACTTTATTTTTAGTCCTTATTTATTAGAAATGAAAAAATACATCCATAATTTGATAATTGTAGCAATTTTTAATGCTTCTCTATTATAAAGGTACTTTGATCTGGTCAGCCTAGTTAAGACCTCTATATGGTCTATGTGCACATCAAAATTCAAGGAAATACGGTCTTAAATACGCTTTTTACAATGAGGATTTAACATTTTCAAGTGGCCACCACTTGAAAAAAAAAAAAAAAAAAAATGGCGGAGAAACTTGGTTAACGAGCTCATCCAAGATATTTTATAAGATAAGTTCGCTGTCTAAATTTGGTTCGATTTGGAGTATTATTTCAGGGGTTATCGTGATGACAAAATTTCCATTATATATACACCCCGCGACAAAAAGATAGGAACAAAGAGTTTTTTCTTTGATTTTTCATAAAATAACGTTATCTAAATTGTGCTTATCATTTATTATTATTATAAAATAACACTATTCCTGGACTAATTTTTGTTTTAAGACTAATTTAGAAAAATTTTAAGACTAAAATTTTTCTAATTTAAGACTACACAGCGCGACAAAAAGATAGGGTTTTTTTTTAAATTTTTGAATATGATTATTTTGAATATGAATATTTTGAATATGATTCAAATATTTAATATGTTTTTGATATGATAATATTTTGTTATGATAATAAATGATCAGCACAATTTAGATAATGTTATTTTATGAAAAATTAAAAAAAAACCCTTTGTTCCTATCTTTTTGTCGCGGAGTGTAGTCTTAAATTAGAAAAATTTTTGTCTTAAAACTTTTCTAAATTAGTCTTAAAACAAAAATTAGTCCAGGGATAGTGTTATTTTATAATAATAATAAATGATAAGCACAATTTAGATAACGTTATTTTATGAAAAATCAAATAAAAACCCCTTTGTTCCTATCTTTTTGTCGCGGGGTGTATATATATATATATATATATATATATATATATATATATATATATATATATATAAGTGCATTTTTGCATTTTTATCAAAAAAATATATAAAAAATAAAAGACAATAAAAAATGTGGAGGATGGGTGGGCAGATGCTTGATGAAGGAGGATGGGTGGTGTTGTTAGGCTGGATGGTTGGGAGGGATTGTGATTCTCGCGTATTTATATGTGTGTTTGCTTTATAGATTTAAAATAATAATAATAAAAAAAAACTGTAATTCTATAAACTTTAATATTAAATTACTGACTCTCTACTAACTTAATTTGTCCAAAGAAACATTTATCATATGTACATAAAAAAAAAATAATAATAATTATAAATGGTTATTTAGTGATTATTTAGTAAATAATTATTTAGTAAATTAACCTCAATATTAATTACATATTGCTTTGTGTTCCTTTATTATTATATTATTGATTTTCGATTTTCAACTTAGTTAATTTGTCCAAAGAAACATGTAACAAATCTACATTTAAAAAATATATTAATTAATAAATTAACCCCAATTTTCACTACATATTGCATTGTGCTCTTAAATTAACTCTAAATTGAATTTTACATGATAGCATTTGATTAGATTTTATTTAGCACACACACATTATAAATAATTAAAAAAAAAAAAAAAAAAAAAAGGGGTTATTACTTTTTCTAAACTACACAAGATGGCGTTACTTACTCAATTTACTGATTTCTATGTTTCAATAAAATGACACTTTGAAGTTTATGCATTATCGTTAATTAAATTAATCTCAATTTTAATTAAAATTTAATTTTAAATTATCACTTTTAGGTTAATTATTAAAATCAAACAGTTCACTCAACTTTATCGTTCAGTTGATTAATACAAATTCAAAAATAAATTAATCGTTCAGTTATTTAATACGATTCCAAAATTAACTGTGAATCTAACTGTATACAGCCACATGTATGTCTCGTGTTCTGGTTTTACGTGCAAGGGTGCAAGCTACTTATACAAGTTTTTCATGTGTAATGTATTTTATACTTTAGTTTTATTAATTATTACTAGTATTTCATTTAACTATTTTTATTAGTATTTCCATTAATAATATTGAATATGCTGCATGAATCAAAATGTTTGATTTTCATATGGTTTTCACATATCTTTTCAGTTTTAATTTTCTCTTTTTTGGTGGTGTTATAGGGTGTAGCTTGTTGTAAATATTTAGCAATTTGCATACAACAAGACAGAAATAACACCTACTTTACATGCAACATTCATTCTACACCCTTGAAAACGTAATGAATTTGCATGTTTCAATTTATGGATGTTTGATAGTCGCAATCTCTTTTTGAATTTTTCTGTTTTAGCTTTTTCAATGTTTCTTGTTTCATATATTCAATGTTTGAAAAGGTTTTCAATATATATATATATATATATATATATATATATACAAGATAAACGAAGTGATTTCAGTAGGTAGATTTTTAAAGAAATCAACCTAAAACGTCTGTCACGAAATGAAATGTACATAAATTAAAGGCACTGTAATTAAAAATCTTAAAATATTTTACTGTAGAACAAATAAAGGAGTCTTAATAAGACATAAAAACAACTGAAAAGTCACTTAAGATACGTAAATATCTTAATATACACCTTAGACATTACAGATATCTTAATTTAAGACAGAAATGTGTCTGAAATACAAATTCAGGCACAAAATATGTCTAAAACGCATAGCTATGAGAAAAAAAAAAAAAAAAAGAGATTGGAAAAACCTTTAAATTTTCAGACATTTTAAAAATTCCGACACCTGCATTACTTAGCAAATTTTTCACATGGAATCTACTTTAAGCAACATACTTATCCTATTTAAACTTCTTTTCACATTCAATAAATATAATATTTTACATAATAAGTTGTCTAAGCTAAGCTATTTAAACAATATTAGTCGATGAAATTGAATTTTGAAGGAATAATACTCTAGATATGTGTATATTTGCATGAAATTATGTTTAATAGAAATCATAAAGTAACATATCATAACGCGAAAATTATTCGGTTAAAAAAAAAAAAAAAAAAAAAAAAAAAAAAAAAAAACTTTGTATTTAAAGCTTTTTTATATTTAAAGAAAAAGTATTAACATGAAAGCAGCAAGTAACTTATAACGAAGAAAGCGAATGTTGAATAATTTGTGCATAAATGTTTTTTATTTATTATTATTAATTTCGATTTAAAATTAATAATAATAAGAATAATAAGAATAAGAATTATTAATATAGATAATAATAATAAAGAAAAAGAATAAAGAATAAAGAATTAATAATAATAATAATAATAATAAGAAGAAGAAGAATTAATAATAATAAGAAGAACTGTTTTCTTCCACAGTAAATATGTGGAAGAAAACAGTTCTTCCACATATTTACTTGCACTTAATCGTAAGACAACGAATTTTCTGATATTCATGTTCATAATTTGTTTTCTTTTAAATATCCGTTTAAAGAAAGATATCGTTATTAAAAAATATCGGGAGCTGGATAAGGATAGTTTTTCACATATTTCATATGCATCTTTTAAATATTATAAACCTCTAGATATGAAATTTAATATAATAATGGATATTAACTGTTAGATACTATATTATCTATAGTTTTATGGCAAAAAGTACGGATTATAACATAAAACTACCCGTGTTTCGCTACTACTAACATACACCCCATGACAAAAAGATTGGTACAAAGGGTTTTTTCTTTGATTTTTTATAAAATAACATTATCTAAATTGTGCTTATCATTTATTATTATCATAAAATAACACTGTTCCCGGAATAATTTTTGTTTTAAGTCTAATTTAGAAAAATTTTACTAAAATTTTTCAAATTTAAGACTACACACCGCGACAAAAAGATAGGAACAAAGGATTTTTTTTTTTTTTTTTTAAATATGATTATTTTGAATATGATTCAAATATTTAATATGTTTTTAATATGATAATATTTTGTTATGGTAATAAATGATCAGCACAATTTAGACAATGTCATTTTATGAAAAATTAAAAAAAAAACCTTTGTTCCCATCTTTTTGTCGCCAAGTGTAGTCTTAAATTAGAAAAATTTTAGTCTTAAAACTTTTCTAAATTAGTCTTAAAACAAAAATTAGTCCGGTAATAGTGTTATTTTATGATAATAATAAATGTTAAGCACACCTATCTTTTTGTCGCGGGGTGTACACATAATAATTATAAAAAAGATCCCTGTTATGTTACTTGGTGATATGATTGGTAAGTGATATGACGGTAGTTGCGTTCTTCGAGACTTACTCATTTCTATTTTCTATACGTTTCGTTTAAAAAAGTCGTATTTTTGAGAAAGAAAGTAAATAAATCGAAAAATAATCGTAACTGTTTATTTTAAAATGAAAAATAAAACAATTTGTATACTTTGTTTTACATTTTTATGGCATAAATTTTTAAAGAAAAATGCAGCAATAGATTTTATTAATATTTGTAATCATTTTGTAAGAAATCGCAACGTATTTAGGAAATCTCGCGGAATATAAATGTAACAAAAAAAAAAAAAAGATACATACTTTTATTTTTCTAAAATGCTGAATTTAATAATATTTTATCAAATCTATCAAACTAGTAAAAGTAACTACATAAATATTTATCCACATTTGAGTATAAGCATCTAAAAAGATTATATACTTTTTTTATTTATTTTTTCAGAATTTTTAAGAAAATACATAATAGAATTACCTCTCAAAATTGCAGTAAATTCCAAAGTGATGTATCCCTCTTAAGTCTATAGAATAAGTTTCATTTACGAGTGAAAAAAGAACATGAATAATTCATCCCAGCTCTTTTGACGGATGAATTTTGTTTTTAGACGGGTTTTGATAAAAGAGGTTGAAATATGTCTGCTTTAAAAAGTAACGAATGGCTGTACATTTTATTTGCTCTACATTCTCTTTGAATATGAATAGTGTATTTTGTATGTATATTAAATAAAGTTTGAGCCAGAAATTAAATTTCAGAATGCCTGTCCATTCACGTCAGAAAGTAAGAGTTGAATTTATCTAACGAAATGCGCATCATATTTCAAATATAATTATTTCTAGTTCAATGTTAAATTTTATGTTTTGGTTAAAGAAATTAAAAGAATACACATATTTCTCTTTTTCAACTTTATTTAAAAGAAAAAAATAAATACGTTTCAGATATTTCTATATATTAAAAAGAATATCTGTCGCTGGCGTCAAATTCTTTTGTCTGCGACCGCATCTACTCACGGAGAGCACTGTCTTCCGTTTCAAGAGATGTATATACATTTGTGCTAAATACTCCAAGTAAACCATTTCAGTTAGTTAAAAATTTCTATCCTCTTGATTAACGAAGTTAATAATTAGAAACGTCAGGTTAATAAAGGTACTCTATTTACCCACTTTCAAAAAGTTTTTGAAATCATTGTTGTTTCAAACTTATGTCGTAATTATGGCGGGAAAATTAAAATGTTATCAATGGTAAAAAAAAAAAAAAAAAAAAAAAAAAAAAATGCTGTTATTGGTAACAAAGAAATTTTTTGTCTGCAAATAAATAACAAAATCGTTATCTTAGATATTTTCAATAAAAAAACGAATTTAGTATTGTAATTTATCGTCTGCAAATCTCTCTCTTTCTAATTTTAGAAAATCAATTTTCTTACTGGTAATTTCTTATAATTTTATAATTTATAATTTTATAGTTTAAATTTTTTTTTTATATATGCTCTTTTTTTCTATTTTCTTGTGGATAATAAAATAATGTCATGTCTGTATAAATGACTTCATTTCTTTTTGTCTTTAAAGTGCATTTATATTTTTTATTTAAAAACATATTTTAAAATACTTCGGATATACTTTGGATTAAAAAAAATATTTTAGATTCAATTTCAAAATTTTAAATGACAGCATCTTCTAATTTAGCAATGTTAATTTTTTAACATTACAGAATTAGACATTTTTATGATATATTTCCAGAACTGTCAACATTTTAAACTTTTAAATCAGAATTAACACGAGTAATTTTAAATGTAATATGTTGTATATATTTCTGACGATTACTATTACCGTAAACAGCTATAAAAAAATTCCGGTTTGAAGTCTCCCTTGAAAAATCGGGAGACTTGGCACCTATGTATTTCAGATTTCTAATTTTGAAAAAAAAAAAAAAAAATTATTTTCTTAAAACTCTTATAAAGAATCGAGAAGATTTTATCCTTTGTTTTTTTAAGAAGTAGGTAGGAGAAAATTAAAAATTAAAGCTGTAGGAGATTTTTACAAATTAAAATAATAATAATAATAATAATGAATTTTTTTTTCAGATTTTTCAAACGTGTAAAATTATTATCTAGCTGTGCATTAAAAAGTATTATATACTGCCCTAAATTAACTAAAAAAATCAATAGTAAAAAGTATAAGCCTTAGAAAAAAATAGTTACTATATATATTCTCTCTCTCTCTCTCTCTCTATATATATATATATATATATATATATATATATATTAAAACAAGCAGTTATACCCAAAAAAATTTATCACCAAATAGTGACAAAATGTTAAGAGTCTCCAAGGGGTCATATTCTAAAGCTGTAACGCAAAACAGTCTAGATATTACGAATTTCTTTCAAGTCTAAAGCAAAATTACTGATTTTCAGCATTATTATATATATATATATATATATATATATATATATATATATATATATATATAAATAATTATACTAAATATTATGTATTTATGGGGATTTCTATAAAAAAATTCTGCTTTTCTCTTGTGTTATGCACTATTAATATTCCTAATCAGTGAAAAGTAAAGCATCAAATAGGCGGGTAGAGCGCTACAAGGGTTTATAAGTGAAGCGAGTCAAGGGAAGGCCAAGCATTCTTCGGGGGTTGATGAACGTAGCGAGCAGGGACCCTTCTTATGTATGTATTATATGTTGGTTAAAGTAGTAAGTCCGGTTATTATTATTAATAGCTGACGATTATTAATAATAACCGCCTATTTTGATGAATGTGATTAAATAATGGACATTAATCACATTAAGCAGTTATTATTAATAATTACCAAGGAATTTTGTTCAATATGATCAATTAGTCAATTGAAATATCTAGCAAAAGCTTTAAAAATTATTACATTGAACAAATATCTTTGGTAATTATTAATAATAACCGATCAATGCGACAAATTCTAAAAATTTATTTACTTTAATCAAACGTCATTGGTAATTAATAATAATAACCGACCAATATGATAATAGTCCATAAATTATTAACTTTAACCGGCTTATTTGGTTTATATCAATAATCACTGGCTATTATTAATAAGTACTAATTAATCACATTGACCATACCATGTACAGTCGGTAACAAAAGTGTCCGAACACTAGCAAAAATTCCTATGTAAAAAAAGTACATTTCATACGGTTTTGTTAAATAAATCCTTGTCGAATCATGTTCTTACATTGACTAAGAACAGGATTCGACAAGGATTTATATAACAAAACCGTATGAAGTGTACTTTTTCTACATAGGAATTTTTGCTAGTGTTCGGACACTTTTGTTACCGACTGTATATATTAAATGGTAGAGCTGATTGTTGACATTAAATTAGTAAAATTGACTATTAGAGTATCACAGTTGTTACAACAAAATATGGAATTTGACTTTCTGCTCAAAAGAGCAATTGTATTTGAGGTTTTTACTTTCTTCTATACATAACAGAAAAGAGTAATGAATTTATAAAAATTTTCGACTTCCGATTTTGTAAGTTTTAAATTGTTCTGAGTGCATTTTGAACATTTTTGGGAATAGTGTCTGCCTGTCTGTCTGCTTCCGGGAATGTGTTAGCTGTAGACCAAAAAGGTCATAGTGTATCGTAAAAAAGAAAAAAAAAGTGACAGCTATAATTTCATTAAAAAATTATAATTAAAAAATACAATGGAAAAAAATTTTGTGCTTAAAAAATCATATAAACTTGTATGATTTTTTTAGCACAATTTTTTCCCCATTGTATTTTTTAATTATATATATTTTTTAACGAAATTATGGCTGTCACGTGCCGGACATAATTGTCCTGTCTTCCGTGGAATCACCCATATCATTAATAAGAAAATAAATAAATCAAGTATGAGCATAAATTAATAAAACAATAAGTATGAATATAACTAGAAAAAATATATCCCATTTAGAAACACTTTTAAAAAACACGTGTAACGTTTTACATTAATAAATAAACACGGTCATGACCGTGACCATACTAGAGCCACTGGAGGGGTTTATAAAATTCCGATACAATTGCATAATGAATTTTTTTTCTATATTGGACAAACTAAAAGAACTCTTAATAGAAGAATCCAGGATCATATAAAAAATGTAAAAGAAGAAAGAAGTTCTGCACTGGTTAATTTCATTTACAATAACTCCGGCGCTATACCCCTATGGGATCGAGCAGAAATAATTTCAACTCCACAAAATATATCTGAACTCTTAATTTCAGAAGCTGTAAATATTGTAAAATATCCTAATGTTATTAATTCTAAAGATTCAGCTTTCCTACCTAAAATTTGGAATTATATTATACAACGAGATATTTAACTTGCATTTATATTTTTCCAGTACAATATGTACAGTCGGCTGCAAAATTATTCGAGCACTAGCCAATAATTCCTATATTTAAAAAGTACACTTAAGACTGTTTTGCTAAGTAAATCCCTGTCGAATCATGTTCTTAGACTGATTAAGAACATGACTCGACAAGGATTTATTTAACAAAGCTGTATTAAGTGTACTTTTTTTTGGCAAGGATTATTGCTAGTGCTCGAATAAATTTGCAGCCGACTGTAACCTCATCAATTTCAAGTTTCATTTAAGTTTCTATGGACGCTGCTGCATCCTTATCCAACGATAGTTACCGCCACTCCAAGTTTCACGTTCCCATCCACAGTTTGTCTTCAGGGTTTGATTCCTTTCTACTACAAGTTTTCGTACAAGTTTGTTCTAATAGTTGTTTGTTAACGCCAGTCCAGTGTTTCAACTTCCATCCATTGACTCCTTCAACAGAATGACTTCCACTCACTACCACTGCTCGACAAGTTTTTTTTTTCACCTTGATGTTACCACCACGCCAGCCTTTCAAATAGCCATCCAAAACTGACTTTTCCAACGCAAGTTGCAGTAATCAAGTGTTGCCTCAGTGTCAATGTAGAAGGGCTCCAACCAATGAACTAATTTTTTTTTTGTATTAAAGTAGCGATGTAACTGTAGCTTTAACCTGATTTATGGCATATATATTTGTAACACAGCTGCACATTGTGCAAAACCATGTAGACTTCCTGATGATGCCCTGCTTTTCAGGGCGAAAAGCTTAGAAATATGTAGCTTTTAATTAAATATATGTTTTTAAAACTTTAATACGTGTTTTAAAGTGTTTTATTTATTAATATGAATATAACTAGTATACATGAAGAAATAACATAAAGATATGGCAATTCGCCATATCGTCAAACAGACCTGAAAAGCAAAAAAGAAATACTTTCTTAAAAGATACGACTTGCTGTGCAATATAGTTGTAGGTTTCAAGCAATTTCGGTGATAATGGTGAGATACAGGTCTTCATAGCAGTAAAGATGCAAACACAAATGGGCTGTAAGCTGGTACTGACTTTCCGCAATCTGCAGTCATGTATCCACTTTGATTCGCTTTATTCCTCATAGCAGCACATCCAATAAGAGGCGTTCCATTTGAGTCTTAATCCTTAAAGGCCGTTTCCGTGGAGGATCAAAATTGTAATGGCATGTCTCCGGACCACCTCTAGGGGTGTGTCCCAGACCGTCGCCAATTGCCCATCTGCGCAGCACTAGTGCGACGTAAAACCCAACCAACCTTAAAGGCCGAGTGTATCAAATTTTGTCTTCTAAAGTAAAATTAGAATGATATTAAAGTTCTAATGCTTCATGTTTGCCTATTGGCAACAAATTGCTTTTTAGCTGTAAACCATAGTTAAAATAAAGTATGGCTTTTTAAAGTATTTTTCCCGTTATTTATTTAAGAGAGGAAATAAATAACACATTTTAAAATTGATTTAAAAATAATCATGCATTTAAGAGTTAATTCTTTATTAACGGCCTCTTTTATTACCTCACCACATTACTATTGTTAAAAATAGGGATGTTAAACTTTATAGGGTAGAGTCCAATAGTTAAATACAAGATGAAAATTGCAAAAAGATATTTGAAAGAAGGGCAGAACATATTTCCTCAATAGTACCATTTTGAAATCATCGCTAGAACATTAAGTATATTTAATATTTACCAATTTTTACTAGTTGAGCTGAATAGTATATTTCCATGGCCAACGAATTTGAAGCGTAATTTACATGTAATTCCATATTTTTCTTTAGAGAAAATGTTATTTATTATTGTAACAGTGTCCTTTAAAACATCATTGGATAATTAAAACACTATACTATCTGTAGTGTATGTTTTGGATTAACTGCAAATATATTTTGTTAATAGAAAAGTATACTTTTATGCAACATTTACTTAAGATCACATTATAAGATTTTCCGCACAAAATCAGTGTATAAATACAGAATTGCAACGGAAACAATAAGTTAATGAAGTAGCAAAGAATAAAAAAACAGATATTAGATACATCAACAAATGATTATACAATAGAAACTCGCTTATCTGAGGTAATGCGGACCGAAGGTACCTCGGATAATCGAAAACTCGGATAACACGAACTCTGCCGTAAATCGAAGGGAAAACATATGGCAAAGTATAAAATAAAGGAAAACGTAGTCAATGAAATAAAATAATACATATATTACATATTTAAATGCAGTCAATTAAAAATGCAATATAATATATACATATATAAATTATAAAATACAGTGGTGTATAGTAAAATTTGTCAAAGTTTTCTACGCCATTTGTAAACGTGACCGTTTCGGGACTACCTCGGCCACTGAGCTGAAGAACAACTGGAGGAAATGCTAGACCGGTTTTCGCGTGCCGTTTTTTGAAGGTTTGTCTTTCGAGCGTTGTATGGCAAAAAGCATTTGATATATTTATATTTCAAAGTAAAATTGTGTAAAGGTTGTCAGTTCGAACAACCATATGCTAAACATGACATTACAATTTAAAATTTTAATTCTTTAAAGATTTTAATAGTAATAGATGACCCGACAAATGTTGCTTGCCATACAAGGTCGGCGAAAGATTGCAGAAAAACTGGCACGCACGAACACTGTGTAAAAGTATTGGAAGCATTTGCTCCAGTTGTTCTTCAGCTCAGTGACCTCAGCTAACCTGGAACTCGGTTAATCGGGGCTCGGATAACCGCGGCTCTAGTGTAAATCAGTCATTATAATTATTATCAATGGAATCTGGATTACCTGCCACTATGTGCATAGACGCAGTTTTTGAAGATTTTGTAACTGAAATTTTAGTCATTACCGCGTACAGTCGGCAGCAAAAGTATCCAAGCACTAGCCAATCATTCCGATATCAAAAAAGTACACTTAAAACTGTTTTGTTAAATAAATCCTTATCGAATCACTTTTTTAGACTGACTAAGAACATGACTCGACAAGGATTTATTTAAAAAATCAGTAATAAGTGTACTTTTTTTAGACAGAGATTATTGCTAGTGCTCGAATACTTTTGCGCCGACTGGAGGTGGAAAATACGTATTCAGGTTAATAAAATGATAATTTAACTTTTTTTTATTTATAATACTCTTTCCCATAAACAGTTGAAATTTTTTCTCAGATTAATATTTTAGTATTTTTGGAAAATGTTTCAAAATATCTATAAAATGCATGAATTCGTCTATTTTATTCTTTCATGCTGTATTACCCCTCCCCTTATAGAAAAAAAAAAATCTTAAAAATAAATAACTTGGCTGCATCTGATTTAATCAAGCATCTAATGTTGAAATAGTTACTATTTACAAAGGTTTATTTACCTTTCATGTATAGTTGTAAAGAATAAATTATAAATGCATGAATGTTATGATAAAGTATAAAATTCTATAAAATTTTTAATGTAAATTTATACAATTATTTTTGCATAATACTATTATGGCAAATTAGAAAACATATTTTTTAATTTATCTATTGGTATTAATGCAAACTTTAAAAATAAATAAATAAATAAAATAAAAGTTTATACGTTTTCTTTTTTAATTTGGTTATGTACTTTAACATTGGGTATTCATATAATTTCAGGCAAATTTTACTCTTTTCTCACATTAATTCGCTAAAGAAGAATTTTTTCTTTAATATTCCCAAAGAGTTTTGTAAAGAAAAAGTAAAGTATAGAATAATATGTATGTATATATATATATATATATATATATATATATATATATATATATAGTTTAAGGTTAGTGTTTAATATCTTAGAAAAACCAATACAAACGTCCGTTCTTTGTTTCACTAATTGAATTTCTACCGTTGATAAAATAATTTATTAGATCATCAGGTCTCTAAGGAATCGGGGCCTTTTATGTAAGTTTATAAGTTGTGAACGATATTCTTTATTCTCGGCGGATAATTTAATAATAAAATCATGTAGTTACAAAGAATGTTTACACATCGCCGTCTCGATTTATTTGAAATCATTGGAGATTTAAAGATATATAGAAACGACTATAAATTTTTAAGGATACTTTTAACGGTTTTTTTTTGGTTTTCTTTTGTTTAACACTTTGTGCTGCTTCTTGAATGTTTTCATTATTTGCCATTAGAATTATATGAATAGAAAGGCTGCATAAAAGAAAAGCACTGTTCAGACGATAATACGAGGAGATCAAAGAAAAAGATTGAAGTTTTCAGCGACTACCATACAACTACTTCATGGGGGAAAAAAAAAAAAAATAAAAAAAAAAAAAAAAAAAAGCAGGGAAGGAAAAAAAAATTAAACATAGATATATTTAGGACCCTTTTTTTACATGCATAGGTATGTATAATAATAATTATATATAATATATTTATGTATGCGTGTAATAATACTTATATGTAGTATAGTTATATGTGCGTGTAATAATTATAAATAGTATATTTATACATGTGTTCATAATAACAATTATATGTAATACATTCATATGTACATGCAAATAATATTCATATATAATTTTTTTATTTGTCTGTGTAATATTTATTTATCGCATAAATATTCCTCTCTCTCTGTGTGTTACGATTTCATAGATTTTCGTTTTTGCAATTAAAACACCCAATAGCTACTGTTGATGGCCTCAACAGTGACCAATAAGAGCCATTTTTAGGAGAAATTTATAAGGTGGTTATTTAAAGCTAGTATTGCTATTTTTTTTTTTTTTTTTTTTTTTTTTCATTTTGTGATTTCATATAGTACCCCATCCCGAAGTATATCCTAATTACAAAATAATCTTACAGCTATCTATTTTAAAAGATTAACATATGTATCATTTGAACCGAATTTTTTCCTTTCCCTTTAAATATATACAATATATATATATTACGAAAAATTAAATTTTTCCGATTTTACAGCTGTCAGATTAATTCTTAATTAGAAATGGAATTTTATAAGATATTTTGTTAAAATATAAAATAATTTTAATACATCCGTTAGCAATATTACAATTCTAGATGCTTAGAACACGGACACGGATTTATCATGCATTGTCGACGCTACAAATTAAAAAGTAAATTCAAGCAAATAACTTACCATGTAGAAGTCCATAGTCTTCATTCTATGGAAAGGTATACAACAGAAAATTTGGGCGAAATACTGGAAGCGAGATTTCCGTAAACCATGCTCTGTATACTTTGGAATATTTTTAAAACTTTTTTTTTTGTGTGTGTGCGTGTATGTGTGTGAAATAATCATTAGATTACTTAGATTGTGTATTTAAATGAAGCTACTAAAATTTTATATAGTAATAAAAATATGTAAAACAATGTGTAATATAAAATAATGTTTCTGAAATGTTTAAGAATTTAAATTTTCGGTTTACGAAATTTCGCTGGCTGTCGATAGAATAATTTGATGTGTCAAACCTTTATCGCCATGAATTAAATGAAACTATGCATGTGCAAAAATTTATTTATTAAATTTTATTAATAAATAAATAAATAAATAACATATTTTATTTATTCATTTAAAAGTAAGCAAATAAGACAAAGTATTATGGAAAAAAAAATAATCAAGTATCTATCGAACTTAATATTTATTTTATTACAAGAAAAAAAAAAAAAAAAAGAACAAAGATTTGTTCTCCTTTGAAAACTTAGCAAAAACTAAGTATTCAAATTTGACAGCTGTCCATATATTTTGAATCGATTTATTTCTTTTAAAAAAATTGTGTCGAACTTGGTTAAAAATAAATCGATATATATATATATATATATAAATCTGATGTGGACACCACATGACTTTCTTATACAACCATAGGAATATACATATTGTTATGAAAACATTGACATTTTTGTGTGAGGTAACCGATTCGTAAATAAAGAGGAAGGTTTCAGTACACAAACATTCCCGAAAGAAAAAAAAAAAAAAAGATACTGCAACTATAAAAGTCATGTTAATAGGATTATATATATCGCCGAGACAAATATAGTAATTTTTTCAGGAATAATACTCCACGGCTTATTACAGAATCTCTCATTGGCAAATGCACAGCTTAGAGTTCAATGGAAATCATTCGAGTATAGATGGCTCAGATCTGGTTTCGTTAACAAAAATTAGTGGCGAGAAACGATAAATTTTACCAAAACAATTTACTCAGTTAAAATTGAGGAAGGGTTTCTGGCTATCCTGAAACAATATTTGCCGCATAGTTTGATCGCCAATTAGCCAAGTTAGTAGGCAGCGTAAATTATGGCCTTGGCATCGAATTTGGCGATTCTGCGTCCAATTTGGCGACATAGCGACCGAATTTGGCGAACATTTATAGTTTAGGGTTGCCAAAGTTTGGAAACTAACATCACTAAGAACAGAGTTCTAGAATTTTTCGGAAAAATTCATTTGTTTATACCTCATTACTACATATTCTTCGAAAGTTCTATAAATGACTCACAAGACTATTAAAAGAAAGGAGTGATTGTTGATGATTGTAGACTAGACCTTGTAGATGATTGTAGACTATATCTTTACCCGCTACTTTCTATACGGCATTACAGTAAAAGTGGAAACAAATGAAAGATTTTCATTTCCATGAAAGTGGACGCGTTGACGTTTAGTGTCAAATTAGGCATTCGAATGTGGCGAAAAGTGGTAGTACGGGATTCACAAAATTTGGAAACTCTAACCTCAATTGAAGTCTAGTTTTAGAAATTTTGTAATGATGCACTGATTTCTCTCGCAGAACTACCTTGAAAATTCCGTAAACCACTGACAATACTCTCGATGAATTCAAATTCCACTAAGATATTCAGTTGTTCTTAAATTAGCGAATTTTATGCTCTGTAATGTATTTAACAATGTTTATTTGATTCCTGTAGTAAAAATGATCATTTCATTGGATTGTTTCAAGAATATTATTTGATTATTGAAATTTGTAGCACAAAAAAGAGATTTATTCACCTGTTTAATGAATGTTGATTAAATAAAGTGTATTCGTCGACTAGAATCTGCTTATATCTTAAAAAATTACTTTCTACACGCTAAAATGTAGACAACTTTTTTACCAATATCATTAGAGGCTCTATCTACGGGGAGAATATTCCTTAAATGAAGTGCATTCGTCGACTAGAACCTGCTTATGTCTTTAAGAATTACTTTCTGCATACAAAAATTTTAACAACTTTCATAAGAACTTCATTATGGGCTCTAAGAGCAGAATATTCATTAAATAAAACGCATTCGTCCACTAAAACCTGCTTATGTCTTTAAGAATTACTTTCTACACGCTAACATGTCGACAATTTTATTTTTATGTACAATATATCTGTACTGATAAGTATAAAGGATTTAAGTCCAAAAATGTCGATTTTGAGTTAAGTACATAGTCAGACTCAGAAAAAAATTCTCTATCGATTGGTATAAAGGATTTAATTCTATGTCATTTAGTCTTTGAGAAAATCCAATCGTAAAAAAAGGCCCAATTCAGAAATGTACCCTTCATGTATGATATAAAATATTTAATATAATTTTTCCCGTTATTAAATGAAGGTTGACAACCACTGAATGGTATAAAGGGTATAAATCAACGAAATACCTTTTTCCTAATCGATTCTTCTGATTTGTTTTTAGCTAGTTAAACTTTATTTTTCGTCTCCTGAAAAATCAAGAATATGGACTTAAATCCTTTATACTTATCAGTACAGATATATAAATATATATAATTACAAGCTCTATCTATGAACTGAATATTCATTAAATAAAGTGCATTCGTTGACTAGAACCTGCTTATATCTTTAAGCATAACTTTCTACGCGCAAAAATACCTTCAACTTTCATAATAATATCATTACGGGCTCTATCGTTAGTTTCTTTTGAAATCCTAAGAAGGTATGTCATATATAATAGCCTTTTCCTTAATATCTCCAAAACGGTAAGTCACTGAAACTCCAAAAAGTGTGGTAAAGAACTAGTTGTTATAACAAACCTATATACCAATTTGCAACGTTCTACGTCCAACTGTTTTTGAGTTATGTGAAATGTGTATATATATATATATATATATATATATATACACACACACAAACGTACATACATACAGAAGCGGACTGGGTCCTCTGGAAGGGCGCATACCTTGGATTTTCGGAGGGCGCAAGTCGCTATTAGTTAGTTATCACCCCGCGACAAAAAGATAGGTACAAAGGGTTTTTTCTTTGATTTTTCATAAAATAACATTATCTAAATTGTGCTTATCATTTATTATTATCATAAAATAACACTATTCCCGGACTAATTTTTTTTACGACTAATTTAGAAAAATTTTAAGACTAAAATTTTTCTAATTTAAGACTACACACCGCGACAAAAAGATAGGAACAAAGGGTTTTTTTTTTTTTAATTTTTGAATATGAATATTTTGAATATGATTCAAATATTTAATATGTTTTTAATATGATGATATTTTGTTATGATAATAAATGATCAGCACAATTTAGATAATGTTATTTTATGAAAAATTGAAAAAAAAAAAAAAAACCTTTGTTCCTATCTTTTTGCCGCGGAGTGTAGTCTTAAATTAGAAAAATTTTAGTCTTAAAACTTTTCTAAATTAGTCTTTAAACAAAAATTAGTCCGGGAATAGTGTTATTTTATGATAATAATAAATGATAAGCACAATTTAGATAATGTTATTTTATGAAAAATTAAAGAAAAAACCCTTTGTATCTATTTTTTTGTCGCGGGATGTATATAAAACGGAAAAGGGATGGTTCAGGACTTTTACAGATAAATAGTAATATTTTACATAATAATCTGCTAAAGTTGAGTGTTTGTGTGTTTGCTTGCGCCACATTCCTTTATCCTTTGAGCTATCGGTTAAAATTTTGCACACACATTATTTAACAGGTGTGTGTGTGGAGGGGGGCAAATAATGAGGTATTTTTAGTTATTAAATTTCAGTTAGCTTTTTAATTTTTTCTATATTCAATGGAAGCGAGAATTGGATTCGTAAAAATTTTCGACTTCTAGTTTTCAACGGATTTACATGTTTTGAGAGGTCCAGAACACGATTTGACCATATTTAAAAAATGTATGTGAGTGTGTGTAACAAGAATTTGTGGCGATATTATCTTAAGAGTTACTGCTCAGAATTGCAGATAAATTTATATGCAGATGCACCTTGACATAAATTAGTGTAACAATTTCTGGTGCTAATCGCTCAACAGGTAGCGCTGCTATACAGCGATTTCAGCAGTTTCAGGGAAGGCTATATCTCAAGAACTATTGCACAGAAATGCGTACAAATTTATACACAGATGACCTTGACATAAATTAATGTCTATCAACTTTTGGTGCCAATCGCTCAACATATCGCACTGCTATACTGCAATTTCCCCAATTTTAGGGAAGGCTATATTTCAAGAACTACTGCACATAAATGCATATGTAGATGCACCTTCACATAAACTAATGGCTATTAACTTTTGGTGCCAATCGCTTAACAAGTAGCGGTGCTATACAGCTATTTCCGCAATTTCAGGGAAGGCAATATATTTCAGGAATTACTGCAGAGAAATGCATATAAATTTATATGTAAATGAACCTTGACATAAATTAGGTTATGTCAACTTTTGGTGCCAATCATTTGACAGGTGATTCCGCTATACAGCGATTTCCACAATGTAAGGGAAGGCATCTTTGGTTCTATTGTGTATAATCGAACGGAACTTGATATATGTAAAGGCCATTATAAGGCATTATGCTGACTAAATTGAGTGCATATCCGCCATAGGTGTCGTGGTTATATTGCAGTTTTTTCCGAGAACGTGAAGGATGTTATCTGCACGGTAATATTTCACTTTTATTGGTCATTTAATGTAATAATCAGCATATATATTTACGCTCATCAGTGCCTGATTCTGTCACACTTTAGGCTTAAGAGATTTCCCTGGGCTCTGACTCCTAATTTTCATACTGTTAATTTAAAAAATCTAATTTTCCCATCGATTAACTGTTTAATCCGACGGATTCAGGAAAATTCCCCCTTTCATTTGGCACCTTATTTGTAACGAATTTATGAATAGATTTTTTTAAATTAATTAAAATATGAAAATAAAAGCTTTAAAATACATTTAAAATTTTAATTGTTGCCATTTTTTACTTTCCGAACACTATAGTGAGGAAAGTATTGTAATCATGTCAAAAATCCGAATTCGAGATTTTGATGTTTCTATACGTTTCGAGGTCCCTTGAGTCCGTTTTCACTGCTTTTACGATGATGTATGTATGTGTGTGTGTGTGTATGTCTGTGAGTGAACACGCTAGCGTCTAAATGCTTTGTTCGAATAAGCTGAAAGTTGGTGCGTGTATTGTAAGTCACCGTAGTACGAACCCTATAGATTTTGGTGAATCTAGCACTTATAGTTTTTTTTACAGGGACACAAAAACAAATTCTTTATCATTATGGTCTACGGGACCAAAATCTTAAAAGTGCAATAGCATCTAAACTCCTACTTCAATTGAGCAAAAAATTTATACACATATTAAAGGTCACAGTTACTCAATCTGTATAGAGTTTGGAGAATCTGGCACTTACAGTCTTTTTACAGGGGCACAAAGAAAAATTCTTTATCATTATGGCTTATGGGGCCAAATTTTTAAAAGTGCGATAGCGTCTAAACGCTTATTTAATCTGAACAAAAAATTTGTACACATGTTATAGGTCACACTTGCACGAACTGTATACATTTTGGTGAATTTAACACTTACAGTTTTTTTTACAGGGACACAAAGAGAAATTCTTTATTATTATGGCCTGTGGGACCAAATTTTTACTTTCTTCTATATTCAACAGAAGAAAGTATTGGATTCGTAAAAATTTTCGACCTCGGGTTTTTGATGAATTTACATGTTTTGAGAACTGTAGAACACGATTTAACCATTTTTAGAAAATGTCTGTCTGTTTGTCTGTCAGTCTCTGAGTGTGTGTGACAAACTTTTGTGGCAACTGTATCTCAGGAACTAATTCACAGAATTTCATACAAATTGGTATGTAGTTGCACCTTGACATAAATTGGTGCCTATCAACTTTTGGTAAAAATTGTCTTACAGGTTGCGTTGCCATCCCACTTTTTCTAAATTTTTAACAGGGTGGTATAGTACAAAATTTTGTATAAATATGCATAAAGAGAATTATTTTTTAATAATCATTATGAAATTTACCAGAATTACTTACAATAGACATAGTCAACTCTGAAAAAATTTTTGTATGTGTAGGAGCCTCGCTTCCCCCCTGGGGGGGGGGAATTCCCCCCTCGAGGGGAGTAAATTTTCATGATGGGTATCTTTCAAAAGAGCTCGCCAGTACCTTTAAAACGAATGGTTGAACCATAGATCTGCGATAATTTAAAATGAAGTTATCGATTTTTTTTAATGTAATATTGACAGTAAAATTGACTTTTTTTGGATATTTAGTGTTATACTACTTCTCTAATATGGAAATCATCTGCATTATCATGGAAGATAATTTTTTTAAATAATAATTTTAATAAATTATTTTTGCTGAGTGAATTTGTATAGGAAAATATAGCAGAAAGTCATGTGGTGGCCACAACATACTAGTTAAAAGTGCGACAGCATCTAAACGCCTTATTCAACTGAGCTGAAAATTTATATGAATATTATAAATCACTGTTGCACAAACTATAAGCATTTTGGTGAATCTAGCATTTATAGGTTTTTTACAGGGACACAACGAAAATTCTTTATCATTATGATCTATGGGCTCAAAGTTCAGTAGCGTTAAATAAAACATCGTGTAATATATGGAGAAAAATACTCAAACACTCTATTATGGTTTTATCTCTTTTGTTTGTTCAACAACTCCTCTTTCTTTACTTTATCTACAGAACTGTTAATTACTCAATGTTCGGAAAGTCGAGTGGAGTTACTCCAGATTTTTTTTTTTTTTCAGCATAAAATGAAATTTGCTTTCCGTAGTAAAAAATAAATAAATAAATATAAACAAATAAATAAATAAAATAAAATAAAACAAAATAAAAATAAATTTGCTCATGCATATGAAAAAAAAAAAATGACGTCTATAAAATAATAATTTTAAAGGTAACGAAGAGATAAACAAAGTGAGAAAAATTCGCACGGGCTTGCTAGCCAATGAATTATTTGAAACGAGAAATAAATAAAATGAAATGATCATTTTTCAACGGGCGCCTTAGTCGCCCTACAACAAACTAAGTAAAGAATAAAGACGGAGATGAAATTCGTTTGCATTCATAATGAATAAAAAATAACAAATAATTTGTATTGCGTGAATTTGTTTGAGAAAATATAGAAGAAAGTTTTGTGATGGCCACTGCATACTAGTTTTTAATTATTTTTTAAGAATTTAAACATTAGCTCTATGGGAAATTTTTATTCTTTTTCATTGTTGCAGTGTTTCTGATTTTTGTATGAAATAGAGGCAATAATGCAAAATATAAAATAAATGTCAACAGCGCGTAACTTTCATTTGTTTACTTACGTAATATTGCAATTTCATAAACACTACCATCTATTACAATATGACTTATACATAAGACTCAAAATACTGTTACGAAAAACTTGTCGACTTTCTTATGTGAGAAAATAGTTCGTAAAAAACAGGCAAGTTCTGGTCGACGAATGCACTTTATTTTGCGTAACTTCTTGAATCTTTACAACAAAACTGCTTTTACAACGAATATTCTCGAAAAAGTGCAATAGTACTATTAAATTTTTTAATGTTTTGCAAGAAATCCAATGAAACTGCCACTTGTACCGCAAAAGTTACTATTCGACGAATGCTCTGGAATTGTCCCCACTGTAAAATCACGGGGTTTGAGCGTTTAATTTTATGGGAAATGACTGTTTTGCTATCTAAACAGCTAAAGCCTATAATTTGATGTCATGAAAGCATAATTTTAGAATACTGGCATTTTTTACAGGCAAAAGTTGTTAATCTTTACTCAAATCTGCCATCAAACTGTATTTTTACGGTCAAATCCCTTCAAATGTACAGTGCTAGCTTTTCAGTGACGTCATATAAGAATCTGAAACATATAAGATTTTGAAACTGAAAATATAATTGTAATTTTATTGGTTGGGAGAGTTTATTTAAACACTCATGGAAATAGCGATTGATATATTCAAAGTTGTATGTTTGTCAAAACGAAAAATTACAGAGGAATACATTATTTGTGGTCCAAATGCTTTTTTACGGGCTTTGCCTGGAATCTCTGCTGCCGAGCATTGCCCGTAATTTGGCTTGAATTTTTTTTTACTGTACAATAGGGTGGGCCGAAAAAGGCCGAAAAAAATTTTTTTTCGAAATTGATTTTGGTATAGAATGAAAAAGTTGTGCAATGGACCAATTAGAACTCACAAGAATTTTTATCAAAATTAATCAATATGTAGCCGCGCCCCTCTGACATTGAAAAACGGAAAAAATGAACGGAAAAAAGCTTTTTTTGGAAAAAGGCCGAACAATTTTTTTTTTCGAAATTGATTTTGGTATAGAATGAAAAAGTTGTGTAATGGACCAATTAGAACTCACAAGAATTTTTATCAAAATTAATCAATATTTAGCCGCGCCCCTCTGACATTGAAAAACGGAAAAAAAGAACGGAAAAAGCTTTTTTTGGAAAAAAATATATTTTGAAAAAATATGCACAATTTTTAAAGACATTCATTAAAAATGTTACATAATATGTCAGTTAGAACCCATAAAAATTTGTATAATTTTTTTTCATTATTTAACCGTGTTCCTCTGACATCAAAAATTGGAGAAAAATGAAAGAAATATTGGATTTTCTGAAAACCTGTACTATGATAAACTATTCATTATTTTTCTAAATTAGTATTGACATAACTGATTAATTAATTAGTATTATAAATAAAAATTCTATAATTATAACTATTACTTTACTTTATTATTTTTTTACTTGGTTAATTATTATAAACATATTTTTTCTTGTATATAAGCATATTTTCTCTTACATAGTAACAAAATAAAGATAAAAGCAAAAATATACAAATTTATGTTCGATTTAATAATACCTGTTGCTTATTGAATATTAGGTACTCGAATAATATTGTCCTTTATTGTCAAACGTTGGGAGTTCTTTTCTTGCTTGAAGTTTGCTACGAATATAGCTATCCCTTGCAATCTCACCACAGACTTTCATTGCAGCTTCAGATACTAATTTAACACACCGTTCAACAGATTGCGTATGACATGGGAATTTTTCGAATGTCATTAATTGATTCTCTTCTTTTTTGCACATTTCTTTCAAGTCTTTATCCTTTAAATGCATTGTAAGAGGTGGCTCTGTTACAACACAGTTTGACCAATCAATTAAATCAATGTAGTCGTCTGCTTCGAAATTAACTTGAGGAGGCTTGAAAACTCGTAAACCATTCAAGTTCTTCATTTTTATATGTCGAGCGCCTAGAATGCGCCTAACTGCTAGTTCTCGGATTTGTTTCCTGGAATCATGCAACATTGCTACCAATAAATTTTCGGGATGCGCATAATATGCATTGTTTGACAAAACTTTAAAAATAATTTTCTTAGCTTTGTCTGGAAGCTGCTTTGAAAGGGATATCATTTTCCAAAAATGTTGGGAACCATACTGGCAATGCGATTTCATTTTTATTTCAAACCACACTGGAGCATAAACCAGCATTACATATTTCACAAGTATTATAAGATTCTCTGATGGGCTTGGTGTGCTAATGTATAACCGTAACAAACGGTTTGCGGTAGTCAGCCATCGTGCATGACTAAGTTTACCTGGATTACTGTCAGTCAACATAGGAGAACTAGTACCATCTTTTATGGCTTGACAGATGCGATACAAATATTTTTGATCTGTACTTAGCTTTCTAATATCTTGCGGATCCAAATGCTGAAGTGTAGAGTCCATTTTATCAAATTTGACCACTGGATGTTTCTCACAGTCTTTTAAAAGCAATCCAATAGGTCCAGAATATGAATATGGTCCCCTTGTGCAACCGTCTATTTCTTGAATAAGGTGTCTTAGTGGCAACACATTGGTATGAAGCAAACATACATTCCATTGTAGTGGTCTTCCAATGTTTGTCTCAAGCAAACGTATTACTCCACCTTTCCATCCCGTATTTACATTTGTGCCGTCACATCCGATAACTGATAGGTTCTGCAAACTTATGTTATTATTTCTTGTAAATTCTATAATACCTTCGGCTATTCCTTTTGCACTTTCACCAGCAGTTAACGATATATGACCCATATATTTGCTATCTGGTTCCTCTATTAATGCTACATGCGCTTCTGATGTTAATTTTCGATGACCATGTATTTGTTGAATAGTTTCATTTTTGCGCCCATCAAAATACAAACTCTTAATAGGTTTTTCTCCAAATAGCCTTAAGTCATTTTCCCTTACTTTTTTTCTTTTCTTCTCTATTTCTCTTCTCACTTTGTTTTTATCAACTATATATGTTTGTTGCTCAGGCGAAACTAAATTGAAATCAGCCAAAACTGCAGTAGTAATTTTGGCCACTGCTCTACTTGAGGCACCAGTTAAATCTGCAGCCAATGCTGTATGAGGCATAGAAATTCTCATTTGATCTGACGATCTTGATGGTGTTTCAGTTTGTTTATGTTTTCTTAAAAGAGGATAAGACCACTTTTTGTATCCATTTCTGACTCAATCTCTAATTCATTATCTTTCAAAATGTTATGAGATTCTTTATTTTGAAATCCACTGGTACTGGGCATTGACATTTTATTCTTGTTTGGACAATCGGATATTTCCATTTTTCGACGTACTCGTTTTTGTAGTTGTTGGGTTGTTACTATATCCAGATTTCCAATAGCCATTTTTCTAACTGTCCTTTGATCAATTAAAAATTCTTTTTCTCTCTCAGGAACTTTTAGTTTTTTTTCGCAATTGCACGAATATAAATCTTGGCATTTACAAGCACAAATGTCGAATAATTTTGCGGCATCTGCTTTAAATTTCTTCAATTTCGATTTTAAAAACGGCGTATTCCTAGATTTAGCAGGTTTTATAACGTTCTTATATTTACAGTTGTAAGATAAAACCATGGCAGTAACTCGCTTTAATGATACAACAGGAATCGAAGCACGTTTCCATATATCAATAATTTTTTTTGCTACCGCTGCGGCCACAGTTCTTGAAGAAGGTTCTTGACTTTTGTCTCCCTTTATTTGCAATCTGATACTCTGATAACATCTTATTATGTCCTCATAAGTTGGGAGATAAACAGCATCAGAAGGGAATAAATCTTTCCCTGTTCCAAACAGCGGACGACTTGAGTTTGCTCGCGTCACTTTTTTAATTACACGTTTCTCCATAACAACCGTTTCATTTGACAAACAAACGTAGAATGAAACGAAATCCAATATTTTATCTTATCTATTAGTTAAATTGACCTTGGAAGCAATAGGAGCAGTAGAACGCCATCTATCGTTTGAAATCTGAACGAAAAGAAACCAAAACGAAAGTAGGGTATAAGATAAGCTTCGATTTCTTATGTGCATATGTATGCTTATTATTTTTAAATAAGCGAATAAAAATAGAGTAAAATTATTTGAATTTTATTTGGATTGGTTCGTAGTAACGTATTATGTAATATTTTAGTTATATAGTATAACTAGTTTCAATTTTTTTTAAATATACTTTTTTCAAAAAACCCGGCTTTTCATCTTTTTCTCAATTTTTTATGTCAGAGGGGCGCGGCTAAATATTTGGCAAAATTGATGAAAGTTTTTGAGGGTTCTAACTGATTCATTAGGTAACATTTCTGCAATATACCAGAACTAAATTCAAAATTAATTTTTGAAATTTAATTTTTTGAAAAAAACTAATTTTTTTCTTTTTTTCAGTTTTTCAGTGCTAAAGGGGCGCGGTTAAATATTAAACAAAACTGATAAAATTTTTAGAGGTTTCTTACAGACCCATTACACAACTTTTCCGCACTATACCAAAGTCAATTTCAAAAAATAATTTTTTCGGCCCACCCTACTGTACAAGAAAGCAGTCACTTGCTCTTGTTCCACAGGAGTAAAGCAAATGACATCAAATACTCCAGAGCATAAATTATCGCTAGCTAACAAACAAAGTTCTGTCTCTTAGAGCACAATTTCTAAAGTGCAATCGCTCAGAATAACTGTGAATCGTAGTGACTATACACTCATTCGCGGAAGTCAACTCACTCTTATTTATACCTTTTGACGATGGGATTTTGAGGTATTTCAATCCAGAAACCCATGAAAAGTTCTAGAACTCGGCCCCCGTGTATAGTACGGATTCGAAACTTCGGGAACCCTAAACTACTATTTTTGTCAAATTATATAGACAAATTCGTCGCGAAGTTTTTTTGCCAAGGGGGATTTCATTGAAAATGAATGAACTTCCCCTTTGCCTGTACAACTACTTTCACTGAAACAGGAGACAATTGAGACAGGAGAAGAGATTTAATCCATTGTAACAATACTAAAAGTCTTTCAGAGCTTTGATAACAGAGTTTGCTTATTATTAAAGCATTATCGATTACTGCACGTTTTACCCTTTAGATCTAAATCACAAGAAGGGCCTCAACATTTGACCGACATATAATATTGATTTTAGTCTGATTTTAATAAACTTTAGGGTAGAAAAAACCCTTTCACGGCTGACTTGTGCCAAAAGGCTGATGTACTTCAAAAGGAGACATTTCTTCTTTTAATACATTTCATTTTTGATTACAACAACGAAAACGAAGAAAATTTTCCCATAGATCTATTATTAAAATCATTAAAAATTAATTTGAAAAAAAGCTAATTAAAATTTAATAACTAAAAATACATCGTTCTCTATCTTACCTGTTAAGTAGTATGTGTGCAAAATTTGGAACCGAAATCTCAAAGGATAAAGGAATGCGGAGAGAAGAAATGCACAACTTCAGCAAATTAAATATTGAGATGAGAGCGCCAATTTCTAATTTGGGAGGGTGTGCTAAACGTGCCAGTGCTGAATGTGTTGTTAGTTTTAATTCAGTTATTTCGTTTAATTATACTAGGGCATCTCCAAAATTCATTTGTATTTAGAATTTAAATTAGTTTAGTCTCTCACCCCAATCTCCCGTTAAAAACTGTGTTATTTCCATATTTCCAATAATGCTGTTTATAAAACATTTATTTGATTGATGCCACGGGATCGACACTCAGATATAAACTCTTGTGCACTCGACTCTTCTTTACTTATGGGATAGGAATCGTGCTAAGTTTTAAGGCATATCTATAAGGCATGTGTTTTGCATCCCTGCTCCGCCTTAAAACTCTTTTCGGGGGTACGACCCCACGTGCTAAATAAGCAATGTTTCCTTTCCTAAAAATGCAGTTTTCATGGAATAAAGTATGTATTACGGTTGTTTTCACGGTTGTTTTCATAAAGGCTTGGATTTGCCACTCATATACAATGATAATTCCCCCCCCCCCCAAAAAAAAAAAAAAAAAAAAAAAAAAGAGTTTTTTTTTTTTTTTTTTTTTTTTTCACAATACGATTGTGGTTGATTGATCGTAGTTGATCTATTTGATTTCTGAAAAATTGCCGCACCCCAAAAAGTGCTACTTTACCTATGCATAAATCCAGGCATGGTTTTTCCGCCAACAAGGAAAATTGAGTTATAAAAAAGCATAAAATTAAAAATTATTACAAAGCGTAAAACAAACAAACTCTGTTTCTTAATATATATGTAAATATTTTTACTTTACAGTTTGTATTTATGGCCGCGGTAGCCCAGTCGGTAGAGCACCGAGTTTGTAATTGGAAAATTGCTGGTTCAGTACTCGAGCCGGCCAAAGACCGTTGTGTACACTCACTAATAGTGGCTGGTGCACGTAAAACCCGTCGTGGCCGCAATGTCCTCCATGCTCCCATCAAAATTATACCTCTGGGGGTTACCGAGCCATCCTCTCCGTGTAGGATCAAAATTGTGATGGAATATCTTCGGATCACCTTTAGGGGTGAGTTCCAGACCGTCGCCAATTGCCCACTGTGCAGCACTTGTGCGACGTAAAACCCAATGAACCAACCAACCAACAGTTTTGTATTTACCTTTGAAAAATAATGCAAGATGAAAACTTTCCTGAAGTTTCCTTAAACGAAAAATTAACAATATTATTAGGTTAATAAAGCGAAATTGTTTTAAATCACGCACTGAAACAAAGAGATTAGACAGCTATAAAGGAATCGTGTGTACGGATCCTGCGGAATGCAGAAGTAGGGGTCATTCCAGTCATACATCAGCCACGGGAAACAGGCAAATAACGCCTTTTGAATTCGTCACTCTCATCCATTTATTTGTATCACGAACTCTCTATTCCAATAAATGGCAACTCTTATCTCCGTAAACTATTTTTTTTTTTTTTAATGTTAAAAATGACAAATTCTAGCATTCAGAACAACAATAAAACAGATGTCATGGCTTTGTTTATTTTCTGCATTTAAAAAAAAATAATAATTAATTGACAAGTGAAACTCTGAGTACTACGAAGAGGGTGCTGACTAATCCAGCCATTTCTACAAGTCCCGTCGTGTTACCCATATTTCTATTGACTTCATAAAATAATGTCTTTATTATTTGTACTAACATTTTCTTTTATCAATAAATCAGAACATCATTGCATTGTAAGACTAACAAAGAGCATTTACTTGACAATAGGTTAGTATGGTGTATGACCAGGGCGTATTGAATACTCATTCATCTTTACCTAAAGCGTAAAAATAGCCTCTAATAAAAAAAGTCAATAAACAATTTCTCGACTATCGACCATGAGGGCGCACGAGTCTATTGCCTAAGAGGGCGCATCGGCCCGAGGGCCAATGGGCCGGCGTCCCAGTCCGCCCCTGCATACATACAGACATCACAAAAAATCGTGTAAAGTCTTTGATATCTCTGAAACAGGAGCTTGTATTAAAACCAGAGTTGCAAGTGTACAACTAGAGATCATGACAGTCACACATATAAGTTTGTAACATTCTACAATCATTCGTTTTTGAGCTATGCGAAATACAAAATCCATTTCGCAAATCGGGATTACAATACTTCCTTATAAATTGTATAAGGAAGTTAAAAAAAAAAAGTTTTATAATTTATTAATTCTATTTGTTTCTTTTTAAATAAACAGATAAAAAATAAGTTTTACATTTAAATTTCATTTATGCACTGCATAATCATTTTATCCAACAAAATATTCTATCGAAACCATCTTTATATATAACCGTTTTATATCGAAAGTGAAAAAATAAACGCATGAAAGGACAATAAATATATCGAGAAAACATTATATGTATGGTTATATTTTTCTTCATAAAATTAACTGTTTAATTTACTTCTCTTTCGTTTTAGAAGAAATATCTGGGACGAAATGCTAGGGGTTAAATGTATGGGCCGAGATGCTGGGGTGGAAATTATCAGATTCCGCAGAGCATAGGCTTTTAAGAGAAGAAATATTATTTAGTTCATAATTATTGACGTAAAGTTGTTAAAATCGTGATAATATATGCGACAAAAATTTTGAAAGAAATGTTTTTGTTAAGAAATGTTTCTGCATGATATATTTTATTAAATTAAGAATCAGGCTAAAGGAGACTGCCACTGTTAACCGGTCAAATAAATATGAGGTAAAAAGTGTCGAATGACACGGTTTATTTCTAATATCACCAACATAAGACATGTTTACTCGGAAGGACTTCAGTCAATTTAACCTAAATTTGTCAAATCCACCGTTACTTCGAGTCAAATTTGTTTGTTCAGGGTGCACGAACAATTATTCCATTTACCTATGTTTATTCAATGAAATTGTACTTTGGATATGTTTGAACACTGTATAACATAACACTGCTATCTGAATTAATGAACAATTACTTTTCAGATGTATTGCCACTTGACGAACCGGATGATCAGGATGATCAAGATGATGGCGAGCAGGAATGATGAACTTATAGTCTCTCCAATACTAAAGAGGGAAGTCACGTACGACTGTTTTTAAGTAATAGCATATGTGTGTGTGTGGGGGGGGGGGGTAGAGGTAAATGCAAACTATATATGCATTAAAACTCATATGCATTGCAATTAAACATTTACCAGAAGATTTCTTCACGCTTATTAAAATTTTACGGGGCAATCTACTGAAAATTATAAGTAGTTTTAACATTGTAACTTATCTCCAATATGAGACTGTTATAAAGTGGAAACATGTATGTGTGTGTGTGGGGGGGGGACGCAACTGACATATATTTTAACATGCATTTGCATCTCAACTAAACTTTTTCCGCAGATTGCTTTACTCATTTATAAGGTTTACAGAGCAATCTATTAAAAACTATTTGGTTTTTAACATTGTAATTACCTTAAACCGGTTTCGGAAAAAAACATATTAGTACATGTGTCTAAACATTGAATACAAATTTACCCGTGTTTCTATATTCTTATGTATCACAAATAAAGTGCACATTGCACACATCATTTGAAAATCTACTTATCTGCCACAAGATGGCACTTATCATCTACTTTTTTTTTTAAGGTGTCATTATAAATGCTTTTAAGGAGTCATCATGGAGAAAATATATCCTTTAACGTTTACAACTTTGTTTCGTTTAAAAATAAATACTTTAAAAAATGGTTTGTAGGCACATAGATGATCATAAATATAAATTTGTAAGTAAAGAAACAAAACTCGCAATAGTTCTTCCAGATCAAAATAATAGCACTTCCTTTCTTCTAATGAAAAGACTAGGCACGCATGAGTCATGAAATCAGCAAGGTTTATTCGCACTTATGAAGTTTAAAGTGACATCTGCATGTGACTTCCTCTGAAACAGCATTTGTTAAACTTCGGAGTAGTCCAGTCGTCTCACAGAAGGAACAAAAGTTTAAAAACATAAAACCAAGAACGAAAAATCATGCGGTATGCACTGATTATTAACACTTTCCAACTTTACGTACTCATTGTGTCGTGTAACCTTCAATGTTCTTTGCCTACGTTATCACACAACGGGCAGATAGGACAGAAAAGCAGACATATAGGCTAATTGAACTCTTATTCGTTCTTAAACATTGTTGGAAAGTATTAAAAATGCCTAAAACAAACGAAAACTCAGCTCTTAATTTTCAATTGTGGCCCTTGATGTATCTGAATATTTTAGTCTAGCCCTGTAAATCTGAAGGTTATGCATATCATATTCTATATAAAACATTATCTTAGCATATTAACATAAATGTCAATTTCTTTCTCATTTTCACAGCAGAAAGGTATTTATTAAAAGTGATTTATAAAAATCTCTCTTCTTAAACGTGATGCACTGACATTTTCTTTGAATGCTCCTGTACACAAACCAGTTGCAAAGGACCTATTAATGTCACTTTAAGTAGAAAACATTCCATAGTGAACTTGTATAACGCATATTATTTTTAAGAAAATCTTAAAATATTTACGAACGCTGGAGGCTGGCAGTAGACGGACAGACAGATACAATAATTCAAATCATATTTACACTTAACCCTTTATCTACAGACGGTACTTATAAGTACCACCCACTTCAAAATTACATAGAACAACCATTTTTACGAATATTCTGATGGTACTTAGCAAGAACACTCTTTTGATTCCATTCTTCCAAGATACATGGCAGCACGGGTTCTGTGATAAGTATTTTAGCTGGGAAGGCGAATAGTTTTAAAACTGAAGTTGCATCTTGGCAATCCATTTTGATCGGATTGCCAAGATTGTCATTTTTGTTCCGCAAAAGTAGTTAAAGTCAAAAGTTTAGTTCCTTATTTTTTTATATGTTAGTTAAGACCTTAGAAAACGATTTGACAGTTTATTTTAAGTGAACAGTGTATATAATTGATTTTACAGTTGAATAACTTTGTGGTACTTATAAGTACCGCCAGTACACTGGATGTTAGAGAAAGCACTTCGTGTTTACTTTTCCTCCGTGTAATTTGTTATTGTATTTCATTGCTTTGTAGCGTCATTGCTGAACTGTAATAGAGTTAACATTTTTGGCATTTCTTTTTAGTTTAACTTATTTATTTCGCTTTTTTACAGTTTTTTTTTTTTTTTTTTTTTTTAAATAACGTTTTTGAAAAGTTTTGAAATTTGAATCTGAGCTTGCTTTTTTTTGCCACATAATTAAATATCTATTCTTTATTCAAAAATTGACAACATTTTAATTTCTTTGTGTGTAACTGAGATTTAACAATAAAAGAAGGTTTTCAAGATGCTATTATTTTTTTTCCCTCTTCTTATAATGTCTGCAAAAATGAAGCTCCGACTTCAAGAGGCTTTGTATTTATTACAGAGTCTACCATCTGAAAGCAGTTGTGCACCAACAGATGATTCTTCAGATGAAGGAGTCCTAGCAAATAATCTGCTAGAATTTTCGTCAGATTCTGAAGAAGACGATCAAGAGACTGAACAAGACCCAGGGTGCAGTAGTTCATGTTCATAAAATACAGTACTTCCTACCCCAGGATGCAGTAAATCAAGAGTGAATAGGCAATGGAAAAAAAAGAGATGTCCAGACCAAAGTTCCCCTTTCACCCATAAAAATCTGAGTTTGTGGATACCACACTTGAACATTTAGCTGCATATATAGCATATAAAGAGTAGCGACAAAACATATCTTCTTTCGAATATATGCGTTGCGTAACCAAAGGACTGCTTAAAAAATCAAAATCACAACCTAAACGAAAAGGACGACCCAAATCTAATGGCAATGAGCAAGTTTTCTGTACAAACAAGAGGAGGAAAGGGAACATGTCTGTTTGTAAATATATCCGCTGAGAAAATCGTGGATGCCATTGGCCAACTTTTGATTCGAATCGAGGTTGTTGTGAATTTTGTGCTTTAAAAGTCATTCAATCGAAACTTCACTCAAAATGCACGTGTAATATATTTTTGTGTATTAATGAAAAGATAAATTGTTTCTTTGAATATCACCAAATTTAAGTTTATGTGTAAAACCTGTTTCTATGCGTAAAAAAAAAAATAAGTAAATTTTAAAAAAATTATAATTTTCAAAAAAATATTTTTTGTGTGTTGTAACATATTAGTGCTTGCTGGTTATTAACATTTTTCAGAGTTAAAACTGTGTTAAAAAAAGTCATACGGTCTTTTTGTATTATGAGAATATTTTAGCCCTCCGTGTACTGACGGTACTTTAAAGTACCAATTTAATTAATTAGCTCTAACGGATTAAATTTCCGAAAGATGAGTATTTTTACTTCCATTACCCTACTACCGTAGGTAATGGAAGTATTGTATTCGGTCTGAAAATTCGATATCGGGTTTTCACCTGATTTACACGTTTTAAGGTCCCCTGAGTCCAAAAAAGTGGTTTTTGGCAATTGGTCAGTGTGTATGTATGTGTGTGTGTGTATGTATGTAGAGAATTTTCTGGCTATTATAGCTCAGAAACTAATAAAGATAGAGCTACGAAACTTTAGAATTGAAATACGTCTGGTGTACAGATGAAATTTCCAAATTTTGGTGAAAATTGAAAAACCGGAAGTGGGACATCGGAGACCGGAAGTGCGACCGTAAGTCCGTATCTCAAAAACGGCTCTAACGAATTTCTTCAAATTTGTTATATAAACACTCTATTAGATGTTCTTTCGAATGATATAGTTGGTTAGTTCAGGAAAATTGATAGGCGTCCTGTATAAATAGCTCAATTTCAGGCCTCGCAAAGGCGTTCCTTTAAAAACGGTTGTACGGATTTTTTTCAAACTCGCCATTTTAACTCACTTTTAAATATGCTTTTGTATGTAATTATTGTTTTCCTGTCAATAATTGAGTTTAACCGGAAGTGGGACATCGGAGACCGGAAGTGGGACCGTAAGTCCGTATCTCAAAAACGGCTCTAACGATTTTCTTCAAATTTGTTATATAAACACTCTATTAGATGTCCTTTCGAATGATATAGTTGGTTAGTTCTGAAAAATTGATAGGCTTCCTGTATAAGTAGTTCAATTTCAGGTCTTCTAAGCGCGTTCCTTTAAAAACGGCTGTACGGATTTTTTTTTAAACTCGCGCTATTAACTCACTTTTAAATATCCTTTTGTATGTAATTATCGTTTTCTGGTCAATAATTGATTTTTTGTAAAAATTGGTATCTCAAAAACGGCTTTAACGATTTTCTCTTTAAGTCACTTTTATGTTTTCTGATCACATTATCTCTCAAAAATGCCTATAATACGTGTAATAGTGGGTAATGGAAGTCGTGTGGTTGTTTCACACCAGATTTTTTTTATGTATATCCCTTAATTTTCGATGTAGTGACTGAAAAAAAATATTGCATGAAAAAAACTGCAGTACATCATAATGCAGTACATAAAGGGTTAAAAATTGTTAGGAAGTGTTGAAAACGCTTAATGTGAGTGAAAATACAATTTCAGCAAATTTCCAAAAATAGTCCTTAATTTAACTAAATATTGTTGTGTGATCCTGTAAACCTTAATGCTATTGATATTATAGTCCATAGAATTTTTTTGTGCATATAAATAACATATTTCAATTTCATTAAGATTTGAATAAAGTAAAGTATTAAAATATAGTTTATAAAAATACTTCTTGTTATTTCATTTCTCCTTCCGATAATTACTAAGTATTCTATGGCATCATGTATACACTTTGATTCGCCCTCTGGTGAGGCAATGTAAAAAATCTTCAGTAGTGAAAAATACGATAGTAGTGAAAAATACCAGGAAGCGTCAACTCTCTTACTCCAGGAATCAACAATAAAAAAAATCTGGTGTGAAACAGCCACACGACTTCCATTACCCACTATTACACGTATTATATGCATTTTTGAGAGATAATGTGATCAGAAAACATAAAAGTGATCTAAAGAGAAAATCGTTAGAGCCGTTTTTGAGATACCAAGTTTTACAAAAAAAATCAAATATTGACCGGAAAACAATAATTACATACAAAAGGATATTTAAAAATGAGTTAATATGGCGAGTTTGAAAAAAATCCGTACAACCGTTTTTAAAGGAACGCCTTTGCGAGGCCTGAAATTGAGCTATTTATACAGGAAATTGAGCTATTTATACAATTTTCCTGAACTAACCAACTATATCATTCGAAAGGACATCTAATAGAGTGTTTATATAGCAAGTTTGAAGAAAATCGTTAGAGCCGTTTTTGAGATACGGACTTCCGGTCCCACTTCCGGTTTCCGATGTCCCACTTCCGCTTTTTCAATTTTCACCAAAATTTGGAAATTTCTTCTGTACACCAGACGTGTTTCAATTCTAAAGTTTCGTAGCTCTATCTTTATTAGTTTCTGAGCTATAATAGCCAGAAGATTCTCCACATACACACACACACACACACACACACACACACACATACATACACACTGACCAATTGCCAAAAACCACTTTTTTGGACTCAGGGGACCTTAAAACGTGTAAATCAGGTGAAAACCCGATATCGAATTTTCAGACCGAATACAATACTTCCATCACCTACGGTAGTAGGGTAATGGAAGTAATAATTTATATTGTTAATGATCTGTTTTTTATACGTAACATAAGTGAGTCTTACTGAAAAAGTTTTTAACCATTATAAATCCATCATCAATCCCCAAGTACCACTTAGAAAGACCTCCACTGAGGGCACTTATCCTTAGGCCTAGGACCCTAGTGCATTCAATCGGTCTTACTCCAAACACCAAACACACCATTATTTTATTTTAAGCTAAGCAATTTTAATGCTCTTAACGATTTATTAACAATGTCAGTAATGTTTTTTAAACTTTTCGCAGACTCGTGTTAAATTGTAGTTTATCCAACTTTAAGATTGATTGAATATATGAATCCACTATTAATCTTTTGTTCTCGTGGTGTTTTTCCAGCACTAATAACAACAATTAGAATGCATCATTCGTGGATTCAATTAGTTTCGCCTCTCCACTAACGGCCGTATTCACCATTAACTTCAACTCCCGGTTCAACACAAAAACTTGAAAAGCGTCTAAAGGAAGGGTGCAGCTTTCTAAAAAAATTGACCGGCTCCTTCTGCCATCTAGCGACGAACATTTCATGTAATCTTTGATTGGTTATTTTCCGCTAAAGAATCTGAAAATAACAATACCGCTAGAGGGCATAAGCAACGCATCAAATTTTGCTGAAAAGTTGTACCCATAGATATAGTAATATATATAAAGCTATCATCCCCATGTTATCGTGCAAAGATTTTTGATGCCGAAAGTAAAAGCTTTGGAATCAACCATTAAGTGGTATTGAAAAAAAGAAAAAAAGAAAAAGAAAAATGAATTTGAAACTGTATCTGGAGTTTTTCATTCACCTTTAGTAAATAAATTATTCATAAATTTTACTTGCTAAAATATTCGTATGTATTCCCGTGTGTATTAACTCGGGGAAAGACGGCCATATTTTGGTAAATTCGCCATCTTTTCCCAAGTGAAAATGAATCACTTTTTTCTCCCCAATGATCAATCTATATATTTTTAGTATATGTATGGTTGTACCCTGACTTTATGCGATTTTCAAGTTTTCGAGTTCAACCGGGAGTTGAAGTCATTGGTGAATACAGCCATTAATGAAGCCTTCAAATAAAATAACTTTTCTTCATCACTTAAGTTAGCATGTTTTCGATCTTGTTTTTAAATTGCACGATAAAAGTTGAATATTCGTCTATTTTCCCATTAAATAGAGGTAATATTTGAGTAAGTTTACAATATGAATCGTATGATACAGAGTTGTTCTTATTTTCATCATTTCGTATTATTATTCTTTTTAAATCAAATTACATTTAGAAAGTAAGCATTTTAAACATACCCCTAAAACCGTTCTTTGATACTCTAAATCATAAATTGCTGTATCAATACTGGATGCGGTTTCTTCATCTTTTTCTGGATTTATTTGAATGTGTTCTTTAAAAAGTGCATCAATTCTTCTTTCAATTCCGTGATTATCTTTAATCTTTCTACAATATTAATGGTGTCTATTTTAGGATCCTGAGATTCTTTCAATTCGATTACAGTTTTTTTCGATTACTATTATTACTCTCTTCTATATTCAATAGAAGAAAGTATTGTATTCGTAAAAAAAAAAAAAAAAATTGTCAGTTTCGTTTTGATTCTACCTCAAATTAGATTATTTGTTTTAATTTAATATTTTCGGTATTCATATTATCGCGTGAAATCGTCTCTTGGGTTCGAACAGGAACCCTTACGTTACACATAAAAGACAGACCATTAATAATATAAATTATTTTTATTTTTGATTCCTGGAGTAAGAGAGTTGACGCTTCCTGGTCAACATACTTTTCTCTATCGAGGATTTTTTTACATTGCCTCACTAGAAGGCGAATCAAAGCACGTACATGATGCCACAGAGTATTTAGTAATTGTGGGAGGGAGAAATGCCATAATACCTCTCATAGAACTCAGTGCTTTGAAATACTTTTGGATATCCCTGTACATAAATTAGTAGTGGTAATTACTCCCTTTTTAAAAAGGAATATCCGACAGTAAAATTGAACATCATGCATCAATTTTAAGAAATTGCATACATATTTACGGGAGTCAGAGCGCGGACAGACAGACAAACCGAAGTCCTTAACACTTTCTAAATTTGTTGGAAAGAGTTAAAAATATTGAAAATCTATTACAAAACAGATTAAATGTTTGGTTTCGGTGAGAAACCAATAAACATTAAAGGGTTAAAGGATGCAATATTTACGTATAGTTGGAAAATGTCTATTTTGTATGATAATCGCATGATATTTCGTTCTTTTTTTATGTCAACTGCATGTGCTTGTCATTTCCATAATTAAATTCCTCATCAAAATTCTTATAGCATATCTCCGGGAGTCTCAGACCGTCACCAATTGCCCAATAGCGCAGCACTAGTGCGACTTTAAACCAAACCTACCAACCTACCTACCATAATTAAATCTTTAGATAAAGTATTAGTTGTAAACAGTCATTGCTTCTCTATAAATATGGATACTTTTAAACAAATAAAATGATAAATAATTTATAATTTAACAGAAAAAGCTCATATAAAAAATATCGGGAATGCATTTTTCTTTCATTGTATAAACTGTACATTTTGTAGAAGTTTACGTTATTACCGTATGTTCATTATTCATTATAAGATAAGCAAATATAATTAGGCAAAGCAAAAAAATATTGATGGAAGCTAATAGAAAATTCCTTTCATTTCTTGTGGGGATTAAGGGATTTGTCTAACTCCATAATCTCTTAGGTTCTTTAACTGGTTACATTTTTGCAGAACATGCGGCTTATTTGTTATTCTATTACACATTTGATAGTACTGCGATTATGTACCATAAAAGAAAGAAAGATTTAAATAATAAAGTATTGTTTTTCTGTGGCAGTGATTGTCAAAATACAGATAAGTTTATTATCATAATTAGAGAATTTTTGAAGAAATGTTTTTCGCTGTATTGATTTATGCTGAAATAAGGCGTGGTGAATTACACAAGAATTTTCTCATTCTAAAGTTAAAACTACAGTTTTTTTACTGAAATATGCAAGTAATTTTTTTTTTTAATTATTAAAAAAAATAATAAGACGAATATTGTAAGTATAGCTTCTTTAAAATTATATGCAAGAAATTTTTTACTCAAAAATAGAAAAGTACTTTTCATAATCTCTTATTTTAAAGATTGAAAGCTGATTTAAAAAGATAGAATCGCTTAGTAAATCACATAGCAAAATAGAATAATTCCTTAAAATTGTCGTCAAAATATTATTATTTGTAAACTAGTTGTCCTTCGCCAGCCTAGCGATCGATATTTTCAGAAATATATATTTCAGAATTTGGCGTTTGTTGCCTATTTACCTCTTATACTAGTGAAATATCAGTTAATTTAATACCGGATTACATAATACTTTAAAGAAAATAACACTATCTTTTGCATCTTAACATCTATGTCGTAATCTAAGGCAAATGGCTCTAAAAATGTAAAACTTCATAATCCTTTAAATGAAGTAATCAAGGGTGCACACTAAAGCCCGTTTTCCTACGTTTAACTTCTGAACGGTTGCAACTATAGTCATAAAAGGTACGGTAAAATAGGTTATGCAGTACAGATGAGACTGCTATAGCCCAACGGCAGAGTTAACGTTTCTACCTCAAAAATAATACGACATAGGGGAAAGAGATGAACTACAAAATTGTAGTGATCATCGATTTCGTACGAAAAGACACCTTTTGGACATGAATACTAAGAAAATAATTCTTAAACGCGTATTTGTTTGTTCGCAATTTCCAAAACTGCGACATCACGAAACTTGAATGAGAGGAAAAAATATTATCTTTCCGACGAAAAACAAGTCCTCATCATGGTACAGTGGTATCGCTTTTAATTTCTAATCGAGAGTATTCTGGTCGGGACGATAATGAAAAAAAAAAAAAAATGTCAGAAAACGCAACTTTATCTTAGTGTGCAGAATTTTCACATTATGCAAATACGTATGAAATGTTACACCTCTTCACCAGAGACAATTATAAAAGAGATATTCTCGAGTTTGTACAATGAAGCTCATGGTGATGGGGAGACTTTCCAGAAATAAATATTGTATGATGGTTCTATTTTATGGCGAATGCGAACGCTAAATACAATCGTCAGCGGTTACACAGGCCTACAAAAATGAAGTTGACAAAATTTGATTTGATAATTTCAGCAGATCTTTATGTTTTTTGATATGCTGAAACCAAAAATGCAGCAAGTTTTCCTCTATCACGTATAGATTTTTGTCAATACAGGGTGTTTCCCGACACGATTTCTTACATATACCATCATAACAATTGGTTGGTTGGTTGGTTGGTTGGTTTATATGGTTTTAAGTTGCACTAGTGCTTCACAATTGCAACAATAGGCATCTATGATTAATTAATCATGGAAATGTACTATAAAACTTACTATATAATTATATTGGTGGAAGAGTAATGGAAGAAATTATATAGGCAGGCACCCTGTATTGACAAAAATCTATACGTGACAGAGAAAAACTGACTTCATTTTCGGTATCAGCACACCAAAAATCATAAAGATCAGCCAAAATTATAAAATCAAAATTTTACATGTCGACCTGTGTTATACCAACAACCTTTGCCTGCAGACTTGCTTCCTTCGCACAAAAGCATTGTAAAGGTTTTGTGAAACATTTGAGACTGACAGGCTGTATGGCTAACCAACCTCGATTCATCAGAGCATCCAAAGTGGAACCAAGGGTGCTAGATGAATATTACAATTTTATTTTTTAACATCACTAATTTTGTATAGTATTAATCTAGTAGTTTATTAACAATGTTCTTGTTTTTTAAATAAAGCGATAGTTCATAGAAATAGGTTTCATAGAAATCATGTTTCATAGAAATAAGTATTTACAAAAACAAAATTTGTGTAATCATCTGCCAACCCTGGGTGGGGCAGCAAGTACAACCGGAAAATGTATTATCACACATTCTTGTGTATCAGAACAACAGCGCAAGAGAGAGTAAAATGTGGTCTCTCAAAAAGTTGCATTTGGAAAATCCTAAATAAATTAAACACTCATCCATACCGGACAACACTTATCGGATAAATCCAGGTCGGATATAACCATAGATCAGCCAACATTCTTAGCAGTTATAGTGTAGACGGATTTTCATGAACTGAAATATACATAGACAGAATATTTATTACTTGGGCCACTGGAAAATACGATATTTTCTGCTAAAGCTCGCCATCAAATTTAGTTTTTCATTAGTATTTGGTGTGGAATTTATAAGGATAGACCGAATATTTTACCTTGGTACTTTAACTTCCGCACGATATTTAGAAGTTCTTCAGGACACGTAATAAAGGATTTTTCTTTAGGACCTGCTGTATTTTTACTCCGGAATATATGATTTCAACATGACAGCTTGTTTGTGCTCAAGACATCACCAGTGATGTAGTATTAAGTGGAAAAGTTCGAGAAACCCTTATTCGAGAAGGCTGCTTTGTAAAGTGGCCTCCACGTTCAATTGATCTGACTCTAATTGACTTTTTCCTGTGTTATTCAAATAGTGGATGCATGCAATTCCTCCGTCATCATTGCAATACTGTAATTGTGATGAAAATATAGTTACCAATTGCCCATAGTGTAGCACTAGTGCGACGTAAAAATATTTTCTCAAAAGAAAAAAAAAAAAAGATAAAATCAAAACGTAATTAGCTCTTTGCATGCACGTTAATTAATTAAATCGAAAAGCTTTAGTCACATAATATGTTCTTAATTTATTTCATAAATGTACATTTCTTAAATGGGCTTGCTTAAGATCTAAAAAAATTACAAAAACATTTTCATTCAAAGGCAAATTTATGTTACAATGTAATTTTTATACATTTATATAAGTTTCCATAAATGTGATAGCTAAAAAAAAAAATTAAAATTAAAACACATCGACAAATGATTAAAATGAAAGTTTCTTTTTAAAATAATATCAATGTGTTAAGAAAAGAAAGTGAAATATTAATATACATGATTAAATTCCTATAACGTAAATGCGTGGAAAAATAATATAAAATAAAGTAAACGTAAATAATTTGCGCCGCTCATCGAATTTTCATCTTTTATAATATATTTCATTAACTGATTCAGTCAATGGGGAATCTAGACTTTTTCTTTTCATCTATAATCTGTAAAAAAGAAAAAAAGACATATTTATTCATTCTGAATAATTTAATTATGTCATCTTATAATCACAAAGAATGTTAATATTGTGTTGACTTTCATTATTGTTCACCATTATTAGGTATTTCAATAAGAGTATAATAGGTAATTTTTTGGAAACGTTTATCGATTTTCTAATTGAATAAAATTATTACCTATGTATTTTAGTATTTTCGTTTTTTTTTTTTTTTTTTTTTTCGTATCATGCTAAAAGAAGTGATATGATTGTTTTTGAAAACTTAAGAAAAAGGTATTTTGGTTAAGAAATATAAGTAAAAGATATCATTATTTATCTCTTTAGATAATAAGGCTAAATAATTATAAGATTAAAAAAAACTTTTTATATAACACGTTTTCAAATTTTCTGTTGAATCATATAAACTTCACACATAACCCGAATAATTAGAAATGCATTGTCATCGTGTTCTGAGCCATTTTAAAAGTTTCAAATGTCTAGCTAGTCGGGAAGTTAACTAAAAATCGATTGCAAGATTTGTACTGGATAAACAAGAAAGAAAGTTGAAAGTGGTATAAAAAGCGTTGGTTTTAAAAATAAAATATTAATCCTTTCAGAACAACATATATTAGCATGATGAACTACATTAGCACTTTATCAATGTGTAGAAAATTTTTAAAGTTATAATGACGACAATTTTTGTGAGATGCTTAATTTAACTTTTTATAATTTTTAATGTCCACGTTTAATTAAATGTATTTATTTTTATGTCGAAAGAAAATGAACTCGTAATTTTTTTTGTCAACAATTAAATTATAGCTAATATATAAATGGCTAACTTTAAAGCTATTAGGAGGTTAATATTTTCATAATTTAATTAATTAAAATAAAACTAATAAAAAAATCGAAAATCGGGCTTCGAGGTATTGCGCTGTCATCGTGTTCTGAGCTATTCTAAAAGTTTTAAATATCTAGCTAGTCGGGAAGTTAGTTAAAAATCGATTGCAAGATTTGTACTGGACAGGTAAACAAGAAAGCGAATTAATAAAGACATGGTAAAATAACTGAAAAAAAAAAAAAAAAAAAAAATGAAAACAAATCGTTCCAGTTCACTTGGAAGAGTAATATCCTTGTGATTTCTTCTTAAAGGAATCATACATATATATAGATATATGTGTGTGTGTAATCTAATAAAATGTAGCAAATGGAGGCATATATTATCAATCACAATTTCATCAAAAAAATTATATAAATATAGCCATTTATAGAAAAAATAAAGATGAATTAGACCACAATACTAACGCTGTGATAAATAATGAAACCCACGCACGCTAATAATGAAATGTAATAAAATTAATAACATCTATAATAAAGTATATCCACCGATGTGAAACTTCTAATAAGCAAGATGAACATTAACAAATGTAATACCAAGTGGAAAAAGGCTCAAAACTAGAAAATTTCTCGTCAAAGAACGTATACATCATTCATAGAGTAAAACAAAAAAATCTGGAGTGACTCCACTCGACTTTCCGAACATTGAGTAACTAACAGTTTTGTAGATAAAATAAAGAAAGAGGAATTGCTAAACAAACAAAAGAGAGAAAACCATAATAGAGTGTTTTTTTCTCCATATATCACACGAGGTTTTATTGAACGCTACTGAACTTTGAGCCCTTAGATCATAATGATAAAGAATTTTTCGTTTTGTCCCTGTAAAAATCTATAGATGCTAGAATCACCAAAATGCTTATAGTTAGTGCAACAGTGATTTATAATATTCATACAAATTTTCAGCTCAATTGAATAAGGCGTTTAGATGCTATCGCACTTTTAAAAATTTGGTCTCATAGGCCATAATGATAAAGAATTTTTCTTTGTGTCCCTGTAAAAAAACTGTAGTGCTAGATTCACCAAAATCTATACAGTTGGTGCAAATGCGACCTATAACATGTGTACAATTTTTTTGCTCAGATTAATAAGGCGTTTAGACGCTATCACACTTTTAAAAATTTGGCCCCATTGGCCTTAATGATAAAGAATTTTTCTTTGTGTCCCTGTAAAAAAACTATAAGTGCTAGATTCTCCAAAATCTATACAGATTGAGTATCTGTGACCTATAATATGGGTATAAAATTTTTGCTCAATTGAATAAGGCGTTTAGATGCTATCGCACTTTTAAGATTTTGGTCCCATAGGCCATAATGATAAAGAATTTTTCTTTGTGTCCCTGTAAAAAAACTATAAGTGCTAGATTCACCAAAATCTATAGGGTTCGTACTATGGTGACTTACAATATACGTACCAACTTTCAGGTTAATCGAACAAAGCCTTTAGACGCTATCGTGTTCACAGACATACACACATACACACATACACACATACACACACACATACATACATCATCGTAAAAATAGTGAAAACGGACTCAGGGGACCTCAAAACGTATAGAAACATCAAAATCTCGAATTCGGATTTTTGACATGATTACAATACTTTCCTCACTATAGTGTTCGGAAAGTAAAAATTACAGTGTGCATCCTGATCTTACGACAAAAGCCAACGGTTAACAAAAGCCAACTCACATAAGAAATAAGATGGCGGACCAGATTGATAGATAAACTTTGTTGAGAACCTCATGTAGGCTATGTAGATACCGAGTTTCATGTAAATCGGTGTACAAATGCGTTTCTTATGTGAGTTTGAAATTTTAAGAAGGATTTTTAAACAAGATGGCTGATCGAGTTGATTAATAAATTTAAAAGACCACCTTTTGAGAAATGTCGCAGATTTTGTTAATTAATAAATTTGGTTGAGTCCTTGTCACTGCGTACAAGCCGAGTTTTAAGCTATTTAGTCCACAGATGCTTTTTTTTTTTTTTTTTTTTTAATTTGAGTTTGAAATTTGCAATCACCCTTTTGAAAGAGGATGGCGGATCAAGTTGTCCAACGAAGTCAACCAATCTGAGTTACATTAATTGTCGAATTGGTTCAGAGATAGATAAATAAATGAAGCAAAATTAAGATTGCAATAGCTCGATGTTTAAAGAAACCAACACAAAAGGAAATGTTTTTCTTATTTTTCTGTTTCTTTTAATATAAGGACAATTTCAACACATTGATTTCTTTAAAGTAAAACATCGAAACTTCTTAATAACATTAAAATAAAACGCCTGGAAAGGTCTACCCGAAATTTCACGTGAGATCACTTGTTGTGATGTCGCAACAAAAGATCCCACGTAAAACTTCAGGTAGTCCTTTTAGTCCTTTTATTTTAATATAGATTTCTTTTAAGGGGTTACATGTTATTATTATTATTTTTTTTAAAATAAAGGCATATGGTGTCTCTTTTTTTTTTTTTTTTTTTTTTTAAATATAACTAGAGGGCTCTGTCCGCTGCTCACTTCGCTTACCAATCCCCGACTTTTTGCTTATTAACCTCTAATGGCTCTACCCGCTTATTCGCTGCTTTGTCTTTCACTGAATAGGAATATTAACAGGGCACAACACACGCCAAAAGCAGAACAATATTATAGAAATCCCTATATTCAATGCGAAATTGAAATACATAATATTTAATACCATTTTATTTATTTATTTATTTATTTTATTATTATATATTTTTTGAATGAAATATGCTAAATATCAGTCTTTTTTTTTTTTGAATAGAAAGAAATTCGTAATATCTAAACCATTTTGCCTTACAGCTAGCTTTAGTATATGATCCCTTGACGACTTTTAAATTTTGGTCATTATTTGGCTATGAATTTTTTGGTATGAATGCTGGTTAAGAAAAGAGAAATCTAGTATCTAAATATCGTGATCATTTTGAGGACCAGAACTTTTTCTTTATCCAATACATAGTGTTGCTTATGATTCGGATTATTAATTCCGTTTTAAAATTATCATCCTTAAAACGCTCATCGCATTATATCGCAAGAATGTTAAGCAAAAATTTATATTAAACTTTTTTCTGAGAGAAACTTTCTAATACGTAAATATTTTATAAGAGAGGGAAAAAATTAAACTAAATAATATCTGAATAATTGACTGCATTTCTTTTTGACTTTAAAGAATAGGGGAGAGTGGGGATGAATAGGACATTTTTCATGTTTTTATTGATAACGTCGGCCATATGTAATTCAGAATTTTGCAGCATTGCTCATAAGTACACTTCAGTAATTAGTTACATATACACATACTAAATTTAATAAAAAGTTATCATTTTTAATTAATAATAATTTTTATTTACATGCATGTGCATTGTCCCATTCTTCCCCACCTATGGGGATGAATGGGACAGGACTGGAGTTAACAAAGAAAAGAAAACAAAATGAAAAGTAAATAAATTTTTTTAAGTTAAATTGGTTTATGTGATTTAATTACACACTATGAATTCACTGAAATTAACATAAACTGATGCATTGACTCAAATTAACGTCAAAAGACAAAAGTCCTTTGGTTAGTGCAGTTCCTAGTGATCTAGGCTTTGGTACTTTCATCTAATAAAACCTAATCTAAAAATATATAAATAAATAAGACACTAGAAAGAGATAAATCATTATAATAGAGTACAAATTATCCAGATAAATTTTTGTTTCCAACTAATCAGGAAAATCAATATTCTATTCTGTATTACATTAGTAATCACCAGAATTTATTTAATTAGCTTGATTGAAACTGTGATTTTAATCAAATTATTATTAGTTTATTTATTTATTTATTTTAATGATTGATTTCATTTGCATTGAATATTCTAACTTATGATTTTTTTATTCATAATTTTTATAAACAAAAATCAGAACAATTACTTTCAATTTATTTTTCTCTAAATCCATGCTACTTTTATAATTGCATGTTATAACTACTGAACTACAGGTTATAAGAATATTGAAAATCTGTTTACGATTTATTTTAATATAATTCTTGTGTACAATTTTAAATTAGCACATAGTGGAGTAATGTCCCATTCATCCCAATTCAAACTGTCCCATTCATCCCCACCACCGCATGATCATATAAAACAGGAAATAGGCTTAAAGAACAATTGTCAATATTCTTCTTGAATATCATAAACACGATAAAAGATTCTGTTTTTTATCATATAAGAGTTATATTAACTTTAAGCAAATAGTTAATTTCTTAACTACTACCTAATTGAATCAGTAAAAACTTACTTTGGCAGCAGAAAAAGACACTTTTATTTTTTTCTGCCCTTCTATAGATAGCACAATTCTGAAACTATACTTGATGAATGACCTCAGTACTGCCATATATCAGAAAATTTGTCAAGTTTATGGTGCTTGAAAAACATAAAAAGTTCGATATTGTCCCATTCATCTTGCATCCTATTCAACCCCACTCTCCCCTATTTATCTTTTTTTTTTTTTAATTTAAAAACGTATTTTGAAATACTTCGGATATATTTATCATACAAAAAATATTTTATAGTCAAATTCGAACTCATTTATAATTGAAAGAAACTTCTAATTTCGCACTGATAAGTTTTACCATTACAGAATTAAACATTTCTATAATACGTTTCATATTCCGAATTATTGGAAGAAAAAAATTCACCACCTAAAACTCTTACACAGAACCGAGTATATTTTATCCCTCTTATTTTAAGAAATAGGCAGGAGAGAATTAAAAATTGAAGCTGTAAGAGATTTTTTTCAAATTTAAAAAATAACAATAAACTGCTTTTCTTTTCAGATACCTTCGAATGTGTAAAATTATTACCTAGCTGTACATTAAATATGTATAGAGAGAATATTATATACTGCCCTAAATTAACTAAAAAAAATCAGTACTAGAAAGTACAGCAGTAGATATTTCATTATTCACAAAAAGAGAAAGAACAAGTAAAAATAGTTCATAAACAAGCGAAAAATTGCCAGTAAGAAATTCAATTTCCTGAAAGTAGAAAAAAAAAAAAAAAAAGGTGTATCAGACAATTAATTGCAACTCTAAATTCACTGTTTTATTGAAAATATCTAAAATAAAGCTTTTTATTTGCAGAAGATAAATTTGTTCGTTTCCAATAGCAACATTGCATTTATTTTGTTTTATTTTTATTTTATTTTTATTTTATTTTACTTTTTTTTTTTTTCAAACCATTGATATCATTTTAATTTTCTGTGGAAAACGATGTCATTGTGGAAAATGACATGGAAAATGAAGCATCTTTATAAACCCAACGTCTTTAATAAATAACTTCGTTAATTAAAATGATAGAAATTTCTAATTACCTGAAATTTCATCAATGGAGTATTCGGCACACATTGATACCTCTCATAATGACAAGGACTTTGCCCTCCGCGACGAGATGCGGTCGCAGACAAAAAAATTCGACGCCAGCGACAGTAAAATTTTTACTTTCTCTTGCCCATAAAATAGAGAAAGTATTGTTTTGGAATTAGATTTTAGGAATTGAGTTTTTGTTATATTTACACGTTTTGAGGTCCCGTGAATCCAAGAATCATGTTTTGAGCGGTTGGTCTCTCTCTTTCTCTCTGTGTGTGTGTGTCTGTCTGTTATCAGCATATCTCAAAAACAAATTATAGCGGAAAATTCAAACTTGGTATTCTAAATGTTTATCATTTAAGGATGCTACACTAGACTTTTCGTTGAGATCGAGTAAATGATTCATGTACAGGGACACCCAAGAGAATTCATATACATTACGTCTATGGGGGAAATTGCAGATACGTAGAATTTAACATCTAAAGACTGCACTAAAGCAAATTAAACGAATATATATTTTTTATATGCGTAAAAACATGTTTCATGCAGAGTATGGTATAGAAATCCTTCACTCTTTGTTTACAGAGTTACACAAAAGAACTAAATTATAGGGCGACAACACATGAAAAATGATAGAAGTGTACTACAGTTTGTGCCGTGTGTTATAATTATAGGATTATATTTATGTGTACCATGTGATGTGTACGTAACTTTCAGACAATATACAGAGCTACCAATATTTAAGCCATAACATCCTTTTATATTGTTAGTGGAAGTGCTTTACCGTGCTTTATTTTACCATGTCCAGGAAATCTGCTTAGGAATTGAAATTAATTTCTCATAACATTATAGTAAATAATGTATTTACTTAAAACTAAATATTCATCGCTTGTTTTTTTTTTTTTTTTTTTTGTATATTTACACGTTTTTAGGCTTCCGGAATACCGAATTAAAAATTTTAACGTTTCATCTTTGCCTGTGTCTCTTAGAGTAAATAAGAAAAAAAAAATTAGACGATCCAAATTTTGTCTTTGAAGTTAATACGCTTGTTACTAGAAAAGTTTGTTCAAGAATGATAAGTTTCGAGGAATGTTGCGTGTGAAATTTATTTGAATAATTTTAAATGAACTTTTGAAATTAATAAAAGATTTGAATACTACATAAATGTACGTACAATAATGAAACGGGGGACATATAGAGTTATTTGTCAAATAAAGCTGTTCCGAATCCTAATTTGAATTGTTTTAACATAGGTGTACATAACAGTACCTCTTATCTTACTCCTTAAACTCCAATCTATATTTATAGTATTAATTTTCAGGGTAAAAGAAAGTCATGAAAGTGACACACCAGATTATTAAAATTTTTCATATGTCTTTAAAATAGAATTAAAAAAAGAAAAAAAAAAAAAAAAAAAAAAAAAAAAAGGAAAATTTGAATTTTAGGGAGAGCTATATGCAAAAATAGTACAATTTTTGCAATAATTTAGCCCATACAAAATTAGTTATAATCGAAAAAAGAAACAATCATTCATTCGAGTGCCATTCAGTTCCTCTTTTAAAAAGTGTGTAAAATTTGAACAATATTGGTGAATTATCCCAGCTAAAAAAAATCTGCAGAAAAAGTACAGAAAAGATTCAAAACAATGCAAAACTCTAGATATTCTGAAGGTACGAGTAATTGGGAAAATACACTGTATTGGGTTAAAAAAAAAATGAAAGAAAAAAAAATGAAAAAAAGAAAAAAAATCTGCACATTCTTTGCTTTCAATCTGCATTTATTATGCAGATTCTTGTACAATTATCTTCGAATAAACTGCAGTTTTTTTTTTTTTTTTTTTTTTTTTTTTCTGGGCGCATTTGAGAAACCGCGTCAAACCAGAAGCACTGGCTGAATTCTCCAAAATCTTTAATGAAAATTTTATAAAATATTTTTTATATGCTGCTTTTTTATATGTCCAAAATTTTGAATAATAATCTGGTGTGTCATGCACGCGGCTTTCTCTTAGCCTGAAATTTAATACTATAAATACAGGTTGGAGATTAAGAGGTAAGATAACGAGTACTGTTATGTAAACCTATGGTAAACAATTCAAATTAGGCTTCGGAAGAGTTTTATGTGATAATTAGTTCTGTGTGAGGGGGGGGGACTACCGCCCGCCTCAACCCCCCGTTTTATTAATGCACCTACATTTAAATAGAATTTAATTCTCTAATTAAAATTAAAAGTTTTCTTAAAATTACACAGACACTTTTCACACGCAACATTCATTGAAACTTATCAATCTTGATTAAACTTATATTAACATCAAAATACAACATTTGGATCTCCTAAAATTATTCGTTTTTAAGTTACTCTAAGAGACACAGACAAGGATCAAACGTTAAAAAACTTGACTACGGTAATCAGGAAGCCTCAAAACGTGTAAATATACAAAAAACAAGTAATGAATATTTAGCTTAAAACATACAATATTTACCATATATCTATGAGGAATTTATTTCAATTCCCGAACAGCTTTCCTAGAAATGGTAAAATATTATTAGTAAAGCACATCCACTAACAACAAATAACTAGTGTGTTCTGGCCACCACATGACTTCTTCTATATTTTCCTACACAAATTCACTCAGTAAAATTAATTTATAAAAATTATTATTTAAAAAAATTATCTTCCATGATAATGCAGACAATTTTCATATTAGAGAAGCAGTATAACAATAAATATCCAAAAATGTTGAATTTATTCTCAATATTACATTGAAAAAAATTTTTTTGTTAAAAATGAAAAAATCAATAACTTTATTTTAAATTATCGCAGATCGATGATTCAACCATTCGTTTTAAAAGTATTGGCGAGCTCTTTTGAAAGATACCCATCATGAAAATTTACTCCCCTCGAGGGGGGACTTTCCCCTCGGCAGGAGGCGAGGCTCCTACAAACACAATTTTTTTTCCTAGTTTACTATCTCTATTACAAAAATTATTTATTCGTTTCATTTGGTTTAGTGCAGTGTATAGATGTTAAACTCTACTTACCTGCAATTTCCCCCATAGACGTAATGTCTTTGCATAATTTTGAGTGTCTCTGTACAGGAACCATTTGCTTCATCTCAACGAAAATCTTAGTGTAGCATCCCTATACGATACATATTTAGAATACCGAGTTTGGAATTTCTGCTTCTATTTGTTCTTGAGATATGCTGATAACTGACACACAGACAAACACACAAACAGACCATTTGCTAAAAATATGATTTTCGTATTCAGTGGACCTCAGAACATGTAAATATAACAAAAACTTACTTTCGAAAATTTGACCCTAAAACAATACTTTCTCTACCGTAAGGGTAAGAGAAAGTAAAAAAGTTTATTTATTGCATTAATATATGTATATATATATGTGTGTGTATATATAATGCTTTTTTTTTAGACTTTCAGATCTATGTAATTCCTTAAATCTGAATCTTCTCTCACACCATCACTACATGTTTGTCAAGACGTTATATAAGAATTTTATTAAAAATGTGTACTTTATTGTTTGGTAAAACTGATCAACTTACATTAGATTGTATGGCATATTAAACAAATTATAACCAAGAATTTAAAAAATAGTATACATTTATACAAAAATATATATTATACAAAATATATTACATTTACAATTTAACTATTAATGACAATAATTCGAACTAATAAGCCAGAAAGGTGTCATAAATATTGAACAGGGCGTAAATAACTTTTTTCTTTCTACTCTAAAATTACGTCATTTCTCTACTATATGTCTATTTAAATATCTGATACCCATTAATTTATTCCAGTTTTTATATTATTTCTTAAGGAATAAATCTCTTAAAATACCTTTTGAATTAAATAACATACAGTTATTTTACTGCACGATAAATGTATTGCGGAAATAAAAGTAAAATATCCACTGATGCTATTATAGAAAGTCTTCCTCTTGGGATGGAGATTAAGGGATTTCATAAGACCCATCTCTACTAATGTACCTAAATTGATTATTTTAAGTAGAAAATTTCCTAATTAGTTAGCTGATTATTTTATAATCTAAAAATTACCGTATGTTCACAACTTTTTAATACAGTACTTGAAATTAACTTTTTTTTTTATTTAACAAATTATAAAATAATAACCAGTTCAAGTGCCCCTAAAAATTCTTAATTATAGGAAATAATAGAAAATAGTGGCATGATATGGATAGGAAAAAATAGTTGTAAAAGAAAATGATTAAACTTATTAATTTTTATTATTATTGCTAAAAACATGGCTTTATAATGAAAAACATAAAAAAGAAGTTACTTTTAAATATTGTAAACAACAAGTATATCGTAAACCTGATTACTAAAAAACATATAAAGTCTCATTAGAATTCTTTGATAATATTCTAGTATTCAGTATAAAAGTAAGTTGATGTTTACCTTCTATTAGACGGTAAATACCAACACCGCTTACCTATTGACAAGATCTGTCTTTAGAATGACAATGAGAGTATAAACACTAAAGAGCTGCATCGGATGACTATATCATACATTATTAAGATTTAAGCCACATGGACACGCGGGGTATTTAAAAATTTTAATGATATTTATTCATCTACTATACAATCACAATCCCTAAAAACTGAACAAGATTCTTACATTTTAGCAATTCAAATTTTTTTCGTTTTTTGCAATGTGAGAGTGTTTGTGAGTTTCTTTTTCATAATGTATCTTAGAATAAAATGAGATGAGGAATGGGGTATAAAAATACCTCGCACGTTCTTACAGGTTAAAGAAGTAAATTAATTTCGAATTTCATAAGAGACAAATAAAAAAGCAGTTTACAGACGACATTATAACTAAGGGAGAAATGATTTTATGTTCAGAAATTTACAGAAAAAAATGTATAAACAATATTTATAAGCATAAATTTCAAATATTTAAGTCTGTATATAATAAAAGTCTGTTTTACAATTTTTTTTTTTTTTTTTTTTCATTATTGATCAATATTGATTTTCTTGTAAGGATTTTCAACCTTTCAACCTGATAGTGTAATCTTAAGAGAGAAGAATATCCACTTTTATATGCACATTATTATTGTTTTTTATCTACCAATTATTATTAAATATTATTCATTTGAAGGCATAAATTATATTTATTCTTGAGTAAAGTGCATATGCTATGATCTAAAATTAAACGTGCTAGCTCATTTGCGTTTAATTTTAGATCCTGCATTCTTCGAGGAAAATTGTTTGTATTGATATATATACTATCATCTACTAAAGTTAAAGTTCTTCGATCTTTTGGGAATAGCTCTTAAATTTTTCAACTTTTAATATATTGCTATACTTATCTGCCTAGTTCAAAGTTTCAAATACAGCCATGCCATTGTAAGGGATTTTACTCTTTTATGCTTGTTACACTGATATTTTATGTTATTTTTAATTATTTTTTTTTTTAATTTAATTTGAAGTTCAATGAGGTAAAAAAAAAACCTTCTAATTCATGTTTTGTTTTGTTTTTTAAACATAAAATACCACAATTCAATGATACCTGAGTTATATGAAAAGCAAATGAAACATATCAATAAATAAATAAATAAATAAGAAATAAATAAATCTCTTATCGATGAAGACCCAGTATAATTTAAAATATCTTTTTCAATTGCAATATTTTAATTGATAATTAATTTTTAACATATCTTTCTTTTTTTCTTTATTTGGTCAATGTTTTTATTTTACGTTGTTGGTATAAATATTTATTTCTATAATATAATTTTATGTAATAATTACAAATAAGACTAGTATGTTGTTGCCCTTCCAAAATTTTCTAGTATATTTTCCTGCGAATTCACTCAATTTAAATTTAAATTTATCTTCCATGATGAATGCATGTGATTTTCATCCCAGAAAAATATAAAGATAAATATACAAAGACAGACATTTGCTCTATAGAATAACATTTAAAAAAATGCTTTTTTTTCCTCTTAGTGCAAAAAAAAAAAAAAAAAAAAAAAAATTATAGTAATTTCATTTCAAATTTGCACTGACCAGTGGTTCAACCATTTGTTTTAAAAGTATTGACGAGTTTTTTTTTTTTTTTTTTTTTGAAAGATACCCATAGTGAAAATTTATCAATCCCAGAGGAGGGTGGTGGTAGTTCTGCACCTAGACGGGAGTGATTCTTCTAAATAGACACTATTTTTTTTTCTAATTTACAATTGCTATTACTATCATCAATAATTATCATAAATTTCACAAACATTTGTTAAAATTATTTCATATTATCTACATTTATACGAAATTTTATCCTATGCTGCCATATTACAAATTATTAAAAAATGGCATTACAGCGTCAACAGTGAGCCATTGATCCTAGATTGCAACCAGCATTAATATAGCTTAAGATACAACTAATTATCAAGTTTGGTTAAATTTTGTTAATTTCTTTGTGAGATACAGCGTCCTCAAAACTTTTGATACACACACAGAGAGAGGGACTGATGCAGACATTTTCTATAAAAGGTCAAATCGCGTTCGAGACCTCCCAAAACGTGTAAACCCTAAGCCAAAAACTTTTATGAAACCAATACTTTCTTCTGTTAAATACAGAAGAAAGTAAATGTATATATATAAATATAAATATTTGATATATTTATATAAAATAAAACTTGTACACTAAGCTGAAAGGCAGTGTTGCAGACTTTTTTTTTAAATCGAATATCCACCTATTTTTATAATTTTAATTGTAACTGTTGCCTAATGACTTCGAAGTTTAATCGTCTATTATGTATAATAAATATCACTCATCAAAATTATAGACGTTTTTTTATAATAAATAAGTCCCTAAATTTGGCAACACTGCTAAAAGGACATAAATTGCATATTGTTTGTATAGGCAAGCACAAACGTTTTACCGTCGAAAAGAAAGAGGAAGATAGCTTAAAATGGTCCTCTTAAGGGAAAAAATTGTGTAAAACAACATAAGCGTTTAAATGAAACTTTGGCTTTTTGCTAGTGTGTTTTACACTATATTTTGCATTCTAAACATACTTTAATAATATTTTTAATTTAAACTGAGTAATGAAAAAAAAATTGATTTACGAAAAACGGTCCAAAGGATCATTTTACCCTCATCAAAGGGCAAAATGATCCTTCACTGTTGTTGTTGTTGTTGCCGTATGCCACTCGGAAATTCCGAGCCCCGGTAGTGGAAGTAACCGGATTTTTAAGGCAAGAGGGGTGCGTCTTCCGTTATTTAGGAGCGCCTCATAGGGTGGAAGTACGACTTTTAGCTCCAGAAGCTGGTGAAAGATGGCAGCACCAGCCAAACAACTCGAAATTTGATCCGGATCAGAGCGAGTTAAACCCATGTTCCGGTATCCCCAGAGGTATAATTTTTGATGGGAACTTGGAGGACTTTGCGACCACGACGGAATTTAACGTGCATCAGTCGCCATTAGCTTACACGACGGTTTTCGGCCGGCTCGAGGACCGAACCCGCAATCTTTCGATCACGAACTCGCTGTTCTTACCGACCAGGCTACCGTATCCTTCATTAAAAAATATTTGTAAATTGCCTTTTATCTTCAAAATAAAGAATATAAAAATAATTATGACAATGCATAATGAAGTAAAAAAAGTTTTACAAAAGAGAAAATTAGTGCTTAACTTATAACAGAACCTACTTTTTTATAGAATTCTATTCAGTCGCGTAATACTGCAATCGCTTGAATACCGTCATTGTTTCTTCTTGACTTGGTACTAGCTTATATGTTACCAGGTATACAGCGCTACATGTTTCGAAGACAACATATATATGGATCGTTTTGCGCACTAGGATCATTTTAGGCAACCATCCTTTAATTAAAAACAACAGTATACTTAATCACTTAAATTCTATAAACAATCTTTTTTACTTTCTCGTACCCATAAGGTAGAGAAAGTATTGTTTTTGGGTCAAATTTTCGAACGCGAGATTTTGTTATATTTACACGTTTTGAGGTCCCCTGAATACGAAAATCATGTTTTTAGCAAATGGTCTGTGTGTGTGTCCGTGTGTGTGTCTGTGTGTGTGTCTGTGTGTCTGTCTGTTATCAGCAATAACCGAATTAAATTCTATAATATTAAATTTTAATAACCGAATTAAATTCTATATAAATGTACGTACATTAAATGTACGTACCCCCCTCACACAGAATTAATTATCATATAAAACCCTTCAGAAGCCTAATATGAATTGTTCAACACAGGTTTACATAACAGTACTCGTTATCTTACCTTTTAATCTGCAACCTGTATTTATAGTATTAAATTTCAGGGTAAGAGAAAGTCGTGTGAGTGACACATCAGATTATTTTTTAAATACTGAAATTTTTGTTTATAATCTTCAAATTCAGCAATGAAATATTAACTACCTATTGAATAATGTTTCTTAATAATGTAATTTGTTTCGATTTTATTTAGAAGAAAATTAAATATTTATTAAAATATTATATCAATAATAATGAAATTTAGTTAATTTGCATTGTTAAAAATCATAAACAATTTTTAAAGCTTTAAAATTTGATAGATTTTAAGATAAACAGCTATTAAATACTCAAAGAAACCAAAATACAATCTTCTAAAATAAAATCGTCTGCTTCAATTTCTGTGAAGGATTAAACAAAAACTCCTAGTAAATCCTTTTAATACTTTGAGTTACAACAGGATTTCCGATATAGACGGAATTAGTGTGTAATCGATTGCACCGGAAAAGATTACATTCTTTACTTTCTAATCAGAAGTTGTAATTTTATGATGGATAAATAAAAAATAGAACCAATTTAACAAACAACTATAAAATTACTGAAGGTTCTTTTTTTTAACGGAATCTATTGAATCTTGACCTTTGTGTATGAGCAAATGCCATTTCTAGATTGTATTTTCAAGAAAAAATTTTTTCATATTGAGATATAACTTGTAGATTTCTTATATAATATTATAAATAATATTAATCACTTTTTTGCAAAAAAACTCACAACTGATGATATAAAGCTAATTCAAAATAAATAAATAAAATAATAATTATAATCCCAAAATTTCATTTAATTTCGAATAGGTTTAATTTTATATCTTCAGAAAACTTTTGAATTTAGATTTTACTTTCAACGTAAAATATCCCCTTCTTTTTCATGTTTTAGACCTTTCCGGGTAATTTAATTACGCTTATTTAATATCGAAATGCACCAAAACTTATGAGCAAAACTAGAAAAAAAGATAATAATTTTTTACCAATAATTTATAAATGTAAAATTAGCCTGTCTTCCCCCATCAAAACGTCATTTAAAACAAGTTTTAAATTTGACAGTATAGTGTCAAATTTAAACCGTCAAATAAAAAAATAGGCACTGCTGTCTTCGATAGCGGTTTTCAAAGCAAGCACAGCGAAATTCTAAAAATTTGTAAGCTCCTATAGAGAGCATGGAGATATCTGTATATATTACTACATCTACGCTGTAAATGTTTTTCCAGGAAAAAGGATTCTGAGACGAATTGAGGTTAAAATTAGGTGGTAATAATATATCCACCGCCATTGAAAGGGTTAAATTAAACACAACATAAATTTTGAAACATAAACCTTTTAGCTAACGAAGAAATAAAAATGATGCTTTAATGTTAAATGGCTGGCGGATTTGCCGATGTTACCTATTCGAACAACTCCACCGTTCGAATAATAATAATAATAATAAAATAAATAAGTAAATAAATTAGACAACTATTAAAAAATACAACGAGCATTGAAATTGGTAACTGTGTCTTCAGCATTTCATAAATTATGAAAATTTCAATCAGTATTTTATTCTTTTACAATTTAAACTTAAATCATTATAACCGTGCATTTTGCTTTCATAAACTATTACTCCAGTACACTGTAAAAAAAAAAAATATATATATGGTAGATTACGGGAGAGCCTGGTAGCAGATATTCTAGACAACGCCCGTAAAAAGTAAAAAAAAAAAAGTTTAGACCGTAAATTTGTGACGACCTTGGCGTCGTCATATTTATTTAACTTTACTTTAACTTGAAGCTGTAAACTGAAATACTTAATTTATGAAGAAATGACAGAGTCCAGATATATAAAATTAATGAGCTTTAATTGAGCTTAAATAAGAATGAGGGCGCTGGACTTTAATTGTATATAATATCTTTATAAATTTCAATGGGCAGCCTTCTTAATTACTTGTACTTTACTTAACTAATCACCAATAAATTTAACTACTACATTTAACTTTATTCATCCTCGCGGTTCAGTAACTTTTCGATAGCAGGAGGATTCCCTGACACTGCTACCTACTCGACTTACATCCAACTAACCTTCAACTAATTCCCCATCAACTCACTCTCTTACTCTCCTTCCAACTAACTCTCTAGCTCACTCCAACTAACACTCTTACCTCCTCTCAGCTAACACTCCTTCCAACTAACACACAAAAGCAATCTTCCTTCTCCTTTTATATAAATCATTTTTGAAACTTATTAGCATAATGTCAATTACAATTTTAGTTTAGGATGAGAACTAACTCTATTACTCAATTGAATCCTAAAACCTTCGTAATCATGTGTTACTCTTAAAGTGCGAATTTTAACCGTAGCACTTTGCTAGACCTCACAGTTCCTCCCCCAAAGAAAAAATTTCGCGGAAAAAATCCCCAACGGGTTTTTACCCGTGCAAATTTTAAATTATTGCAATACTATGCAAAGAAAATTTAGCTGCAGTGACTTACTGTTTAAAATTCAACTATATAATATTTTAGAAAAAGAAAAAAGAGGGGGGAACTTAAATTAGACTGCCCAAATTAGACTGCCATTTGCATTTAAAATGTAATAAGGGGGGAAAAAAAAGTAAGAAGGCCGAGCTTAAAACTGCCCACTCAGGAAAGATTTATGATAAAAATACTTTTTTAGCTCCATCTGAGGTGCTTTATGGCAGAAACTCCATGCCCTAACTTAGTTAACTTATTTAAAGTCCAGCGTAATTACAGCGGGGCTTACATTCATCTTTCCTTAAAACAAATGGAAATGGAAAAAATTTCATTAATTAAAAAAAAATTCAGTACAAAAAGGATCGCTTAAAAAAATAAATGCGATCGTTATTCAATTTAAACGTGGTAACATTAAAAAGTCTTTATTGACAAAAAAAACTTGGTATATCTTTATCCATCTGCAGGTCAGTCTTTGACCCAGATCATCAGCTAGGAAAAATACTTGAACGGGCATCAGAAAAAAAAAAAAGAATTCCAGTTGTCCACTATCTGCTTGAATCTTGAAGGAAATCCGCTGTTGGCAAGCGTCCAGGAAAAAATATCTTTTACTGCAGACAAGAAAAACGCTGGCTCCTTCTAATAGAGCAGGCGCACGAGACGTCACTGCGACAGATGATTCTCCACGTACTTTACAATGTAGGCAAAAGGTGGAAAAGCACCAATGGAAAGGGAGATATTTTGCCTACATGCGCAAAAGTTGCAGAATAGCGTCGCTTGTTTATAAACATGCGCCTGCTCTATTCAGAGATCCAAAGTCTTTGGCAAACGTCCAAAAATTACCTCCTTTAGCATCAAAAGTAACAAGTAAAGGAATCATCTTGGATTTTCAGATCAACGACTGTACGGAGAGTTTGAATCAGAGGACTTCTAAAATACAAAATTCTTTTGAACGTATAAATCAAAAGAGAAGGTACACTACACTTTTACATAGATAAATGACATAATTTTATACATAAGCAATATTTCAACTAGCTATTTGCATACGGGAAAACGAAATTGTTAGTTGATTAATAAGGTTAGTCGTTAAACGCGAATTTACATGCAAAATAGCTTTAAAAAAATTCTTTTAACGCCATATTAATATATACATAAAACTCTTAGTGAAAAATGCAAGAGTTTACAACAAGAAATATTCATTTTATACAATATACGACATTTAGAAAACATAGATAAGGATACAAAATTTTCAAAACTGCAGTTGATCGCTGAAAAAGATTCACGCACATACATATTTACATTACATTTACAAAACTATAGAGAAGAATGTTTATAGAGTTATAAAAGTTTATTTTATACAATTCATAAGACATTGAGAGAAACATAGTTAAGGAATATATACAAAATATTTCAAAAAGCTTGTTTTTTCAAACTGGCGTGGATGGCTACAAAATAGAAAAAGATTAGAGTATGTACATATAGATCATGTCAAAAACTAGAGAAAATTTATATACAAAGGTAAGAAAATTTATCGTACTAATTACTGCTGGTGATGGCTAAAACAGAAAACATTTAAGTGCATACATATAAATCATTCAAAAACTGAAGAGGGGGGAAATGTATACAAAGAAGAGAAAAATTTATCTTACGAATCACTGCTGGTGATGGCTGAGAAATAAAAAGACATTAACATACATACATGCATATATTATATACAGAAAAAAAATCATGACATGTAAACAATACATGAAATTTCGAGAGATGAAAGTTCATGCTATAAGTTTAAATTTTGCATTTTTAAATTTTTAAAAGTTCATGGCTTGGAGCTCATGGTTGAAAGTCCAGAAGAAAGTCCTACATGTCGTAGATTTCATAATTGTTATGACAGAAATGCACTTTACAATGAAAAAAATATAGAACCATAGCACCTGACAGATTGATTCCTTGATATCAGCAAAATCAGAGATGTGGGTCAGACTATCCTGTGGAGTTGCTGTTGAACTTTCAGCGCTGGTAGCTTGTAGATTGGAGTCCGGCATCGGAGAGGCATTTTTCTGGGATGGACTCGAGCCCGGTACCTTGTCACTGTTTACAGTTCCTTGAAAAGGTTCCGCTCGCTCTCTACTCGTTGAGATCGAGGTCCTGGAGGGCTTACAAGCTGTCAAACCTTTCGCTTTGCTAGTGGAAAGTGCAACTTTTTGTTTTACTTTAGGCGGCATATCATTTAAACTAGCGACCGAGTTATCTGACTTTTTTGTTAGATTTACGACTTTATCGTTGAATTTATGCACTGGATGTGCCGAACTAGAATTAGTTACCACTGCATTTTGAACTGTACTGCTTTCATTTACCACAGTTTCTGAGAAAATAAAAGAGTCCGTCGACTTGACTGTTTTGGAACTTAATTTATCAGGAGGTGAATTTAAATCACTAGAAAAGTTAGCGACAACATTTATTAATTTGTCACTGTCAGTCCGTTTAACGTTTTCAGCGGCCACAGTTATTTTAGTTGTATTAATTTCCATTTCTGTTACCCGAGCTTCAGTTACGTTTGATATTTCGGCTTGAACCGGTTTAGCATTTAAATGCGAATGAGGGATATGCGAGGCTTGAAGAGTAGAATTTAGTTGAACATTCGTTTCACTTAAAGCAAGGGATTCATTTACAGAATTTCGTTCAATCGTATTTTCCTTTTCAACCGCCGTCTGTACGTTAGAGGTTTTATCGGATTTTCCATCCATAGCTAAATTCTGAATAACAGACGTAAATTGGTCTGTATCGCTGTTTGCAAGCGAAGTTTGTTCATTTGGTTTAATTTGTGTTTGACTTTTGTCACAAGGATTAACGTTTTCATTGCCAGTTTTAGGTTGGTTTAAACTAATAGAGCTTGCTTCCTGTGACTTAATAACTTCTTGTGGTTTTTCCACTGGGTTTACTATTGCTTCCCACTGACGTTCGTGAGGGGGGAGGGAGCGGTCATGCTCTAATCGTAATCTATCATCCCGAGTGGCAAAAAGGTCGATGATCCGCCTTTTTAAATCCTCATAAGTTGGATTTGGCCCAAGGGAATGGCAGGCGATTAATCTATTCCACTGTCGTGGTTCTCCTTCTAATGAATATGCTAACCAGGCATATTTTTTGGATCGATCAATGTTATAAAAGTCAAAAAAATATTCAAGCTGCTCAAAAAATTGCAGCACACTATGAGTGCCGTCAAAAAATACTTGCTCGGGGCGGGTTTCGACTTGATTTGGGCGCCAGTGTGACGACCTTCACGTGGTCATATTTATTTAACTTTACTTTAACTTGAAGCTGTAAACTGAAATACTTAATTTATGAAGAAATGACAGAGTCCAGATATATAAAATTAATGAGCTTTAATTGAGCTTAAATAAGAATGAGGGCGCTGGACTTTAATTGTATATAATATCTTTATAAATTTCAATGGGCAGCCTTCTTAATTACTTGTACTTTACTTAACTAATCACCAATAAATTTAACTACTACATTTAACTTTATTCATCCTCGCGGCTCAGTAACTTTTCGATAGCAGGAGGATTCCCTGACACTGCTACCTACTCGACTTAATCCAACTAACCTTCAACTAATTCCCCATCAACTCACTCTCTTACTCTCCTTCCAACTAACTCTCTAGCTCACTCCAACTAACACTCCTTCCAAGTAACACTCCTTCCAACTAACACTCTTACCTCCTCTCAGCTAACACTCCTTCCAACTAACACACAAAAGCAATCTTCCTTCTCCTTTTATATAAATCATTTTTCAAACTTATTAGCATAATGTCAATTACAATTTTAGTTTAGGATGAGAACTAACTCTATTACTCAATTGAATCCTAAAACCTTCGTATTCATGCGTTACTCTTAAAGTGCGAATTTTAACCGTAGCACTTTGCTAGACCTCACAGTTCCTCCCCAAAAGAAAAAATTTCGCGGAAAAAATCCCCAACGGGTTTTTACCCGTGCAAATTTTAAATTATTGCAATACTATGCAAAGAAAATTTAGCTGCAGTGACTTACTGTTTAAAATTCAACTATATAATATTTTAGAAAAAGAAAAAAGAGGGGGGAAACTTAAATTAGACTGCCCAAGAATAACTATTTGCATTTAAAATGTAATAAGGGGGGAAAAAAAAGTAAGAAGGCCGAGCTTAAAACTGCCCACTCAGGAAAGATTTATGATAAAAATACTTTTTTAGCTCCATCTGAGGTGCTTTATGGCAGAAACTCCATGCCCTAACTTAGTTAACTTATTTAAAGTCCAGCGTAATTACAGCGGGGCTTACATTAAAGTGCGAATTTTAACCGTAGCACTTTGCTAGACCTCACAAATTAAGCATATAATGACCATAAATTATGTGACATGCCCGTAAAGAATACATTATGTCTAGAATCTATGCTACCGGGCATTCCTCGTAATCTTACGGGATGTTTTTTAACAGTGTAAATATTTCAATGGAAACACCCATTCTGTAAGTAGGTTTTCGGTTATAAATATAAACAAAGATAATGTAGCCTGCAAATAGACTGAACCGCTAATGTTTCTGAAAATATATTTTGAGAATTTCTTTTAAGTACTTTAATATTAATAGTACACCTTGTATATTTTCAGAAGAAACAGATCAACGGTTTCAAAATTTGATTGGTTTTTAGTATATAGCTTAATTATCGCTGTATAAGCCACAGATCAGATAATGAAATTAGTAATATATCTTAAACTTTGTACACAGAATTAAAACACTTTAATAAAATGTTTTAACTTCATTTTTAAAAATTAATTTTTAGAATAAACTCTTTTCGTTGCTATGTGAAATTTTAATATGCAATCAGAAAATAATGATAATAAATAAAATAAAGTAATAATAAAATAATAAATAAAATGTGTACAATTTAGTTAAATTACGAGAAACTATGAATATAAATAAAATAATCTGGTGTGCCACTCACACTTTCTCTTACCCTGAAATTTAATACAATAAATACAGATTGGAGCTTAAGAGGTACGATAACGAGTACTGTTATGTAAACCTATGTTAAACAATTCAAATTAGGCTTAGGAAGAGTCTTATATGATAATTAGTTCTGTGTGAGGGGGCTACCGCCCCCTTACACATCCCCCGTTTCATTAATGTACAAAAAACAAGCGATGAATATTTAGCTTAAAACATACATTAATTACCATATCTCTATGAGGGATTTATTTCAATTCCCGAACAGCTTTCCTGGAAATGGTAAAATATTATTAGTAAAGCGCATCCACTAACAACAAATAACTAGTTTGTTGTGGCCACCACACGACTTTCTTCTATATTTTCCTATACAAATTCACTCAGTAAAAATAATTTATTAAAATTATTATTTAAAAAAATTATCTTCCGAGATAATGCACACTGTTTCCATATTAGAGAAGTAGTATAACACTAAATATAAAAAAAAAGTTGAATTTATTCTCAATATTACATTAAAAAAAATGTTAAAAATTAAAAAAATCGATAACTTTATTTTAAATTATCGCAGATCTATGGTTTAACCATTCGTTTTAAAGGTATTAGCGAGCTCTTTTGAAAGATACCCATCATGAAAATTTACTCACCTCGAGGGGGGACTTCCCCCCCCTACAGGGGGAGGGGAGGCGAGGCTCCTACAAACACAATTTTTTTCCCCAGTTGACTAACTCTATTACGCAAAATATATATTCGTTTCATTTGGTTTAGTGCAGTCTATAGATGTTAAACTCTACTTACCTGCAACTCCCCCCCCCCATAGACGTAATCTATTTGAATACTTTTGAGTGTCCCTGTACACGAACCATTAGCTTCATCTCAACGAAAAGCTTACTGTAGTATCCCTATATGATACACATTTAGAATACCGAGTTTGGAATTTCTGCTACTATTTGTTCTTGAGATATGCTGTTAACAGACACACAGAGAGACAGTCAGACACACAGACCAATCGCTAAAAATATGATTTTCGTATTCAGGGGACCTTAGAACATGTAAATATAACACAAACTCACGTTCGAAAATTTGATTCTAAAACAATACTTTCTCGACCCTATGGGTAAGAGAAATTAGAAATTGGCACATGCTTAAAAAATTTCAATTGAATGATTATAATGTCATTTTTAATTCCTTGCAAGAGTTTGGACTTTAAATATCATGATGTAAAAGGTTTTTCTCTAGGAAAAAAATATTTCATTAAAGTTATACAGTAGTTCTGGTATTAAAAAACAAAGTTATATTGTCTACTCTTTCCCACAATTTAAAAAATACTGCCGTTAACTTTAATGTCAGTCAGTTATGAAAAATACCTGAATTTGTTACAGATGATTCTATTCCTCTCATACCTTGTATGAAAATGACATTGTATGTTACAAACTCAAACAAGTTTGTAATAATATGTACAGTTTTACTGATAACTAACTCTATCATTAGTAATAAATTGGAAGCCTCCCAGAATATCAATAATGGAACAGAACGAAAACTAGTATTTGATATTCTAAGATTGGTGAAGATTTATAATCATTTTCTTCATTTTTAAAAAGTTCAAATAACTGAAAATAACTGATGTTTACTCTAAGCATTAAAGAGGACGTGCTTGCTTCCTTCTATTACTGATGTTTTATCTACATACAACTTACATTTGCTAAACACACTGCACAAAATTTAAACTTGTCAAACTTATTTAATGTAGCTTATGGGAGCATATTCTCCGTTGACAAGTATCTTGAACAAATTATTATTGCAAACATATTTTTATGGCCATAATACCTCGTAAAATGTAAATGGCAGACATTCACTTAATACTGTGTACCATTGTAAGGAGCATTCAAGAATCAGCGTTCCTTTGCAACCCTGAGCAAACTATACTTTACATAAATGTGTGGAAATCATTTTTCAGGATATATTTGGGAATTGAGTACACTTTATGAATACAATATTTAACGAAGCTGTATAAAGGCTTGCATATGCTACTGAAGAAAATCCAGAAAATAAGAATACGTATTTTGAAATTTCTTTCAAGGAAAATGCATCAGAATATGCTGGTGATGAATTGCAAAGAGTTTGTACCTGCCGCTTTATCTACGAGTTGTCAGCACTACGCAATTCCGTGACTTTTCTTCCCATTCGAATACTGCGCAGAGGAATCTGGTTTATATTGTCGACTGCGCAACTTATGTTTTGATTCGAACTCAAACGTCAAACTATTCGTGAAACGGGTTTGCGTTTTGGCAGACTTCTAATACAATTGAAAGTCATAATGTCACATTCTTCCAGTGCTGTGTAGCCTCTAAACCTTTAATAAAACCTTATATTCGAAATCTAATATTTACTCACAATCTGAATAAATATTATAATAAATTCATTAATGCCAGATCTGTAATGAACAAGAATAAATATTGTTAGTCCTATTAACAATTCGGCAACGGAATTATTCTATGTCTGTCTTGATCAATTCTTCACTCGGATGTGGCTGAAGGGTAAGTAATCCAAAATTTACGTAATTGATTTTTAATAAAATGAATTCTAGTTAAAATGCAGTATTGTAATGAAATATTCGATTTAATTGATTTAATGGTTTAATTAGAATCTAACTCGTAATTGAAATATATTATTTTGGTAAAATAATTTATCCTAAAATGAATAAATCTTTAGTCGGTTAATCTGTTTTGGCTTCATAGCGATATGCCAAGACTGGATACATTTCGTCTTATTTATTTCTCTATTGTATATTATAATGCATGTTCTGTTATCTCCAATCATACGCATTTTAAATTATTTGTAATCCTTATTAATTTAATTTACTTTTACTCCCGTCAAAATTTAGGTACCTTAAATTTGCAGCAACTAATTTGGGCTCTAGATAACAATAAATGTTTTAAACAAGGAAAAACCTTCAATATATAAAACGCCAATATAATTAAAATTGACTTTCCTACATTAAAATTTTTTGTTTCTCGTTTATTTATCAAGCGTTAAGTCTCCTTTTATTAAAGTAAATATTTTAACTAGTAGATCTGTAGATCAGGAGACTCAACGTCCTATTTCCATCATTTATTACTCAGCAGATCATTCTTTATTTATTCCATATTATTTGAAGTAATTATATATATATATATATATATGGGAAATTATATTTCTCAGCTATCATATCCGTTGTGTGATGTCACTGTGTACGTACATATCACGTGTTACCACGTCTCTGTTTGTATCATCCTTTTTCACTGTATGCGCACGCATAGGACGCGCGCCAGTTTAGTTATTGAGTTGACGTGGAGCGGTTGTGTGAAACACAGACGGTGCTTTCCCGCTCGTAAAATGCATCAATTTAAATGTTATGTAATGTCCCCTTTTTGTTATTAATAAATATTGTTATGTTACGATGGTCTGTAGCCGTTTCCCTATATTTTTGGGGGCTCGACCTATCCCGTTCTACCCCTAGCATCACGAAAGCCGCTACTTTTGGTTTTCAAAAACAGTAGCGTGAAGACGAATGTTTCATTTATTTTTTCTTAATAAAATGACTAGACGTAGTATTCTATATTCGATAAACTGTCTCGCTGATATTTAATAGACGTTCTATATGCTCTCATCACGTACTGGATATTTTTTACGAAGCTATTTTTTTCTTCTCTGCATTTGTGTTCTGCAATTACGCTACAATTGTTCTTCTTTTCTGGACGTGAAAGATGATTTCCATATAAATGTGCTTGCTCATCATTATATTTTTTCCCCGATGGATAGTTCGATGTAATAAATTCATCAGCGCTGCACAGGACTGCCTTAATGTCAGGTAGGGGCATGCGTTTTTTTTTCTTTCTCTCTTTGATAGTATATAAAAAAAATGAAGGGAAAAAAAATAACTTTTTTTTGTAGTTTAATGAAACTCATTTATTGCCGATTTAAAATTATTTGCTTGTTCATTTTTATATAAATAAAGAATTTTTTTTCCCCATATTCAATTACTTTCCATGAATAAAGAGATATTCTGTTCCCCAATATTTATTTATTGTTCCTAAAAATATATATGTTCTGGTTTTAATCCATTTTTTCCCCAATATTTACTAAAAAAAAAAGAACATTTTTTTTTTATTTACTTCGGTTTCCTTATTATATTTTTTTTGCATCCTAAAAATGGCCCTTAAATTAGGCGACCTTCCGCTAGTTGCAAATTCTTTGAAATATTCTAAAACAAATACCATAAAATTACTCAACACGCTGTTAGGATACCCAACATTTGATCATCAATCGCGTAAACGTATGCGAAATTTTAGCGGTTTTGCTGCCGATTTCGACATCAACAAAACATTTTAAAAACGTTTAATTTATCCGATTTTATATCAATCGCTAATTCGCTACACTTAGAACCAGTCGGTAGCAAGGAAAATTTATGTACAGAAATTTTTAAAGCACTTACTAATTTATCTGAGTTTCAGAAAACATTAGATACTAGTTTTTTGTCAGACGAATACGATCTCAGTGTCAATACACATTCTCTTGAAACCCCTTCTTCGATCGTTCCAAATACTTCTGTTTTTCAAACCCAAACCGAAAGTTTCCCTACGGAAGTTCGAAATATTTCTCCGAATGACGCTGCAGACGCAATGTCTGATTTGAGTAATCATTTCTGGTTTCTTCTCAGAGATCTAGCTAGCACGTGTAGAACTTTTTCTGGAAATGATTCATATTCTATTCGTAATTTCTTTAATGACATTGAGGAACAATTCTGTTTATTTCCTAGTCTTACCGATCAACAAAAACTTATTTTTGCTAAACGTTTAATTAATGGTTCTGCTAAAACATTTTTATTTTCGCAACGAAATCTTAATACTTACGAGTCATTTAAAGCCGCGTTAATTTCTGAATTTTTGGATACCATACCATCCATCGAAATACATAAACAATTAGAAAACAGAAAAATGCGTCCTAATGAAACTGCTACGCAATATTTTTTAGCGATGCGCGAAATTGCTAACCGCGGTAACGCTATTATTGACGATTCTTCAGTAATTCAGTACACCATTCAAGGTATACAGGGTAAACCCTCTGAAAAAATTCTTCTCTGTGGAGCAAAATCTTTTTCAGAAGTTAAAGAAAAATTGCGTGTTTATGAAACTGCTCTTAATACAATAAACTTAAATCAACGAAATTCAGTTAATTATAAACAAACATATGACAGTCGAAAACGCAGTACTGGTCACACACAACCAGCTTTCACTCGCGAATCCAAATTTAATATTGGTCCGGCATCTCAAAATAAATTACGTTGTTTCAATTGTAACGATATCGGTCACTTATCTAAATTTTGTCCTAACCGTTCTCGTGGCCCTAGGTGCCTTGCATGTGGTCTTTTTAGACACAAGTCTACCGATTGCCGCCGAACCGCTGCAAATGACGGACCTCCTTCCAGAGATAGAGTTAACACTGTACATGAATCGCATGCTTCTCATATGTGTAAACAAGTAAAAATTAGTGGTAATGAATTAACTGGTTTGGTTGATACTGGTAGTCAGTTAACCCTTTTGAAACATTCCGCATGGTTAAAAATAGGTTCCCCACCGTTGTCAAAAATTAATAAATCCTTAACTGGTTTTGGCTTTGCGCGTATACATGTTATCGGTACTTTTAATTCTTTTATTACTATAGACGATCAAGAGTTTTCAGCAACTATTTCAGTTGTACCCGACGTGTCCACATTTTATGACCTTATAATTGGATGTGACGTCATCCAACAAGCCAACATTAGCATTTCACCCACCGGTGTTACTTTTTCTAGTTTTTCACAACAAAATGAGTGTACCGCAGATCCAAATTTTATCATGACGATCACTGACGATAATCCCAAATTTGATATTGGTCCTAATGTTTCACGACATACTCGTAACGACATTAACAAACTGTTGTCGACCTATAAACCTAATAAAATCAAAACTGCGAACATTGAACTTAACATCACTTTAACTGATGATACACCAATTTTTCACTCACCCCGACGTCTACCCTTTACCGAACGAGACATTGTAGACGCACAAGTCTCTGAATGGTTTAAAAATGGCATTATCGAACCAGTGTCCACCCCATATGCCAGCCAAGTTGTAGTTGTTCGAAAAAAAGATGGTAAACACAGAGTTTGCATCGATTACAGGAAACTCAAGCGTAAGTTAGTTAAAGATCACTACCCCCTCCCCCTAATTGATGATATCTTGGATCGACTTCAACATGCCAAAATTTTTAGTACGATAGACCTACGTAATGGATTTTTTCGTGTAACCGTAAACAAACAGAGCCGCCCTTTCACTAGTTTTGTAACCCATAACGGTCAATTCCAATTTCGCTACATGCCTTTCGGACTTAGCTCCTGCCCTTCAGTGTTCATGAGATATATAAACGCTGTTTTTAGAGACTTTATTGCTGCCGGCATAGTACTCCCTTATATGGATGATCTTGTAATTCCCGCGAGTAACGAACTTGAGGCCGTAGAACGTCTAAAAACTGTTCTTCAAACAGCTAGCGAGTACGGACTCGACATAAATTTTAACAAATGCCAGTTTTTACATACCAAAATAGATTTCCTCGGTCACATAATAGAAAATGGTAAACTTTTGCCATCCCCTTCCAAAACTAAAGCTGTTTTAAATTATCCAGATCTGAAAAATGTTAAAGACTTACGTAGATTTCTTGGCCTTACAGGATATTTTAGGAAATTTATCCCTCATTTTTCTACCATTGCAAAACCCTTAAGTGATCTTCTGCGTAAGGACACCCCTTTTCAATTTCAAAATGAACAAAGAGCCGCATTTCAAAAGTTAAAATATTTACTTTCCCAAGAACCAGTCCTCAATATTTTTAATCAAAATTCCCCTATTGAGGTACATACAGACGCGTCTATAGATGGCTTGGGGGCAGTCCTGTTGCAGAAAAACATCAATGATAATCAATTACACCCTGTCTTTTATTTTTCGAAGAAAACATCGGATAACGAAAGAAAATATACTAGTTTTGAACTTGAAGTTCTGGCTGTGGTAGAAGCCCTCAAAAAGTTTAGAATCTACCTTCTAGGAACAAACTTCAAAATTATCACAGACTGTGATGCGTTCGTCAAGGCACTTAATAAAAAAGAAATAAACTCCCGCATTGCACGATGGGCTCTGTACCTTCAAGAATTCCAATACACAATTGAGCATCGAACAGGTTCCCGCATGGCGCATGTAGACGCTCTAAGTCGAGCTCCACAATGTTTCATCATCCAAGATAGCCTTCATGTAAAACTTTTGAAAGCTCAGCAAGCTGATGAAGAAGTTCACGCATTAAAAACGCTTTTGCAGTCCACACCCCATGATAATTACATTATAAAAAACAACCTTCTTTATAAAACAGTGAACGGTGTCGATTTACTCGTCGTCCCTACACACTTGCAGAGTAGCATAATTAAAGAAACACACGAGCGTGGACATTTTGCAGCACTCCGTACCCAAGAATTGATCAATAAAGATTTTTATATACCTCACCTCAAAGACAAAATCGAAAGTTGTATCAAAAACTGTATAAAGTGCATACTCTATAATAGAAAACGAGGTAAACAAGATGGTTTTCTCCACCCATTTGATAAAGACGATGCACCCCTGCACACATACCATGTTGATCACCTTGGTCCCCTAGCTACTACATCAAAAAAATATAAACACATTATGGTTGTGGTTGATGCGTTTTCTTAGTTTACCTGGCTGTACCCCACAAAATCTACAGACGCCGCAGAAGTTATCAGCCGACTAGAAAGCCAACGATCCATCTTCGGTAACCCCGCCAGAATCATAACAGATCGAGGTCCAGCATTCACTTCCACTGCATTTCAAGACTATTGCCACGACCAAAATATTACTCACATACCAATTACAGCAGGTTTACCAAGATCGAATGGTCAAGTTGAAAATAAAAATTCTACTATCATCGCAGTGTTGTCCAAACTTTCATCCGACAACCCCGAAAAGTGGTTTTCCCATGTGCCTGCTCTCCAACAAATCCTCAACTCGACATTTCAAAGAAGCATAAAGACGACACCATTTGAATTACTATTCGGTACCAAGATGAAAAATAAAGATGACATCAAGATCCTGGAGCTTCTCAACGACGAATCTACAAACACATTCCAGAGGCAACGTGAGGAGCAGCGTATCGACGCGAAAAAGCAGATTCGAATAGTGCAAGAAGAAAATCGCAGGCAGTATAACCTTCGAAGACGACCAGCTGCTAAATTCAAACTCAACGATTTAGTCGCAGTTAAACGCACCCAGTTCGGGCCTGGCCTAAAACTAAAACAGAAATTTTTAGGTCCATATAAGATAACCAAACTGAAACCAAACGACACATATGACGTCGTCAAGTGTGACTTCGTAGAAGGCCCATTCAAGACCAGCACATGCGCTGAATTCCTGAAACCTTGGACCGACACTTTTGAAACACTTACTTGACATATTTCTTCAGGACTTTTTATTATTTTTTTAAACTTAATTGACATAGTTCTTCAAGGCTTTCTATTTATTTTTTTTAAGAACTCTTCCTTAGACATTTTCGTGTGCACAATTAAACTTTTTTTTTAAATCATACGTTGAACTTGAACTTGCCAAAATAAGAAGAACTCTCATTTTAACGAACTATTTTTTTTTTTTCATGAACAATTTTTTTTTCCATGAACATTCTTCAATACCTGATATATATATTTTTTTGTTGGTGAAAACTATCTACCTATTTTTTTTTTTTCTACTTGTATGTTACTAACATCTTATCTTATTTTATTTTAGTATTTTGATGATTCAGATTTTGAATGTAATATTTACAACAATTTTCCATTTGGTAATGTATACATTTTTTTTTTTTTTTTTTTTGTTAATGCAGCTATATTATTACTGTATCTATAATTCTATTATGTAGTGTTGTATATTGTTTATTTTTTTTATTTCTTTTGTTTTTGTATAATTTAATTTTTTTTTCTTGTTGTTTAATAACCTTCAGGCGAGGCCGCCTGCTTGGTCATGATGGCCGATATGGGAAATTATATTTCTCAGCTATCATATCCGTTGTGTGATGTCACTGTGTACGTACATATCACGTGTTACCACGTCACTGTTTGTATCATCCTTTTTCACTGTATGCGCACGCATAGGACGCGCGCCAGTTTAGTTATTGAGTTGACGTGGAGCGGTTGTGTGAAACACAGACGGTACTTTCCCGCTCGTAAAATGCATCAATTTAAATGTTATGTAATGTCCCCTTTTTGTTATTAATAAATATTGTTATGTTACGATGGTCTGCAGCCGTTTCCCTATATATATATACTTGTATGTGATTAACTCGCTATATAACCATAAACGTTTCTCAAAGGGAAGCTACTGGCCCCTCAACCCCCTTTCCGTTTATCTATCTGTCTATATCTAACTGTATACAGTGCTGCGGTAGCCCAGTCGGTGAGAGCGCGGGGCTCGTAATTAGAAGATTGCGGGTTCGGTACTCGAGCCGGCCAAAGACCGTCGTGTAAACTAATGGTGGTCGGTGCACGTAAAATCTGTCGTGACCGGAATGTTCTCCATGTTCTCATCAAAATTATACCTTTGGGGTTCACCGAAGCGAGAGAGCCATTCCGTGGAGAATCGAAATTGTGATGGCATGTCTCCAAACAACCTCTAGGGGTGAGTCCCAGACTGTTGTCAGTTGCCTATTGCGCAGCACTAGTGCGACGTAAAACCTATCCAACTATCTGTATACATATGAATATATCTTTTTTCTTTGTAATTCATAGCCTCGTGGTAAATGCATGTAACTCATAAATACTAGTGAAATCATGACTATTACAAAGTTGATATGAAATGATTAAATAACACATAAGAATTATATTGTACAGTCCTGGGAAATAATTACCAATTCTATAACTATCATTTTCCACAAAAACCTTATTTTGAAACATTCTAATAACATATGTTTATTTTATTATGCTTAGTGGAGCGTAACCATGTTAAAATACACTTATAAGAGATACCGCGTCTATAGACCGTATTGGTTTGAAATTCCATTGTATGTCCATATATACAAGCCACAGTAATTATATACAATAATAAAAATAATACAACTTATTCATTGTAACTCATTAATATTTGAACCAAATTTGACATCATTTGGATGATTATAGAATGCCATAAAATTTTTCTTGTGTGGTCCAGTAAAAAAATTATTTAGCAAATAAATTATTACATTTTTCTAGAGAAAACAAGCTTTTAAGCAGCTTTTTAATGTATGTTGATTCTACACTGTTAGATACAGCATAAATGTGTTAAAATGCGCTTAAACAGAAATCTATCCATAGTCTCTAATGTCACAAAATTCTTTTGTGAGTCCCTATAAATGGCTACCGCAGACCTGTACACAGTTAGATATAGATAGATAGATACAACGGGAAGGGGGTTGAGGGGCCAGCAGCTTCCCTTTGAGAAACGTTTATGGTTATATAGCGAGATAATCACATACAAGTATATATATATATATATATATATATGTATAATTACTTCAAATAATATGGGAAAAAAAAAGAATGATCTGCTGAGTAATGAGTGATGGAAATAGGACGTTGAGTCTCCTGATCTACAGATCCATTAGTTAAAATATTTATTTTAATAAAAGGAGACTTAACGCTTGATAAATAAACGAGAAATAAAAAATTTTAATGTAATAAATGGGCCTTCAACATTACTTATTCTAGATAGATCATGAAAAAACTTCCGAAACGACAAAATGTGGACTATTACGTGAACTTTTTGAAACACTTTTGTATTGTACTGTATATTAATTATTAAGTTTAAGCACACATTTTTTGTTAGGCATTTAAGTTCTCATTAATGCTTAGTTTCTTTTTAATGCAGTATAATTATTATAAACTAGCAGGCTTTGCCCGCTTCGCTGTTCACTAAATTTAAAGGAAACTCTTTTCTATATAGCTTTATAAAAATAAAATAAAATACTGAAATTGCTCAAAAGCTCGCTTGAGGTCCCTGCTGCCTTCGGCTGCGATTTGGTCATCCGCTAAACTCGGGCGCCTGTCCCTAATACCTGCGACAGTGATTTACCAATAGGTTTGCATTTAGGTGCTTATTAGATAACAGTTTCGAAATAGATAGTATCGAAAAAATTCAAATATCCCATTTATATTTGAATTCCAGACACTTATGAACAACACTATACGTGGTGCACATAATATTTGCTTTAACGTTATTTCCTATGTTTATTTTGTTTATCCGATCAACCAGAAAACTGATAACAATTTCACGCTAAATATTATAATATGCTAGGACCGGCTACGTCTGTTGCATGAAACAATTAATTTTTTGTGGTTATATATAATTCATGGTTTGTAAACATGATCATAGTACCGCTTTAATATAGTTCTCTTTGGCGACTTTTGAATTTTTGTCATCATTAGGTAGATTCCTTATAGGAGATCTACCTATTGCAATGGTTCTCATGACACGACTTCTGGAAAATTTCTTCATATCTTCACCGATCATGACCCCTAGAACCCAAAACCACCCTCCGTTTAAAAGTTTATATATATATATATATATATATATATATATATATATATATATAGGTATATATATATATATATATGTATAACGCTTTTTTCCATGTTAAGTTGTGAACACGATAACTGGAGTAATTTTTATTTAAATTTAACCAGCTCGGGATATGTTGTCAGGACAGTAAAAATCTCGGTCGAGTTCGTAGATGGGGTATCCTGCTCAAAGGGGGTGGAAATGGTGGGGGGTGGAAATTTTCATTTGCCCATAATTTCTTTAATATTGAAAATAGGAAAATACTTCAAATCAGGCGAATTAACGCCTTACCCTAAAGAACAAATTTTGTATTTAAACTTTTTCGATAACTTCAATTGCTTAAAAGTTACAAGTTAAAAAGTGATTTTTCTTGTGATGAAGCCGACATTTTCTATAGCTTTCATTGCAAAAATTTATAATCTGATGCTTTAGTCACGTGCAAATGATAATAAAAAAGATCACTGAAAATATAATAACATTTTAATCATGTTTTTAAACAATATAATAATCTGATTGAGAAAAAAAAAGTTTAATTTAACAGAAAATATGACGTCACAATTACAACAATGTACTGAGAAAAATGAAATAAAATTTTACCCGTGATTTTAAACAAATAAAATAAAAGCAACGAGATATATAAATAAAAGTTAATAAAAAAATAAGTAAATAAACTCAACCACGGAGTAAACTCAACATATCTTAGGGCTAAGCAGATTTAGACTTAGCTTTATGACATTGATGCTATAATGTAAAAGATAAATGTCATCGTTAAAAAAAAAAATCTTGTAAATCGATGCTAAACGAATTAAACTGGCATGGTAGAAAAAGTAATAAATTTGGGGACATTTAGGTATTATCCCTTTAACAAATGAACTAGGGACGATTTTAATGAATTTTCCGTTGAAGTTTATTTTTATGAAAATTTAAATTTAAATTAAAGTATTTCATTACTCGAATTCCCTTATTTTGATAAATAAAATTATACCATTAAAAAAATAAATAAATAAAGAACACTCTTTTATTGAAAAAGGAACGAATAAAGGTTTTAGAAAACTATTACATACTCTTAAATCTTTATTTAAAAAAAAAAAAAATTAATTGTTGCCACTCGACATTATACAAATACATCCAAATCCCGTGTCACATACGATAGTTTTGTATAAGTATAGATTTTTTGTTTGCCCTTGGAACCTGCCCCTGATGGGAAAAGTGCCTGAAAACACTTGTATCTAGTATTGTCATTGATTATGAAGTCGTGTGCGAAATTTCAGGTCATTTGGGCGACAAGAAGTTGCCGAAAATTGAATTGCAAAATTCCGGTACATACATTAATAGTTGCATCATATCAAGTTAATAAAAGTGTGTTAATTAAAAACCTTGTTAAACGCTTTAATTAATCATTTAAAAATATAAAATTAAAATAATACGTCAATCTTAATACAAATATCGTTTGTGGTGAATAGTTTAGAATGTCAGTTTAGGCAAGAATTTAAAATTTACGATTGAGAGTAATACGTTACAGCTTCCTTTGACTTTTTATCTTGTCGAAACAAGATATTGGTCTGTGAAGAGATATAAGGTTTTCGCGTGGAAAGAAAATATAATGACGCCAAAGCTGCCTTTCTCCATCTCCAAGCTCGCCAAATTTTGCCGCCAAGTCAAAAATTTCGTCGTCATCTATCAACTTTTGCCGCCAAATCACAAATTTCATTGCTAAGTCGCAAGTTTTGTCACCAAAATCTCGCCAAATCATACAATTTACTAAATTCATAACAATTAACATTGAAATTCAGCGGTGCCAAATGGTCAAATGTTAACTAATGTTAATGTTCCAGCTTATGTGAACCAAAACAGTTTCACTTTACGACTTTTACTCATCTGACAATAAGAATCACAAAAACACAATACAAAACCTTCAATAATTCAATAAAAATTACAATGAAATAACTATCCAAAAACCGCTACCACTTATCTGCATTTGACTTGACCATAACAACGCCAGTCTTACAAGAACCAGTAAGATCACAAGTGCATTTTCAAGTTTCTATTACTTTTTCTTAAAAGAAAGATATTGAACAATAGTTATGTGGATTTTAAATAAAAAAAAATATAATTTTGACTAAGCTTGGGTGGGGAGGGGGGTGTAGCCCAACAGCCCCCTCCGGGATTCACCATTGCTGGGATGGTATATCTTTAAGGCTTTTATTTGTTGAATGATTATGAGCTTGAATTTTAAAAATTAAATTTCTTGAAAACAGAATAGCGACGTAAATAATGCAATGTGTGGGAACAAAGCCATTGGCTAGGTATTGATGCATATGTAAAATTTCTTTACAATTGTAACATTAACGTAAAGGAATCTACCTTTGCCTTTAAGCTTGCCGAAAAGGGATTTTTTTAGATTTAATCCCTTGTAACAATAGACTTAATACTTTGTAACAATATGCTATGAGCGCTATTTCTGCCATATTTTAGAATACTAAACTTTTAATGGTTATATATATTTCCCATTAAACACATTTTTATTTTCATTTATTTATTCAAATATTTCTGTTCGACAGCGTGCGAGTGCAGTCACACACTGAGGCTCATTTATTTGTATGATAGATTAGCATAGTGATTAGTATATATATATAAAAAAAAAAATAAGTAGGTAAACATTATCGTGCTACACAACTTCATTATACCGCTCCATTGGCGGCTTTTCAATTTTTGTCGCCATATTAGCGATGGATTTTATTTTATTTTATTTATTATTATTATTATTTTGTATGAAAAGGGGAAGACTATTTTGCTAATAAATTTATCCGACACCTTTTTGTTTACATATAAGAATTCTTCATATTCTGTTTATATTTTTAATGGTTTTTAGGTTTAATATACTACTTGCTGAAATAAATTTGCTATCTTTAAAACTGCATTTTTTCTATAAACTTTCTATAAAAGTAAATCATTTATGTGACTACTATTTAGGTTAGATTTTTTTTTCTTTTTGTAATACTTTTTTTCTATTTTTGATGCGCTATTTAGATTAAAATGGCTGCTGCTATATTAAACTTCTTGTCGAAAAACGTTCGGTGTATTTCAACACCAAAATTTAAAAAATCGCCCAGGAGAATCTGTTAATGAAATTGATAGAATAAAAATATGGTTCATAGAGTTTAAATAATCTATTTAAAAAAACTTTTAAAACCCATATTCTTAACGTATCGTACCACATTAAGCTTTTCAAAGTTACAATAAAATTTAATTTGAAAAAAAAAAAAAAAAAAAAAAAAAACTGTAACTTTTTTTTTTTATTAACTGAAATTGATGAAATTTGAACTGCAATTTGGTCTAGTGTTGTACAGGCTGTGTTCTATATGTTTGTGTTTGTGAAAGAAAATTAAAAAAAAAATTCAAAACTGCAATGTTTAATCCCACTTAAAAAAATCTGGAGTGACTCCACTCGACTTTCCGAACATTGAGTATTTAAAAGTTATGTAGATAAAGTACAAGAAAGAGGAGTTGTTAAACAAATAAAAGAGAGAAAAACATAATAGAGAGTTTGAGTACTTTTCTCCATATATTACACGATGTTTTATATAACGCTACTGAACTTTGAGCCCATAGATCATAATGATAAAGAATTTTTCGTTGTGCCCCTGTAAAAACCTATAAATGCTAGATTCACCAAAATGCTTATAGTTAGTGCAATAGTGATTTATAATATTCATATAAATTTTCAGCTCAATTGACTAAGGCATTTAGATGCTATCGCACTTTTAAAAATTTGGTCCCATAGGCCATAATGATAAAGAATTTTTCTTTGTGTCCCTGTAAAAAAACTGTAAGAGCTAAATTCACTAAAATCTATACAGTTGGTGCAACTGTGATCTATAACATGTGTACGAATTGTTTGCTCAGATTAATAAGACGTTTAGAGGCTATCACACTTTTAAAAATTTGGCCCCATAGGCCATAATGACAAACAATTTTTGTTTGTGCCCCTGTAAATAAAACTGTAAGCGCTAAATTCACCAAAATCTATACAGTTCGTGCAACTGTGACCTATAACATGTGTACAAATTTTTTACTCAGATTAATATAGCGTTTAGACGCTATCGCACTTTTAAAAACTTGGCCCCATAGGCCATAATGATAAAGAGTTTTTCCTGGTGTCCCTGTAAAAAAACTATTAATGCTAGATTCACCAAAATATATAGGGTTCGTACTATGGTGACTTACAATATACGTACCATTTTTCAGCTTATTCAAACAAAGCGTTTAGACGGTAGCGTGTTCACTCACAGACATACACACACACATACATACACACACACATACACACACACATACATACATCATCGTAAATATAGTGGAAACGGACTCAGGGGACCTCGAAACGTATAGAAACATCAAAATCTGAAATTCGGATTTTTGACATGATTACAATACTTTCCTCACTATAGTGTTCGGAAAGTAAAAACATGTGACTTAATGAGTAGCAGATTTAAAAAAAAAAATTCCAAACGGTTTCCATACAATCTCCTTCTGTTGCCACCTAAAATACATACATTACTTAATTTTTAAAATATCAAATTGTCCGATGGATAAGCTGTTTAATCCGTTGGATTCACAAAAATTGCATCTTTCATTTGGTATCTTATTTGTAACGATACGACTAATATTTCTAATTTATTTTCTAATTTTTTTAATTTACTTTCCTCATTTTAAATAAATGTATTTTTTCTTTCCTTTTTTTATTTTGTCGAAAAAAAATGACAACAATTAAATTATGGATAAAATTTAAATGGCTAATTTATCAGAAATTAGAAGGTTATTTTTTTTCACATTTTAATTAATTAAAAGAAAACTAATAAAAAATTCGACAATCCGGCTTCGAAGTGCATCAGGAGAGGTCATTACGAACGTCCATGCAAATTTGTGTAGCTCAGCCATCAGCCGTTTTAGCAAAAAGCTCTGGAAATACATACACAATGACACACACACACACACACACACACACACACAAACATCTTATTTTATTATATGTATAGATGTATTTAAACGAAATTCTGCCCATAAGCCGTAATGATAAGAAATAATTGGTTGTGGTTCTGTTTCACGTACAACAAACAATATTCACGCCAAAAACTGTGCAGCTATTTGTGTATGATGCGCGAGCATGTGTACCAACTTTGCATTTCAATCGGGAGATTTATCAGGCCGCTATCACTGTACAAAGAAATTCTGTCCATAAGCGGTAATGATAAGAAATGTGGTGTGTCCCTGGAAACGAACCACAAACAGAAGATACACGATTAAACTAAAGAGCTAATTCCGTGTGGCTCATGAACATGTATACCAATTTGAAAGAAAATGAGGTGATTTTTTTTTGCGGCCGTTATATTGAGACAAACAGAGACGCACAGAACACACAGAACTGAAAAACATTTGAGTCTCCACATGGAGGCCGTCACAAGCGTTTCAGTAATTACGCTTTATCTCATTAAAAAAAATTGTATATGTACAATAATATTCGATAAATTTATCATATATGTTTTAAATATAGTAATAAATTTAACATATATACTCTTATAAACAGAACATATATATTTTAAATATAGTAATTCTTGATTACTAAATGTAAACTAATTACCATAAGTAGAAGGTTTTGATTTATTGAATATTTAAAAATGGTAAAACAGAGAGCTTTAAAGATGAATATTTAGGGTCTGAGAAATTGTGGGCACCAGCTCACTTGGGCGACAAAAAATATCCCATTGGCGACCCTTTACAGCAGACTGACAAAAAAATTTCATTCATTTACAATATTTTTGATCTACATTTCCCCTATCTTCTCTTCTTACCCCAAAATATGATGTAATTTCATATACATTGAATGAATTATATAAGTTTTAATGTTTTTAGGGAAGGTTTAACAGTTACTTATGTTTCTGAAAGATAATTTTCCATGAAAAATAATTTACTATATAGAATTTTTTACTTTCATACTGATAAGTCTTATTACTATTATACTGATACTTCCCATGCAAACATTTTCGTGTAAATGAGGTTTCTGCATGATGAATACTATTAAAAGCAAACTGTGTTTGAATTTAAAACGAAAAAATATGAAAAGTATGATGATTATCAATTGAAATGGACTCTCTTTCTCTCTTTAGAAGAATTCAGTCCTGAAAAATCAATATGCAAATAGTATTTTAAAACCAAAACATCGACACACTTAATATATTTGATGTTTATATTAAAGCTTAGAATAATATTTTATTCAGTGCCTTTTTTTTTTTTTTTTTTCGTAGTTTGTTTTTATTTTTATCATCTATAATAATAAAAGGAAAGGTTTGTCTGTCTGTCTCTATGTATGTATGTCTGTTCTTCCATACGTTCAGCCCCTACTGAACGCAGAAGTACAAATATTGGCATACGGATGCTCTGGAGCTTTCCGGAGGGGCTCCTGAAAACAGAATTTAAAAATATTAATTAGTTGCTGAGATATTAATTAAAATGTCAATCATTAATTAGCCATTTAAACATTTGTTTTAAATTTAATTGTTGCCAAAAAAGTTTTCCGGTTCATTTTTTTTTCGACGTTATTTTCACGTGATTAATAAGAAATTATTAAAAATTAGATTTGCTTATGCACATGAAAAAATGATGTCATTATGATGTTAAAATTTAAATAATAATAATTAATATACTTTTAGACAAGCAAACCCATGCGAAATTTTCGCAGTTTTTTCTTTCTTTCTTTTTTTTTACTTTTAAAAATTTAAACTGATAAGACTTACACCAATTTCACTATCCAATTAAGATTTTAATTAACCAGAGCCAAATTATTATTAGTTTTTGTGGGATGAAATGCTAATACTACTTAAACCAAACCGTTCAAAGAAAAGTTTCAAAATAAAATTCATGTTTGACTACTTAATTTTCATATTTCCCCTGGCAAGGCAGCTTTAATAAAGAACCCCAATGACGACTTTTAAATTTTTGCCGTCATGTTGGCGAGTCCCTTTTATTTCATTAAAAATTTAAAAAATCGACAAGGGGAGCTATAATAAAGGTACCATGATGTCGTTTACAGATTTATTATTATTATTTAGATAAACGAACCGCTATTAACTAACCATAAAGTTCTAAAACGGGGATAAGGCCCCACCGAGCGGGACTTTGCCAAAGTAAGAATTTTCAAAGATCATAACACGGTGAGCGAACAGGCTGTTCCATATATTGAAACAGGAAGAGGGAACCGCAGGCGCTACCAGGCGGTAATTTAATATGGTTAAACTTTTCAGTAAAGCTATTTGCACTATATGTCAATAAGCTGTTGTAGGACCTGAAACAGGAAAATTGCGCCGCAGGCGACAGAGAACGGGAGTTTCGTAAAGTCGGTTTTCTCAAGGATCGCGAACCATCTGGTCGCTAAAGGCGGCTAGTTATAAATAAAAATCAGTTGTTTTCTTTAAATTCGCTTTAATTTTTTTAAATTCCTTTATTCAATGTAAAATAATATAATAATGACTTGCATTACTTCTAAAATAATAAAGTATTACGACTCTACATTTACTATGAACATTGCCATAGAAATTATTCGCTAGCTCTGGCTCATAGAAATTTTTCCTGGTTCCTAAGATTGGAATTCCTAAGATACTATCAGTCCCTGTAAAACTCTGATAAGGGGAGATAATTGCACTTAAAGATCATTAAGAAGCATAAAGTCAGAAATTTATGATGAGGAGCTTGTTAGTGATTAAAAACTTCAAATCTTTTACCTAATTCGTTACACGAATTAAATGTCAGTAAGAAAACGAATGACTACATAGCTTTAAATGCCTTCTCGAAAATATGCATTTTGTATTTATGCTAGTGATTTCGAGTGCGTAGATAATTTCACTAATTTACAGTTGGGGTACTTTTTAAAAGTCTCTTGTTATTGATATCAAGGGTTAAATTCATTTGTAATTTGAAATATCTAATTTTATCTATTTATACTTTACAGAAACTGAGATCAAGCTTATAGCAAGGCTCACCAGCGGCCACGTGGCTTTGCGCTTAAAGCTGGTAGACGTGAAGCTGGTAGAAGGTTCGATCCCAGGATGTCGACCTAGACATTCGGAGTTTACCGAGGTTTTCTCCGAAACTTGCGTAAATACGGCCTGGAACCCCCTAGAGTGACCCCCCGTGGAGGGTACCCCCCCTCTCATGTCTAGGACCCTAGAGCAGCCAATCGGCTTTAATCCCCATAACCCAACCCAAGCTTATAGTGTTCAGGAATAATATTAATAAATCACAGGCTAGCAGCGTCAACTCTTGAGTAAACTAAACCAAATTGTATGCTTTATTTTTTTTCAGAATAAAAATTTTATAATTTATATATGTTGCAGTTTTATCTTAAAAGATCAGTGTATATACTCATCTTATAAGATCAGTGTATCTATAACATCAATCAAGAAAAACATTCCACCGCATGTCCTATTTATTGCAATTTACTACAATGTATTCAGTAAAAATTTATGTTGAAATTCAGAGATATATGAAATTTAGCGGAACTCCGTGCAGTAAATTTATAAGTTAAAGAGGTTAAATATTAGTATGTAACTAAGATTAATAGAGAGGCAGTCATAAAAAATTACGATGAAGTTGTTTATTTCTTAATGTTGAAGAAATTGGTTTAAAATTCTATCTAAAACTGTAAAACTGAAAACACACACACACACACACACACACACACACACACACACTTATATATTCCAAATCTGTTTATTTCTTTCGATGAGTGTATGGGAACGGTAGAAAATATTTATTAAAAATTTTCATATTTGAAAACTAATACTATTTTCATGATATCTAGTTAATTACAGAAACCTTTTTGTAAATATACATTCAGTTTCGTGCCTAATAATGATAAAATATATATGATGACAAGAAAAAAAAAAAAAAAAAAAAAAAAACAATTTTTCAAAGAATTTTGAGAAAAGTTGATATATACGTGCTTCCGTAAGTTCTCATCTTGAAGAACGATTGTATTTAGAAAACAACTTTCAATGACGGAAAGGAAAATGTTATGAATAATTCAGCTCAGTTCTTTTGACAAATGCACTTTGTATTTGGGATGTTTTGATAAAAAGTGCATCCAGTTCATCTCTTTCAAAGCGTAACGAATGACTATTGTATATACTTTATTGGCTAAGCTTGTTTTTTGAATACAAATTGCCGGATTTGTTACGCTTTATCATTCTCGTCAAAATTACTATCCCGAGAAAATTTAAAATTAATATTTAGCTGTGCCAGAAAAATGTTGTTATTTATTTATTTATTTATATTTAAAAGAAAGGAGATTTATCTTTTTTTGAGCATATTTTGTATACCAACCTTAAAATAGATTTATTGTAGTTTTCTGGAATAAAATTTCTGTATTGATAAGAATGTTTTTCTTTTTTCAGGTTTACATTTTATATGTGGTATATATAAAAATGACATCACTATATTTTGTTAATAAAGAAATAAAACTTATTGATTGGGATTATTTAAAATATTTCGCCAATATCTTAGACAGTCATTAAATTTTTGTTACATGAAATTTGCTTTTGTAAGAAGATATTTTTATGAAGCGAGTAAGATTGTAAGAAATATTGCAAGAAATATTTCTAAGATTGTTTGAAATATTTTCATGAAGTCAGTTATCAGTATTGGAAGAGCAACATACTGATGTTCGAAAATATTCGACCCGTTAATTTCCTAACTATAGATCTTAGACATACGTAACCAATGACAAAATTGCGGAAAAAAAAAAAAAAAATTGAAGGTGGACACCTCATGACTTCTTTATATACCGTCGTAATACATAGTATTACGAAAACATTGACATCTTTATTTGAGATTATTGTTAGGTTCTTAAATAAACAGGCAGGTTACAAAAAATTCCTGAAAACATGCCAAGAAAACTATTACTGCAGCCAGAAAAGTCACGAGAATGGAATTATACACCAAAGAGAACGAATATCCCTTGTTCTGGAATAGTAAAATAATATCTGACATAAATGCAGGATTTTATAAATAATACAAGATGAACCTTCAAACACCGTGTTACTTTATCGTAGAATATTCTTTTTACAACACCGTTAAATATCACCTTTCTGACCAAAAATAAATAAATAATAGTAATGCTCTCTATAGATATGCATATCAGATACTTCTTTTTTCAAAAGAATATGGGAAACAACAAACACATAATGGCGATACTAAATCGCCTACAAAGACTTTTGCTGTTAATGTGTATTTAGTCTTTAAAAAATATTGTTCAAACCGATATAAATCTATGTTTAGATTTTCAGATAATTTTGAAAATTTTTATTTCTGCATTTTTAGAACACACATTATTTGAGACTTTTTTTTTTTTTTTTCCATATGGAATTTTAATACTTTTATATTATAACTAACATTTAAATAACAAAAGATAAATCTTTAAATATCAATAAAAGGACTTTAAAAAAAGTAACTTTTCAAACGGTTCGCTTACACTTAACAAAAAAAAAAAAAAAAAGTCAGACTTGTCTTTTGGTCATAAGTGTACACTGTTAAACATTTTGTACTAGGCTGAACCAAAACATTGTACATAATAGCTACAACCTACAATCATAAAATGGTGAAACATTTTACCATGACTATGAACTTGGTTTAACCAAAATTTGGAACTGATGTAGATGCTGTAGATTGGGTAATCTTTTACGACGTTTTGGTGCCTTTTTTCAATAATAAATCGTGTTAGAAAATTTCACCATAGAATGGTTGCAGCTACCGTAGTACCACATTTTTTAAAAACTTAATATATATTATAACTATAGTCGTTCCAAATTTTAGTACAACCTACCACTGAAATTTTTAACAATGTATAGTCTACTTATTGTATTAATTTAATTTCAGTTTACCTACTAAAACAGAGAACATTTAGGAAGAAAAAATCTAGAGTGACTCCACTCGACTTTCCGAACATTGATTAATTAACAGTTTTGTAGATAAAGTAAAGAAAGAGGAGTTGTTAAACAAACAAAAGAGAGAAACCATAATAAAGTGTTTGATTATTTTTCTCCATATATTACACGATGTTTTATTTAACGCTAATGAACGTTGAGCCCATAGATCATGATGAAAATGAATTTTTCATTGTGTCCCTGTAAAAAACTATAAATGCTAGATTCACCAAAATGCTTATATTTAGTGCAACAGTGAGTTATAATATTCATATAAATTTTCAGCTCAATTGAATAAGGCGTTTAGATGCTATCGCACTTTTAAAAGTTTGGTCCCATACGCGATAATGATAAAGAATTTTTCTTTGTGTCTCTGTAAAATAACTGTAAGTGCTAAATTCACCAAAATCTATAGAGTTCGTGCAACTGTGGCCGCCTATAACATGTGTACAATTTTTTTGCTCAGATTAATAAAGCGTTTAGACGCTATCGCACTTTTAAAAATTTGGCCCCATAGGCCATAATGATAAAGAATTTTTCCTGGCGTCCCCGTAAAAAAACTATAAGTGCTAGATTCACCAAAATTTATAGGTTTCGAACTATGGTGACTTACAATATACGTACCAACTTTCAGCTTATTCGAACAATGCGTTTAGACGCTAGCGTGTTTACTCACAGACATACACACATACATACACACATACACACATAGCCGCATACATACATTACGTAAAAATAGTGGAAACGGACTCAGGAGACCTCGAAACGTATAGAAACATCAAAACCTCAAATTCGGATTTTTGACATGATTACAATACTTTCCTCACTATAGTGTTCGGAAAATAAAAAGATTATTATAATAATTATTATTATTTAAGTACAGAAATGTATCTGATATAAATCTCGTTTTTCAAATGTATTTATTAAATAAAATAGTAAGGTAGAATATTGACTTTTATATTTATTAGTATAACAATCAAATTGGCAGCATATCTAATACTGACAATATGTGGTGATTATTCCAAGCTTTATAGTTTTAAAAGCGAATGCTAAATATATTTTCTTATTAAATTGTGGTTTAATAATGCTCTAATTTGCCTTTAGAGTGTCGCCTAAGTGTTTTACATAAAAATAAATAAATAAAATAACGGCCTTGGTCCTGTTTTATTTAGAGGTAGGACCAGTGTTGCCAGATTGCATGACTTTTTTATTCAATAGCCACCAATAACTTTTAGAAGAGGTACTTGATATATATAAATGTCGAATCGAATCGAAGAATCGTCGATTATGTACATCAAATATCACTTCTTAAAATTATTGGTGAATATTGAATAAAAAAATCTCGAAGTCTAGCAACACTGGGTAGGACGCGTTTTTGTATATCTGTTGAAAAAAGATAAATTCTTTTGTGATGCGTCGTGCCTTCGCAGCTTATTTATATTGCTTTTAAGAAGTCATTATTTGCATAGTTCGACAGCTTTCATCTTAAATTAAATATTAAAAATGTCATCGCTATTTTTATAACGCAATGTTTTTAAGTAAAAACGTCCATTATACTTGCACTCTTTTCCAGAATAAAGTACACAAATTGATAAATATGTTAACATGAAGAAAGAATAGGCTACTTTGAAGCATTTCGTCAAATTTGAAATTCCAATCCTCAGAATGATTTTGATGCTAATTATCACCATTATTATCTTTTAGAAAAGAAAAGTGAAAAAGCAACTGATTCTCACAAAGTTAGAGACCATGTCTTTTGGAAATTATAAACAGACATAAATTTCTTATTTTATTTATTTATTTATTTATTTTTACTTTTACGAAAGTTAATAATATTTTTACAACATACATAAGATATACATCTTATGTATATTGTAAAAAAATATATATAATATGTATAATGAAAAAATATCATTAAACTTAAATTATTAAAATAAAAATTAAGTATTTTTATTAATGTAAATGTGGTTGGAATACCCATTTTTTATTTTATTTAATTCTTGCGTATATTTCACTTATTTTCTGTCAAAAAGCGAATCGCGTTAAGTTTTTTTTTTTTTTTTTTTTTTTTCTTAATTGTGTTCACAAAAGTATTCAAGGTGATAAGAAAAACGACTACAACAAGATCTGCATGCTATCAGCCACTGTTATTATTAGGAGCATGAATTTAAAGTTGATTCAATAAATTAAATTTGTAAGTATATTATATTTGAAGTTTTTGTTAACAATCTAAATATTTTTATGGATATTACAATAAAACTATATAACGTCATCGTTCAATTTTTTTAATGCTGAAATTAAAATTAACCCTGTAAAGATTTTATTTTTTTTAACCAACTTCATATTTTTTTTGCTAATACTTTCATACTTTGTTTGAGAATTTTGATTCACTGTTAAACAAAAGAAATATATTTTGCTAATGAAAGTATATATAATGCGATGCAAAAGTTTAGACAGTGAACAGATTCACACAGATATCGAAAAATATTTACTCAACTTGCTTAATGTGAATCAGTGTAATGTGTTGTGCATAATATACAGCATTTATAAAAGCGAAAATTTGACTTGTACATATTGCAAGTTATTAAATAGTAACAAAATACTAACTCTGTTTAAAATGCTTATACAAAAACAAAATAAATATGTTGTGATAAGCTTCAATTAGAAGGTTTTCTCCAATACTACTGCTAGGTGTGTGGTAGTTGAATTAAGAACTCGAATTTAAAACATAAAAATTTTATTTTAGCCTTGAAAGAGAAAGCGGATACTAAGATTCAGAAGAGCTTCTATAAATAATCAACGGAATAGTATAGTATAACTCACAAAGAAACATTCAAAAGGTGTCGTCTTCAGAAAATATTGAAAAAAATATATGTGATTCTACTCTTCCTAAAACACCAGAAAGAGTAAAAGTTATCGGCTAAAATGAATTACAGTGACCACAAAAAATTATAAAATTTAAGCATATTTGACGATTTCACATTGTTAGACGATTGATTTTGATTACTTGGCGGAGAAACAAAACATGGTTCTGTTCGTACACGGCAATCTCGGTGCTAGCGAACTGAACGCTTAGCAGCGCTAAATCGCCAAATATGCTTAATTTTGATAATTTTTTGTGGTCGCTGAAATTCATTTCAGCCGATAATTTTTTCACCTCCTGGTGTTTTATATGAAGAGTAGAATCATATATATCTTTTTCAATATTTTTTTGAAGACGACACATTTTGAATGTTTCCTTGTCAGTAATTTTAACTGTATCTAAAAGGTATCTCACCACTCGAGAACTTTCGAGGACATCAAACTGTAGCACTTGTTGTAGAAAATCTAAACGCTAAAGCGCTTGCACTAAACGTTAAAGGAGCAAAAAGGTTCTATCATAGAAATTCGTCATAAAGCCTTTCAATAAGAACTCTAATAATCACTCCAATAAGCATTCCAGTAAGAACTCCAATAAGCACACACTTCTTTAGCTTGGAAGTAAGTTTAAAACAAACTCACCTTTAAACGATTCACTTCATTTTATCTCAAATACTCATTCTAAAATTATTTATATTCAATTGCTTTCTACTTTCGCATCTTCCTTAAATCATGTTCTTAATTTGGGAAACTAAATCTCCAATAGCTAGAGACAAAATCCTCGCAGAGCTACGCCAATCCTCTTTTACCTCTGCTCGACACTTCTAAATTCAACCTGATATCTCACCCAAAACATCGCCACCTGATCCTGGATACAGTTAGTGACCTTTACTTTCTCAACCCAATATTTCTAACTCGACACCATCACTTGCGACCACCTCCGGCACTGAATCCAACTGGCGATTTTTATTTTCCTGACTAGACACCACTCATACCTTACAAGGTTTTAAAACCCAATTGTGCGTGCCTCATTCTTTTTTCATAAATACGAAGTTTCGTCTAAAAAATAAAATATTACAAGATTTTACGACCAATTTTAAATTTTACATTCTCAACCGATATCTTGATTTGAAAACAGTTTAAAAACTCATTAAAAAATGCATTAAAAAAAAATCCTGTATTTATATGTTAGTGCTCTGTATTTTTCAATTCCTACTATTAGTTCACACTCTCCCTATATATATATCTTGTACAAATCTTGCAATCGATTTTTAACTAACTTTCCGACTAGCTAGAAATTTGAAACTTTCGAGATTGCTCAGAACACGGTGACAACACAATACTTCGAAGTCTGATTTTCGAATTTTTTATTAGTTTTCTTATAATTAATTAAAATATGAAAATAATAACATCCTAATAGCGTTAAAATAGCCTATAATTTAATTGTTGCCAAAAAAGAAAAAAAAATTACGAGTTAATTTTCTTTCGACATAAAAATAAATACATTTAATTAAACGCGAACATTAAAAAAATATAAAAAGTTAAATTATGCATCTCACAAAAATTGACGTCATTATCACTTTAAAAATTTTATGCACATTGATAAGAGCTCTATGATTCATCAGAAAATTTAAAACATGGTATAGAAAACGTTTTTTTTTAATCTTATAATTATTTTTATTTCGTTTTGCACGCGCGCTTCTTATTTTCTAATTCAAAATTAAAAAAAAAAAAAAAAAAAAAAAAAAAAACTTTTTCGATAGTGTTTGTAAGTAGGAATTGACTTTAAAATTTTTTCTTTTATATTACTTGTTTTGAATTTATTCAGTTCTTTACTTTGCTAATAAGTAGAGAGAAATTTCAAAATATATTTCATTTCATTAGTTTCAAACTAAAAAAAAAATAAACACTCTTTTTTCTATCATTTTTTTTTTCTTCGCAAAGATTAATTATGATATGTAAGACTACATTAAAGAATATTTTAATAAAATGTTCCATTAATTATAATTAAACATATTTTTCTTTTTAACCTTTAAAATGCGATATAATTGTAATTTATTTTCATCTGCTATTGTTAATTTTATGAATAAATTGTATCTTAGAAAAAAAAAAAAAAAAAAGCACTAATATTCGAGGGAAAAAAAAGAGAGAGAGAGAGAGAGAGAATGCTTTGAATTAAACGAATAATTTTTTAGTTTTCAATTAATGATATTAATAAAATATAGGGCATACTTTTTTATGTAAAGAACTAATATTAGTGAGCACCAAAGGAAAAATAATTATTGTATATATTTTTATCTGAAATAAAATGATAAATCTGTATTATTTAGAGAAAATTTTATAATAGGAACGCGCAATTTTTTTTTTTTTTTTTTTTAAATTAGATGCGTAACTAAAACTTACAAAATAGTAATGAGTGAAATATGTTGTGTTATTCAAAATATATTGAAATATATCAAGACCGAAAACTTATCAATAGAAATTTTTAAATTGCTGAATTGAATGATATATTGACTTTAATGAACACTTTATTATATTCTTAACTGATTTATTGAAATTTGATTTATAATAAAATCTAATATGTCTAAAACTACTAAGTTACTACGGTTCTGAAGTGGATCAGGTTCTTACAATCACTTGTCGAAAATAATTATATTTTAAAATTTAAGCATAAAATTAAATGAAGGCGTTGCATGTAACTTTAAAATTGTGTTAATAACTTTATATTGTGTTATAACTTATTTTAAGGGTCGTAAAATGCGTGACACTTTAATTAATAGCTTAATGCATTATGCGGAGCTTAGACATATATATCTATATATCTATGTATACAGGGTGTCCCATAAGTCTGTAAACATTTTAAAAATTCATATAACTATTGAATGAATTGATTGAATTCAACGCGGTTTGCGAGAAACCATTCTCCTGAAAGGGGATTTTTTATTTATTATTATTATTATTATTTTTTTTTTTGGGGGGGGTGGGGGGGGGGCAAAGAAAAAATAATAATTAAGCTATTTGTCGATAGAGGGCGCTGTGCGTGATCATATCACTCAGGAAAAACTGTAGTTATTCGCATGCAAATGTTTACAGACATATAAATCCTATTCTATGTGTTCGTCGTCACCACAAATTACAGTTTGCAAACGAGTTATAACACTGCTAACAGCAGCTTCAGTCGGCGGTTCTTACCTGAGGGAGAACATCTTCACCAATAACGCTTTATCCGCCAAGTCAGCATCGCAATTAAAACTTCATGTAGCACAAGTAGGAGGCAAAATAAGAATAAACCTGTTCTAATCGCAGAATTGCGCAATTTATAGGACTTCCAATTACATACTATGTTTGTCTAACTAACGTCGACAAAGAAATTGACTATATGTTTTTCTTTACTTCTCCCCCCCACCAAAAAAAAAAAAAAAAAAAATCTTTTGTCATGAGAAGGATTCTTTCGTAAACCGCGTACAATTCTATCAATTCTTTCAATAGTTATGAATTTTTAAGATGCCTACAGAGTTATGGGAGACCCTGTATATATATATATATATATATATATGTATTGAGCAGAGTTGTCAACTTTTAAAATTTATTCCGGAGCAATTTTTCTCTTTTCGTCTTTATTCTACGCAACTTTATTTTCAGAATATTTTTTGATAATATAATACTACTACGATGAAATAAGAAAAAAAGAAATACTTATTTAGTCTATCAACATTAACCGTGATATTTTTTTTTTTTTTGGGAGGGGGGGGGAGGTGGTAGCTTAAATAATATTTCTTTTTATTGTTTGTAATGTTTAGGCTTTAGAAAGTTTTCAGAAATTACAGGTTAACATTATGTTTAATCAACATAACTTCTCACAATAAAGATTTTACACTTGCAGTTTTGTGCAACTTTATGAAATAGATAAGATATAGTCATCTGCATAGTCGATAATGTCAGTAAAAACACCGACACCTGTCTTCCGATATGCATTTTAATTACGCCAGCAAAGTTTTGTATAACGACCGTCTAGCCTATCATGTTTGGTGCAATTATTGGTTATAGAAACCCTTCCGTAAACAAGTAAAGTTCTTTCGCCCTTTACATGTATCGAATTTTACCTCATGGACTTCATACATATAAAATTTTGTGGATTTATACGCTATGGAAGTTCACGTGTAACCTTCCTTAAATGAGGGTTTAACATAGCAGTGCTATATTTTGCACAATATGTGTTAAAATATAACCAGAACCAATATATATTTTCGTTCAATTAATATACAATTTTGTGGAATTCCCTGCATTATTTTATGAAACATAGTTCCTTAAAATTTTGGTTAAGCACAGACATTCACACAGATAGACATAGCGTTTTCTAACATTAGTCAAATAGTGTTCAGGTCTTCTCAAAACGGGTCAAACTACCGAAAACTTGAAGTAGAAAATATTTACGAATGCAATACTTTCTTCTTATGTTATATATCAGGGTTGCTACGGTACCTGGAAAATAGGGAAAACCTGGAAAATTAAGGGAATTTGAAAATCTATTAAAAAACATGGAAAACTCAGGGAATAAAAAATTTTATTGCAAAACCAGGAAAAATTCAGGGAATTTTGAAATTTTTTGGAGAAACAGTTGAAATTTGTTTCATAATCAAATATATATATTTTTAATTTTGATGCTTTATAATGAACCAATTATGTTTTTTTCCCAACTATAATAAGTTAATAAAATTAATATACCCTAAACATGTTCAATTGACTTGTAAATAAGTTGGATTCTAATGCTGTGTGATTGCGTGTAATCTATTTTACTTCTGAAACTGGCAGGGAAAACTCAGGGAATTTTTTCTCCTGATTTCTGTAGCAACCCTGTATTTATAAGGAAGTAGGTTTGATTATAGAGATTTAAACAGATATCAGCATATATGGGGGTTTACATGGTTTAGTAATAAAGCAAAGTTTTAAAATTGCATTAAGATTTAAATTTAGATCTTTTCTTTGTACTTGTTTATTGATTAGACTGTTATAGTTTTTAAATATCAAACAATTATGAAAATAAATTAAACTAGCTTATTAATGGCATAAAATAGCTACTTACAAATAGTTTAATGAGTTTAGTTAATAAAAATATAACAAGTAGAAAAACCTTAATTTTAACTATTAGAAAATTCTTTTAAAACACATCTAAAAGCAGTCTGTTAACACGCTACAGTTATAATCAATAATGTTGACAAAACTAATGTTTTTTTTCAAAACTGTTCCATAATTTTCCTTCTCATTAAATAGTACACGCCCTATTTTCAAAGAAAACATTAGTTGTTTTAAAAAAAATGTCATTTAGAAAATTTTTCCATTAATTGTCAGTAATAACAAAATAACTCGCACGCTAAAATGTCATTTTACATGTAACCTTTTTTTATGTTTCTATGTTACATGTTTTAGTCTTAACTTAAAAAAAAAAAAAAAAAAAAAAAAAAAAATGTTGAGGAATAGCATGTGTATGCTAAATACACTATTTTTATTTTTGACTTTTTATTTTTATTTTTTATTTTATTTATTTTTTAATAGCAACAGTGATTTAATAGAAGAACAGTTCAATTTTGTAAAAAAAAAATATATATATAATATATATATTTAATATATTTGACATATTAAAACAATGTTGAGAAATAATGAATAGAAAAAAGTGTAAAAGGTGTAAAATTCTCATATCATAAAATATCATGAAATAAAATAATACTGTTTAAATTCATTATTTTAAATCATTGCATCAAAAATTTATTTATTGTAATCTACTTTTTTTTTTTTAATTTTTAAAATAACTTAAAAAATAATACAAGGACTTTGTTTGCGGTTTTTGCAATGAAGCTATTCATATTTATTGATAAATCGTCTCTCCATAAAAAAATATAGAGTTTGTCATATAACGGGCAATGTAAAAAAAAAAAAAAAACTTTATATAAAACGATCCGAATTTTCATACGTGTATTGAAATAAAACTTCTAAAAACAACGAATATAGTCAGTTTTTAATTTGTAGGATAAAATTATTTTTTGCATACAGGTGTTTTTAAGACATTTTATGTTTAAGTGTTTTATTCGAGTTTATCTATTTTGCATTAAAACTTTATAGAACTAATTTTTCATTATCTGTTCCCTTTTATTAGTCTTAGTATTAATATAAACCTATATATTATTTTAAAATTAAATTATTATCTAAAATGTATTTGAAAATAGTGTTTAAAAATTCAGTTAGAAAGTTGAATAAAAATAATATTATATATACTAAAATAACAATATTAACAATTTTTTAACGAGATAAAAATACTTTATTTATTCATATTTTGTTTTGAAAGATCGAATATTTCTTAAAAGTTATTAAATGAGATTAATGTGAAAAATTCTTAACACTGTCCTTTAAGATTATTTTCTCTTATTTTCATAGCTAAAAGTTAAAAAAGTTCTTTCTCCAAGTATCAGCTTATTATAAAGGATTTAAAAATAGTTCATGCTTAAATTCATAAAATTATTGTATTATTGATTGTTTGAAAGCAATCATAAGAATCTGAAGATAATTAAGACTATAGTTTGAAGATACAGTATCTCAATGGATTTACAAATTAATAAAACGCAAATTCGTTTTTTTAGCAAATAATTATTATTAAAAAAGCGTTCTCTTTATGCACATTTATAAAAAATTTCCTTCTATACCACCATGTTAAAAATTTAGGTACAGCGGGTTAGCAACGCAACCTGTAAGACAATTTTTACAAAAAGTTGATAGGCACTAATTTATGTTAAGGTGTAACTACATACCAATTTGTATGAAATTCTGTGCAGTAGTTTCTGAGGTACAGTTGCCACAAAATTTTGTCACACACAGACAGACAGACATTTTCTTAAAATGGTCAAATCGTGTTCTACAGCTCTCAAAACGTGTAAATCCATCAAAATCCCGAGGCTGAAAATTTTTACGAATCCAGTACTTTTCTTCTATTGAATATAGAAGAAAATAAAAAACCCTTTAAATGTCATTAAAGAACAGCTTATTGCGTCTTTGTGTGTAGGGAAAATATTTGAGAAATCAATGTGATAAAGTTTCAAAAAGAGAAAATTTATTTTAAAACAATCGTGTTTTCGCATTCTTCAAAAAAAAAAAAAAAAAAAGAAGAAGTGAGACTGCATAATTGCATTATCTATTTGTGCCCTATTTTATCTGTTTTATGAAAAGAGGAGAAAACTTTTACACAAACTTTTACGTAAAAATTTACATAATTATTTTTCATATATCAGGGACTATAGGAAAGCAAACAAGTTGTTCGTTGTCAATACGTTCTTCAAACGGTGACCTGAGAAATATATCTATACGGATTGCATAGTTATATTCGTAAAACGTATCATATCTTGTAGAAAAATGCTTAGTCTATATGATGAACATGCTGACTAAAAAAATTCAACATTATAATTTCCTTTTACTTTTATTCAGAGGATGATTAAAATTTTCACAGAGAAATTTAAAATAGCATCCCATATCGTCACGGATCATCACGCAATTATTAAAAATTTTCAGACGCAATCAGAATCATATTCTTGTTGCAGTAGTTTATACGCAAGATATTTCATATTTCACACAGAAAAAAAAAACTGTAACTGACATCTAGAAACAAAATTGTGGCTTTAGTAAAAAAAGTTTCATGTTATTCTTATAAATTCTACTTCGTTTGCTAGCGAATTCTAAAAGTCTCAATTAGAATTTATTAGATGAATTCGTTCGAGCATTTTTCTATATTATCGTGGTAAATATGATCCAAGTCTACGAAATCAAGCAAGAATTTCTCACAATACAAAAAATTTATAATATTCATAATATTATTTCACCACCTCGAAAAATGTATACTAAAAATTCTCGATCATTTCATTGATCAAGTTTATTGCTTTACCTTATGCGCATAGTTCAGAAATGTATATTTCTAGTTTAAAGATCTAGAAAATGAGTACTTATTTATTAACCGACTTCAAAAAAAGAAGGAAGGTTCTCAATTCAAACCGTATGTTTTTTTTATGTTTGTTAGCTCATAACTTCTAAACGGATGCTCCGATTTTGATACTTTTTGTTTTGCTGAAAAGGTCTTGGTCTGAAATAGGTCCCATTGTAATATCTTTACGATCTAAAGAAAATACAGGGTAACCAAAAAAATCAGTCCCAACTCTTTTAACTGCTAAACGGCTGCAGCTATAGTGATAAAAATGGTATGTAAGTATAGTAAAGTTGCCCTGCAGTACAAGGTTAAACCGCTTGCTGCGCCACCTGGTGGAAAATAGTGGAATTAGTGTTCCTGTCTCGAAAACGGTTCTAGAGAAAAAAAAGTGAATTAGAAAGTTGAAGATTATCATCTATTTAGTACAAAAAGATAGTTTAGACATTCATGCTAGCGTTTCCATCTCGGAAACGGTTCAAGACAGGGGAAAAAAGTGAATTATAAAATTTCAGAGCATCATCGATTTAGTACGAAAAGATAGTTTTGACATTGATGCTAAAAGTACAAGGCTAAAAACGTGCCTTTTTTTGTTCGTAATTTCTTACACTATACACACTTGAGCTACATTGCTCACGTAGTAGCGCAGCTGGTGAGACATACGCTATATAGTTCAAAATACGGTTACTTGATACTTTTTGCTTTGTTGTAGAGATATTGGTCTGAAGTAGGTCCCATTATAACATCTTTACAAACTAAAAAAAATAAAGCGCCATCTGGTGAAAAACAGCGGCATTAGCGCTCCTATCTCCAAAACGGTTCAAGATGGGAGAAAAGTTAACTACGAAGATGTAGAGTATCATCGATTTACTACGAAAAGAATGTTTTTAGACATTATTGCTAAAAATAGAACGCTTAAAACATGCAATTGTTTGTTCGCAGTTTCCTACACTGTGCACACTTGAACTACGTTGCACGCTTTACAGCGTAGCGGATGACACGTATACCCTGTGGTTCAAAGTACTGTTACTGTAAGCGGTCACATCGATTAGCGCAAAGTCGTTTTCAACCAACTTCAGAAAGGAGGGTGTTCTTAATTCTTGCTATGTGTTGTTGGTGGTGTTTGTAAGCTTATAACTTCGTAAGAAATGCTCTAATTAACCGACTTCAAAAAGGAGGAGGTTCTTAATTCAAAGCGCACGTTTTTTGGTTTTTGTTTTTGTTTGTTAGCTCATAACTTCTGAACGGATGATCCGATTTTGATACTTTTTGTTTTATTGTAAAGGTCTTGGTCTGAAATAGGTCCCATTGTAAGATCTTTACGATCAAAAGAAAATACAGGGTGCCCAAAAAAGTCAGTCCCGACTCTTTTAACTACTGAACAGCTGCAGCTATAGTCATAAACGTGGTATGTAGGTACAGTAAAGTGGACATGTGCTACGCGATTCAACCGCCTAAAGCGCCACCTGGTGGAAAAGAGTGGAGTTAGCGATCCTATCTCGGAAACGTTTCAAGACAGGGGAAAAAAGTGAATTATAAAATTGCAGAGCATCATCGATGAAGTACGCAAAGATAGTTTAGACATTAATGCTGGAAACAGAACGCTTAAAACGTGCATTTGTTTGTTCAAAATTTCATATTTTGTGCACACTTGAAAAACATTGCATATGTTGTAGCGTAGCGGGTGACATTTATGCTATGTAAAATTCAAAGTTTGGTTGTTGTAAGCGGTCACATCGATTAACGCATACGCGTTTTAAGCCGACTTCATAAAGGAAGAGGTTCTCAATACAAACCATGTTTCTCGTTGTTGTTGTTGAAATTTGTTAGCTTATAACTTCGTAAGTGATGATTTAGTTTTAATACTTTTTTTGTTGTCGTAATGATCTTGGCCTGAAATAAGTTTCATTTGGATTTCATTAAGATATAAACAAATTACAGGATACTCACAAAAGTCTGTTCGCACTCTAACTGCTGAACGCAAGCAGCTACACTGGTAAAAGCAGTGTGTAAGTATCGATGTTGAAACTTCTGTCCTTCAGCTGCAATGCATATTTTGCTCTTTGTTTGAACTTTACGCTGCGCAATTTCCAGCGCAGCGGGTGACACGTATTTACTGTAAAGTTCAATATATATGCCTAACAGAATTTTCGGTTACGAATACAGCGTATCCTTTCTTTACATTTCTAAAGACTTTTTAATTTAACGTATGTTCGTTCAATAGATAGTTTTTTGGTCATATCCGATAAGGGCAAGAAAAGTGACACAATTTAAAAATGAAGCATTTGAGAAAAATCAACTTAAAAATAACTTGACTAGAATAAAACTGGCACAACTGTCTCTCGAGTGGATAACTTTCTAGATGGAGATGTAACTTTTTTGTTCACATTGGGTGCATTTAATGTATTTTTCAGTGACATAAACCATTTTTTGAGTAATGTCACTTTTCTTGGAAGTTGTGATTTGTGAAACTTCCGTCTTCTGATGCTCTGCTATATTAATAAGTTTTCACTGAAAAGAGAAAAATAAAATCTTTTTGTAAAAAAAATAGAACCGACTCCAAAAAGGAACTACTATTCAAACAACTAAAAATGAAAGGAAAATTGGCAGAAAATGAAACTGTAGATTGCGCATAAAAGTATAAAATAATTTCCTTCGCCAAACAATATATAACACTACAATTAATCATAACTTTTGAAGTCGGCGCAAAATTAAATAAAAATTGATACTTTTATTCAATACAAAAATCAAATCCTATTCAAAATACACGTCTCACATTGTTACCTGCAAAACGCAGCCGAAAACTACTTTGATTCAAGAAAGCAAATAAGATTTCGTAAGCAGCAAAAGTTGGCGAAGATGCTGGTATCTGACGCCCTTGGTGAACGAAAAATCGCAAAATTATCTGGCAAACATATTTAATTTCTTTGGGATATCATGAATATTTTAATAAGGTATATCAAGAGAGTAATCAAGAATATGAAACAACACATCGTACAATATATATTATGAAAAAATACATCTTGCGTGTATATTTTTGCCTTACGTTTTTATCGCCAAATTCAAAAGCCATCAAGGATGATCTAACTTCGTAGAAACATAAATACCGCATTGTGAAGTATGTTCACTGTTATATGTAGATGCTACTAATGGACCAATTGTATACAGTGATAAAATAATAAAGGAAGCATGAAAATGGATCATTCGAGACAACAGCATTTGTTGCTACCGATCTAAAGACAAACCTTTAAAAACTAATTAAATTTTATTTAATTTTGCGCCGACTTCAAAAGTTATGATTAATTGTAGTGTTATAGATTGTTTGGCGAAGGAAATTATTTTATACTTTTAGGCGCAATCTACAGTTTCATTTTCTGCCAATTTTCCTTTCATTTTTAGTTGTTTGAATAGTAGTTCCTTTTTGGAGTCGGTTCTATTTTTTTTACAAAAAGATTTTATTTTATATGAAATCAGTATATTTTTTCTCAATGTAGCTATTAGTTTATTGTATGAGGTAACACATTTTTTTTTTTTTTTTTTTTTTTATGGTAGGACCAAATTAAATTTTTCACAAGAGGAAAGAGTGATCAGGACAAAAATTGACAAGGGTCTTTAACTTAACGTGCCAAAACTCTAACTTGTCGAATTCTGATCATCACTATTACTAGAAAGTCAACGAGTGATTGAATGAGCAATGACAAGTTATTTGGAAACGTAGGCTCGATTCCTGATCCATAGCTGCTAATATTTTAATTTATTCCGAAGTATTTTTAGCCCCGCTTTTATTTCGTACCACTTATTTTTTTAAAGTAATTTTGTCTTATTTTATCAAAGTTATATATTGGAGAAAATTTTTCTATAAATAAAGTGGTGCGAAATAAAGGCGGAGTTTAAAGTACTCCGGAATAAATTAAGATATTGACAGCTATGCTGATCTGATAACTTTCCGCGCTTATAAAAATTAATTTGTCGTTTTTATTAAAAGTGGGTAGCATACATATGGTCGAGGTTAGAAACATTATTAGTGTACAGTTCTACTGATTAAAATATTTTAATGTCATTAATAAATGTTATTGCATTTTTCAAAATTAAAATAACTCTGTTAAGCCTGTATAATAACTCTTTTAACTAAACAGTACCTTTTTTGAGAAATACTAGATTTATTAGAGCAAAGACATCATTAAGTACTTTTCGTTGAATTAGTAGGTTATGGCATAGTAGCAAATAAGGTGTATATTTCTCTGAGATGTCAACTTATAATAGATTATATATTGATATACACACAAAAAAAAAATGCTTTTTTTTTTTTTTTTTTTTTTTTTTTTTTTAATAACAACAACAATTCCAAAATCAACCAAATACTTTTTGTTGAAAAAGCCTGTGCAAATATTTTAATACCAAAATGGAAAGGAGCAAGTCTGTCACTCATTAGATATTTACAAATGTTGACATTGCTTATCAGTCAACCCGTTTCCCATCTCTAAATTTCTTTTGATCAATCGAAGCAAGTTGATTTAGCATATTTGTACAAAGTTATTGTTAAAATGGTTAATTAAATCAACAAAATTAGCTTACAAAATAAGTTTGGTTTTGATTTATAATTAAAATTAGTAACGTACCAATTTTAAGTAACAAGAAAATATAACCACGGGTTGAATTCCCCCACCCCCTTTTTTTTTTTTTTTTTTAATGTCACTTTCAGGGATGAGAATTTTTTGTCTTTTTTGGCACCACTTATTTCATGCAGCAGAAATATGTATGTGATATTTATGGTAATGTATCACAATAAAAAAGAATAGAAAATAATATATAAAAAAATGTGGTATTTATAAAAGTGGAAATTTCTCAACACTGAGAAAGTCCTGACAAAAAAAAAAAAAAAAAAAAAAAAAAGGCGGAGATAATATAACATTTATGCATAAAACTTAAAATGTACAAATTTCTAAAAACATATGTGTTAAAACTTTTCAAGTTAATATGTAATTTACTTAGGTTTCAACTCATATTCTGTAGAATCTTCTTCAGACTAATACTGTTCAAGGTCACTATTGACAGATTTTAGGATTTTTTTTATTTAATAGTCATTAATAGTTTTGAGAAGCGATGTTTGATATACATAATAGACGATTATTCTTCAAAGTGATTAGACAGCCGTTGCATTCAAAATTTAGTATTGAATTTTGAATAAAAAAGTCGTATTTAATAGTCATTAATAGTTTTGAGGTGCGATATTTGATATATATAAGAGAAGATTAATCGTCAAAGTGATTAGGCAACCGTTACATTCAGAATTTAGAGGTGGATTTTCAATAAAATGGCGTATTCAATAGTCATGTAATAGTTTTGAGGAGGGATATTTGATGTACACAATGGACAATTAATCTTTAAAGTGATTAGGTAACCGTTACATTCAAAATTAATGGTGGATAAAAAAGTCGAAAAATCTGGCTATACTGTTCAAAGTATCGATATCTATTAGGTACATGCCGTTGTAGAAAATTATCCTTGGTTTTATTTATAAACTTTGCAGTTTTCTAAAAAAATTCTTAATCGAAAAATTCGCCTATATCTATATATATACAGAGGCTGTTCGCACATTTTTTAGACGATTTTATTTTGCAGTAAGAAAAAATCGTTTGCATGGAGAATTTTATTTTCAAAACAGTTATATTTTTAGAAGTTTTATTTATCTTCTGATATTTAGAATTTTTGTTTACATGCAAAAATGCGCTTTTAAAACGGCAGTAGATGGAAGGATACGTTTCGCTCTTTCCGAAGAAAGTTTTTAGTGAAATCTTTATGAAATGCATTTATCAGGAAAAAAAATGGAAAAAATGTCGCAATAATAGATGAATCTTGCGTCTATTTAAGTGGTTGAAATAAAAAAAGATCAATTTATTTTCACAAAAGAGGAGAAAAAATTTTTTGCTACATGGTTCAAAGAATCAAATGAAAGTTTTTCTAAAGGATTTATGATTGTCACTGGTTTTTCATACAAGAGCAAGATAAAAGCAAAAAAAGGGACAAAAATGTCAAAATCAGCTCTAAATACTGTCAAGAACATATTTTAATTCCAATTTTAAAAAATAAAAATCCAGATCTTTATCCACAATGCCATCAATCCGTTGAACTGTATCAAGACAAAACAAGCAGCCACACATCACAATCCGCAATTGCTTTTCTAGAAAAAAAAAAGGAACAAAAAACGGGAATTAAAGCCATACACTTCACTGATATTCCTGCTAAATCTTCTGATGTATCACCGTTGGATTTTTGTGTTTTTCGACTCTTAAAATCAGCATTATCCAAACACCGACCTACAACGCTTTGTGGACTTTGGAAAGTCGTTCAAGAGGAGTAGAATAATATTATAGTTTTAAAAAATTAAAGAACACGCTTCTATAGAAATGTGAACTAAAAAACACAAAATATCTATCTTAGTATTAAAATTCAGGGTAAGAGAAAATCGTGTGAGTAACACACCATAATATTTACATACATTTAAATCTTTAATTAAAATAATTTAGAATTAAACAAAAACCATTTTTTTAAAAATATCCCCTGACGGGGATCGAACGCTAGACCTTTAGGTTCGTAGCGCGGAGCTATACCTCAGCGCCACGGTGTTCACGTAGGGAAAGTCTTTTTTTTACAATATAGATTTTTTGTTTGTTCCCAGAGCGGTTACAAACATGCAAACGTACATACATAACAGGTGAAGCTAATAAAAGCGTGTTAAAAATATACCTCTTCCGATATTATAAAAAGCATTATTATCATAGAAATTACGATGTAGAATGATAGTTAAGAACAAGGGCTATCAATCTGAACAAATAAAACACGAAATATGTGTGAAATTGTTTCAGTACACTCCATCAAAATCGTCTAAAAAATGTGCGAACAGCCTCTGTATATATATATATATATATATATTCTATTGAAAGTAATTGAAGGTTGACCAATATCTTTTTTCTCTCCCAGATTGCCCAATATCAACATATTTGTTTAAATTTATTGTATTTTTCCATTGTATAGCTTAATGATTTATAATTAACAGTCCGTCCTTTTTCAGTAACAAGAAAATATAACAATGTTTTAAGTTCAAAAACTGTACAAATTGCTAAAGATTCTAGAAATTTGTAGATTTTAACAATTTTTACAGTTTATTAAACTTAATAAAAGTTTTGTGTATATTTTCTATATTTTCTTCTTACTTAAAAATAATACAATGATACACACATAAATCCTTAAATTGTATTGTGTAAATGTATAATAATCTTTGAAAATTGGATTTAAAAAAAAAAAAAAAAAAAAAAAAAAAACATTTTTCTTGATGTAAGTTTTTGAAAAATTCTCTATTTCTTACGCCAAATTTTGCGAAAATTGCTAAACATATAAACAGTCTTTAAAAACAAAATAAATTTGTATATGTATTTCTTGAAATACCAAAATGTTTTACAAAATCTTTGTACTATGTATACGTTGTTGATAAAAATTACTATTTTATAAAACTAAGCTTTAAATTTGGAGTGAAAATTTAAAATCAAATATTGCCTTTTTCCTTCAATGAATGTTTTCAAGAAGTATAAGAGTAATGAAGCAAGTATTCACTCTTTTTATTTGAAAATGAAAAGAGGGAAAAAAAAAAAGCCTTTTATATAAAATTGAAGTTATTTTGGATAAACAGAAAAAAGTGAATTAAACATTGAAAGCTAAAATTTTATTCAGTTTTTTTTTTTTTTTTTTTTTTTTTTTGTAATATATATATCCATAAAAGAAAGATTGTGAAAAGAAACTATTTGATTTAAAAAAAAAAAAAAGGGCGAGATTTATTTATTTATTTATTTATTAAATATATGTGCTATTTAAAATAATTTTTTTTGAATTTATAAAATTCAGTAATTTTATTTCTGAAGAAATATTTTTAAAAATTGATTTGGAGAAACAGATATCACTAAGAGTTAAAAAAACACACACAAAAGAAAAAATAACTTATACTTATTTTGGGATGTCCCAGAAAGGTTGGACGTGGTTTAATTCTTTGCCTATTAGAGAAAAATGAGCAATGCAATTAAAAAAAATCTGGAGTGACTCCACTCGACTTTCCGAACATTGAGTAATTAACAGTTTTGTAGATAAAGTAAAGAAAGAGGAGTTGTTAAAAAACAAAAGAAATAAAACCATAATAAAGTGTTTGAGTATTTTTCTCCATATATTACAAGGTGTTTTATTTAACGCTACTGAACTTTGAGCCCATAGATCATAATGATAAAGAATTTTCGTTGTGTCCCTGTAAAAAACCTATAAATGCTAGATTCACCAAAATGCTTATAGTTAGTGAAACAGTTATTTATAATATTCATATAAATTTTCAGCTCAATTGAATAAAGCGTTTAGATGTTATCGCACTTTTAACTAGTATGTTGTGGCCACCACATGACTTTCTTCTATATTTTCTTATACAAATTCACTCAGAAAAAATAATTTATTAAAATTATTATTTAAAAAAATTATCTTCCATGATAATGCAGATGATTTCCATATTAGAGAAGTAGTATAACACTAAATATCCAAAAAAAGTCAATTTTATTGTCAATATTACATTAAAAAAAATTGATAACTTCATTTTAAATTATCGCAGAACTATGGTTCAACCATTCGTTTTAAAGGTACTGGCGAGCTCTTTTGAAAGATACCCATCATGAAAATTTACTCACCTTGAGGGGGGAATTCCCCCCCCCTCATGGGGGGAGGCGAGGCTCCTTCACATACAAAAATTTTTTCCCAGTTGACTATCTCTATTATAAATAATTCTAGTAATTTTCATAATGATTATTAAAAAATAATTTTCTTTATGCACATTTATACAAAATTTTGTACTATACCCCCATGTTAAAAATTTAGAAAAAGCGGGATGCCAACGCAACCTGTAAGACAATTTTTATCAAAAGTTGATAGGCACTAATTTATGTCAAGGTGCAACTACATACCAATTTGTATGAAATTCTGTGAAGTAGTTCCTGAGATACAGTTGCCACAAAAGTTTGTCACACCCACGCAGAGACTGACAGACAAACAGACAGACATTTTCTAAAAATGGTCAAATCGTGTTCTTCAGCTCTCAAAACGTGTAAATCCATCAAAAACCCGAGGTCGAAAATTTTTACGAATCCAATACTTTTTTCTATTGAATATAGAAGAAAGTAAAAATTTGGTCCCACAGGCCATAATGATAAAGAATTTTTCTTTGTGTCCCTGTAAAAAACTGTAAGTGCTAAATTCACCAAAATCAATACAGTCCGTGCAACGGAGACCTATAATATGTGAAAAAATTTTTTGTTCAGATTAAATAAGCGTTTAGACGCTATCGCACTTTTAAAAATTTGGCCCTATAGGCCATAATGATAAAGAATTTTTCTTTGTGCCCCTGTAAAAAAACTATAAGTGCTATATTCACCAAAATCAATAGGGTTCGTACTATGGTGACTTACAATATACGCTCCAACTGTAAGTGCCAGATTCTCCAAACTCTATACAGATTGAGTAACTGTGACCTATAATCTTAATATATATAAATCTCGTGTCACAATGTTTGTCCTCAATGGACTCCTAAACCACTTAACCGATTATAATAAAATTCGCACACCATGTGCAGTTCGATCCAACTTGAGAGATAGGATAGTTTAAATCTCAAATTATAGTCGCAATTTTAATTTATTGCTAATTATTTGTCTGTTATTATTTGACAGTCACAATTATCTGTTAACTCCAAATGATTCTAACAGATGTCGATACCTTTCGACTGGGTTGAAATGAAAGCTGAAATATATTTGGTGCTGCCATCTACACAAAGAATCTTCAACTTTTTAACCTATTAATAAATTTCGTATAATTCAATTATTTCCACTTTTTAAATTTTTGGTGTTAGCATAGCCGGCCACGTGTTACTTAGACTGAAGTGTAAATTGAATTCATATTATAATGAAGATAATACAGTGAAATTAATCCTGTTTTTTACTTATTTGTGCTTCATTGATCAAAACTTTATAATTTAATCTGTATATATATATAAATTACGTGTCACGATGTTTGTCCGGGGTAAACTCCTAAACTAAGGAACTGATTTTGATGAAATTTTGCACACTGTGTGCAGTTTGATCCAACTTGAGAGATAGGATAGTTTTTATCTCAATTTATTGTCACAATATTGTTTTATTGCAATTATTTGTTAATTATAGACCTTTATTAAAGTTGCTCCAAAATATCTGTGAGTTCCATTAATTTAATTGTTGCCAAAAAAAAAAAAAAAAAAAAAAATACGAGTTCATTTTCTTTCGACATAAAAATAAATACATTTAATCAAACGTGAACGTTAAAAAATTATAAAAAGTTAAATTATGCATCTCACGAAAATTGACGTCATAATCAATTTAAAGATTTTATACACATTGATAAAGTGCTAATGTAGTTCTATCATAGATATAGTAATATATATAGATCTCTCATCCCCATGTTATCGTAGAAAGATTTTTGATGCCGAAAAAAGATAAAAAATAAAAGCTTTGGAAACAGCCATTAAGTGGTATTGGAAAAAAAAAAAAAAAAAAAAAGAAAAAGAAAAAGAAAAGAAAGAAAGAAATATGAATTTGAAACTGTATCTGGAGTCTTCCATTCCCCTTTAGCAAATAAATTATTCATAAATTTTATTTGCTAAAATATTAGTATGTATTCCCGTGTGTATTCACTCGGGGAAAGACGGCCATATTTTGGTAAAAACGTCGTCTTTTCCTAAATGAAAAGGAATAACTTTTTTCTCCCCAATGATCACTCTATTCTATATATGCTATACTATATCTATGAGTTCTATACGCAAGCGAAGTGTGACTCACTGACCGTCTGTGCAGCCAAGAAAAAGATTTCCTATGTTAATTGCCCACTGGATTTTTTGTAAGAAATTATTAAAAATCGAGGAAATTTATTTCCTGATTTTAATCCTTATATTTGGGTATAGATATGTATTAGTTATCGCGGGTGTTAGATTGAATTATTTTGCTGTCAAATTGACAAAATTTTAATTTTAAATTTTTAAACTCTGTCGCCCTTGGCTTTTTTTATTATTGTTATTATTATTTGGCGATCAAAAGCGTAACACGAAAATATACATGCCAGATGTATGCATTGTACGAAATGTAATATGTATTATTCATTGTACGTATGTATGACATGTAATATGTATTGTACGAAATATTGTTTCATATTATTCATTACTCTTTTAATATAAGTTGTTAAAATAACCATGATTTTTGAAAGGAATTAAATATTTTCGCCAGATAATTTGGCGATATTCTTTTTTTTTCGCCAAGGATGACAGAAATGAAATCTATTCCGCTGCAAAATATTAGTATCTTACATCAGATATTTTATTTAGACATTTGAAAACAAATTTGACTTCAAACTATGATAGAATATTTATCATTTTCCTTTTAATTTGTATATTATTAGTATATTAAAATTTAAAAGCATGGTATATAAAAAGTTTTTTTTTTTTTTTAAATCTTATAATTATTCTTATCTTAATCCTCAATGTTTCCCATCTTTATTGACTTGAATTTACTATTAAAATTTTAACATACTCAAAAACTTCTCATCACTTCGTTAAAATACACTAAACTTTTCCAAAATCTTTTTGTATTTAAAATGATACATGTATTTACTTTAAATGTCCAATATTTCATAAGATTTCCAATTTTAAAGTTTTAAAATATTTATCAAATTTACTTATTTTTCTGGTTTAGCCTTATTGTTTTCCCTTTTATAACTACAGCTGTTGCCCTCTTTAAAATATTTAAAATGATGAGGTCATTTAATAGTAAAATTATCCATTATAGCATATATTATATTTCACTCCTCCATAAAAATTGATTTTAAAATCGTCTGTTTCTTTTATACTTTTATTTTAATAGAATTTTAATAGAATTTAATTTATATATTAGTCATTTTAGCAATTTTATCCAAAGTAGCATTAGAAATAATATATATCACTTCTCCATTAAAATTTATAGGACCCTACAATAAAATTAATTTGTGCTTAATATCAACACTACGAAAATTTTTATCAATCGCTTCCAAATTTTGACCTAAGTTTCAAATCTCAACCCTGTGGGTTTTTACATCGGCTACAACGTTTTCGTCTTTGTTCGTAAATAATAATTTAACTGTACTAAATAGTTTACAGCCGTATAATTCAACGTATAACTTAGTCACAGCAACGCGTGGCCGGGTCTGCTAGTATGTGTATAAATTTTTTGTTCAATTGAAGAACGCGTTTAGAAGCTATCGCACTTTTCAGATTTTGGTCCCATAGACCATAATGATAAATAATTTTTCTTTGTGTCCCTGTAAAATATCTATAAGTTCTAGATTCACCAAATCTATAGGGTTCGTACTATGGTGACTTACAATATACGCACCAACTTTCAGCTTATTCGAACAAATCGTTTAGACGCTAGCGTGTTCACTCACAGACATACACACATACACACACACATACACATATACACACACACATACATACATCATCTTAAAAACAGTGAAAACGGACTCAGGGGACCTCGAAACGTATAGAAACATCAAAGTCTCGAATTCGGATTTTTGAGATGATTACAATACTTTCCTCACTATAGTGTTCGGAAAGTAAAAATGTTGAAAAGGATGCAAAAAAGAATTCGGCGTTAAGAAACAAATGTGCTTGATAATTATGGAAAAGTTACACTTTTTAAAATTTTTATACGATTTTATGAAAGATTTTATTTCTCACAGTACAACATAATCAAAATAAATAAATAAATAAATAAAAATAAATAAATAAAACATTAAAAGTAAATGGATTATTTTACAGAGAATGAAAATTAGCTGATGTCATATTTCCGTATCACTTAAGGACCGAAAATTTCTACGCTCAAAGCTGGTAGACGGGAAGTGTTGGATTGGATCCCAGGTCGCATTCGTCGACCTAGCCGTTTGGAATTTGCCGTACCTTTCTTTGAAACTCTTGTGAGTAGGGTTAGAACCCCTTAGAAAGACTTCCCCGAAGGGAAGTTCACCTATAGGCCTAGGTCTCTAGTGTAGTCAATCACTCAATCCCCACATCCCCGCACAACCTAACCTGCATCACTTAAGAGGCTGTTTCGAAGATTAAAACAGGGACTATATATAAAATGATAAAGATTTTTTTAATTAAAACTAGTATTGTCGTAAAAAATTCTAAATTCGCTAAATTAAAAATTTCTTTATACAGGTTTTATAAACAGGTTTTATTTTGCTGCCTTTGCGAGTCGCTAGATGCATGATGTCGTAGATTTAATTTTAAGCAGTCTCACAGTTGGTACTCACAGTTAAAAAATAAAGATAAAAATAAAATATATTTTTTTAATCTGATACAATACAAAATAAAAAGTATAGTTATGCAGAATATATATTTAGAGATTAGAATATTTTTCGGCTAAAGCATCTTGAGTAAAGAAAAAATTTGAAACTTTATTTTAGCAGTTTTATCTGATAATGAAATATAAATGCATTACTTATAAAAGAAATTAAAATTTTCAAAATCGCCTGTGTGTTAATTTGATAGAATGCCATATTTTGGTGCACGAAAACTTTGAAAATAAATTACATAATTGGATATATTTATTACCCATTTTCCTTTTTTATTTAAATAAAAAAATAGAAGGTTTTAAAATGAAAGAATAAATAAATAAATAAATAAATAAACAAATAAATAAATAATAATAAAACAGAAGAAATCGTTGGGTCCCGAAATTACCTTAAGCACGCAAAAATGCTTTCGATGTAAATACTATCATACCATTTATCATTTTAAAAAGTATGCTGCAACTTTAAATTTTTACATTCATATAAATAATTATAACTGGTACATGGTCATTTTGCATGGCATTGAAGTTTCAATTAAATATAATTAACTGAAATAGTAAAGTGAACTTTTACTAACATTAAAAATGTCAAAATAAAACATATAAATATGCAAACTACAGTTTCGGTAGCGTTAAGTATACCGCCAACAGTGCAGAATAACAAAACACATTATTGCTCCTATATGAAATTAGGGAAGCGTATTCTAGTGTCGGATTAACAACCAATAGAATTTGGAGATTCTGACGGTATCAGCAAATAGAAAATCGGTATATGAAGCTGTGTAAAAGGATTTTTCTGTACTAACGTATAGGAACAATAAACCGTATTTTTATTTTGCAATGATAACACTATGCTTAACACTATTAAAATTGCAGTTTGCATATTTTATATGTTTTATCTTCGAGTTTTTACCGTTGGTGGAATTTTACTTTGCTTTTTCGGTTCAGTGATAAGCCAGGTTCCATCCCATACAGCACAGAATGTTTCAGTTATGTTGCAAAGTGCTTACAAACTTTCAAAAACGTAACACTCTCTGATACCTTTCTGAAACATTCGCCCTGCTTTTCTATGTTTTCTCTGTTATGTGACTGAAACGTTTCTGTTACGTATCTGATTTTTTTTTTTGCTACGATGGCGGACATTTCTACGTTTATGAAAGTAATCGGAAAGCTAACTGAACGTTTCTGTAATACTTAGAATATTTCCATGTTATATGACTATTACGTTTCTGAAACATTTTGTGTTGTTAGGAATTACGGTATTCAAAAAACGGTATTCGGAAACGGTATTCTCACCGGAACGGTATTCTCACGGTATTTTGTAAAGATGCAGCATTAAAAGTTCTTTTTTAAGCTTTCTAATTTATCAGTTTGTCAAGAGGAGTCGTATAAAAATTTAAAATTATAACATTTTGAAAAATAGGTAGAACAAATATTTAACAACATAGTCTTATTGTTATGTTATCACCTTATTCTGAAGTTTGCAAATCACATCGCCTACTTACATATCTCTAAAAGAGAAAGAAGTAAACTGTGTTTCAGATGAAGAATAAAACTGTAATTTTTCGGACATCCTATATATTTATGTAGATTTTAAATCTTGTCATCTTATATAAATATTAAATGCGGAAAAGTGAAAGAAGAACAATTCTGATGGTCTAAAGAAGACTTTTAGACATTTTTGAAATTTTTGCTAGTTTGTATTTTATAAAGTTGTCATTCAGCGAGAAAATTAGAAGGAAATATTTGTCATTTTATAAAATAATAGTTCGGTATAAGTGACATTGAGATAGTTTTCAGTCTTTTATAAAAAAATTAATGTTAGATGCAGCACTTTTATATATGATTAATAATAAAATAAACAAGAACGAAAAATCCTGCGGAACGCATTGATTATTAACTCTTTCCAACTTTATGTTCTTGTTGTATCGTATAACTTGCCATTTCTTTGACATATTATCGCACAACGAATGCAGTTTCAGCCCTTAATATATCTAAATATTTTAGTGTAACTCTGTAAATCTGAAGATTAAACATACCATATTTTATTTAAAAAAAAATACTTTAGCTTAAACATTTCAATAAATGTCAATTTCCTGATGATATTTTCAGTAGAAGGTTATTTAAATGCGATTTATAAAAATGTCTCCCTGTTCAGAATTCTAATAACTCTGAATTTTGACAATAGATGGCAGCACTATGCAATTCTGAAAGAACTTTAGTAAAAAACTTTGATTAAATTCTTTCTTTTTATTGGTATTTTAATGGGTTTTAAACGCTAAATTAATTCTTTTTTTCTTTTATTATTATTTATTTTATTCATGTTTCCAATTAATTGTTAGTTATACTTTAAATAATTTCTTTTTCAATTTGCTGTGAACCGTTTTACTTTTCTGCGGTTCTATTCTAGTTTGTTCTTTTGTTGTGATTCTAGCGGTAAGCTGGAAAAATTCATTCTAACATATGAGCTGAAATAAAGTCAATAATTCATGTTTGTATTCAACTCGGTGTATTTATTCAAGCTTTTATTCATTGTTTCTTAAATATGATGTTATTAATTCAATTGAAAGGAAGGTGAGTCCTTCAAAATCATTTTAAACTGATTTATGATTTAATATAATTTAAACCAGCGATTTTTAAAACCATACAGTCCACGATTCTATTCAAAATCCCTCCATATTTTTGCCGTCTAGAGCCGGAGATATATATTAAATTATGAAATCTTTTAGTAAAAATTAATATTTTCAAATTTGAGAAAAAAAATAAAGTTCTAATGGCTTCGAAAATTGAAAAACTAAAAACAAAAAGAACTATTATTCGGTCGTCAGTGACTAAATTTGAGAACAAAGCTATAAAAGCTTTGGAAGCGGATCCTTTAGACATTCAAAAAATAAAAATTTTGAAAGGTCATTTGCTTGAAAGGCAAACTCAATTAGAACAAATTAACAATGAAGTTGAGGAAGTTATTTCTGATTTAGATGAATTAAAAAAGGAAATTGAAGATAACGAAAAATGGACAGAGAAACTTACTCGTATAAAATATCACATAGAGTCAAGATTAGAACTTTCTTGTTTTCAGAACACTAAAGTTGTAACACAGGTTAATGAAAATTCTTGTTCTGTTTCGAAGCAATTTATTCACCTTCCAAAATTTGATTTGCCTCATTTCTCTGGCAATTTGGAAGACTGGTTTAGCTTCAAGCAAATATTCGTAACCACTATTCATGAGAACACTCAGCTTTCCGATTTGCAAAAATTACAATATTTAAAAGCGTCTGTTATTGGATCTGCCAATAAGTTAAAAAAAGGCTTTCCAATAACTGAAGCAAGTTATAAGGAAGCTTGGGCAACACTAATTTCTAGATTCGATAATAAAAAAAATCTAGCTTATGCCCAGTTAAACAAATTCTTTAATTCGAAATCTTTGAAACCAAATTGTCGGAAATCTATGCTAGATTTATTAGATAACTGTAATGAAGCAACACGTAACTTGAAATGTTTAGGATTTGAATTTAATTTATTTGTGGATTTAACTCTTGTTTATAATTTGCAAACAAAATTGGATGATAATTTAAAGAAGCAATGGGAATTATCTTTAGATAGTGATTCTTTTCCCACCTATGATGAATTTATTTTGTTTCTTGAAAAACAAGCGAGAAGCTTGCAAGATATTGCTGATAGTACTTATTCTAAATCTGAAAGTAAACAAAAGGTAGTATTTAAAATATCTGTTTCTAATGCTGCAATATCTAATTCAGATATAAAATCCAATAATTCTATCTGTTCAGAATGCTCGGAATCTCATGCACTTTTCAAGTGCCCACACTTTCTGAAAAAATCTGTTGAAGATAGATGGAATATTGTGAAGGGTAAAAAACTATGCATAAATTGTTTACGTGGTAATCATTTCGTTAATAATATGTTTGATTTCGACAAAATATCGACAGTGTAATGCTAAGCACCATACACTTCTCCATTTCGAGAAAAATAAAGTTAATTCTTCACCTGTTATTGAAAATACTAATCTCAACATTGAAAGTCCATCCTTTGTCAACTCTAGTTGTTTAACCAGTACCCAAGAGAGTTGTCAAACTTTGTTATCGACAGCTATCGACAGCTATCTCAACATTGAAAGTCCATCCTTTGTCAACTCTAGTTGTTTAACGAGTACCCAAGAGAGTTGTCAAACTTTGTTATCGACAGCTATAGTTCTTGTAAAATCAAATACTGGAAGGTTTGTGCCATATAGAGTCATGGTGGATTCAGGAAGTCAAAAATCATTAATTTCCAGCTCTTGTGTTAAAAAATTAGGGTTACCTATGAAAACCACAAATCATAGAATCTCAGGTGTAAATAATATTGTTGCAGAAACTGCTCTTTTTGAAGTTAATATTATTTTAAAGTTCTTATTATAGTAATGAAATCTTTGATGAGAATGCTTTAATATTAAATAATGTGACGGTAAATCTTCCTAATTTTGTTGTTCGAAAATCTTCATGGCCTCATTTGAAAAGTCTATCTTTAGCAGATCCTAAATTTTATGTTTCGAGTCCAGTTGAAATTTTGCTTGGTGCAGATTTATTTCCCTTAATAATTTTAGGGCAATCTATTCTGGGTCCTAAAGGTACTCCATGTGCTTTAAATTCCAAATTGGGATGGTTACTCTCGGGTGTCATACATTCAAACAATTTTCAGCATTCTAAAACTGTCCTTAGTTGCCATGCTACAGTTCAGTTAACTTATGATCTTCAGAAATTTTGGGAAATTGAGTCCCTTCCTGATGCAACACCAATTCACAGTTCTGAAGAAAAATACACTAAAACTGTTAGACGAATTCAGTCTGGAAGGTACATGGTGGATCTTCCCTTTAAAGAAGCTCCAAATTTAGGTGACTCACAATCAAATGCTTTGAAACGGTTTTATTTGTTAGAATCCAAACTTAATAAAAATCATGAGCTTAAGGAGCAATACCATGCCTTTATGCAAGAATATATTGACTTACATCATATGGAAACAGTCCCAAATTCTGAAATTGATTCTAAAGATTATTTTTACATGCCTCATCATGGGGTTGTGAAAGAAGATAGTACAACTACTAAATTGAGGGTGGTATTTGATGCCTCGGCTAAAGGAACATCAGGCCACTCCTTAAACGACTTTCTGGAAATAGGTCCAAAGTTGCAACCAGATTTGTTTAAACTTCTTCTTAAGTTTAGAACATATTCAATAGCCTTAACCGGAGACATCGCCAAAATGTACAGACAGATATTGGTAAACCCCAAACTTGTTGACTTTCAGCGAGTCTTTTGGCGATTTCAGCCACATGAATCTATTGCGAGTTTCAGATTATTGACTGTAACATATGGCACAGCCTGTGCCCCATTCCTGGCTATAAGGACATTGCACGAACTAGCCAAAGATTATAGTTCAGAATTTCCTATTGTTGCGCAGTCAATTTTCGAGAACTTTTATGTGGATGATTATCTTGGTGGGTCGCATTCAATTGATGCAGCAAAACAATTGGTCAAAGACCTAAATCACGTTTTAAATCAAGGAGGCTTTACACTTAGAAAATAGGCTTCCAATGTACCCGCAGTCATTGAAAATCTACCAGAAGATCTTAAATCCACTAGGCAAAATGTAAAATTTTCCGAAGATTCCTCCCAAAAAATCTTAGGCCTAGTTTGGAATTCGGCAGAAAACTTATTGAAAATTCATTTGAATGGCGTCAAATCGGTGCATACCAAGCGAGAATTGCTATCGATGATAGCTCAAATCTTTGATCCTTTTGGGATTCTAGCTCCAACCACGATCATGTTAAAAATCATGATGCAAGAGCTTTGTAAAGATAAGTGTGCTTCGGATGATCAAATCACAGATTCCATTTTGAAAACTTGGCAAGAATTCAATTCTCAAATTGAACTCTTAAAGTCCATTGGCATACCAAGATATCTGAACTGTGAAACATCTCCAGAGAACCACATAGAGATCCATGGGTTTTGTGATGGATCTGGCAAGGCCTACGCTGCAGTGGTATACCATCGGACACTATCTTCTCTAGGTGAGATTTCAGTTAACTTTGTCGCTGCAAAAACCAGAGTTAATCCTTTAAAACATGTCACACTTCCCAGAATTGAGTTATGTGCTGCATTCTTGCTTGCACAATTAAGTTCCACAATATTAGAATCTTTAACCTTTAATGTAAATAAAATTTATTTGTGGTCCGATTCACAAATTGCTTTAAATTGGATTGAATCTCCTCCAACCAAAGGAAAACAGTTCGTAACAAATCAAGCAAACAAAATCAAATCACTTGTCCCACAAGCAGTGTGGACTTATGTTGAGAGTTCGTCGAATCCGGCAGACTGTGCCTCAAGAGGCATTCTACCGAAGAGTCTTTTGCATCACTAATTGTGGTGGCTTGGGCCTGAATGGCTTAGTGCTAGTGTCAAGTTACCATTATTCCTAGTCAAATCTTCAAATGTTAAGTCAAAAAATTCTGAAGAAAATTTAAGTCACGTTGCAACATCTAGTCATAAAGCCTTTCCTGATTTTCTACTCAAATTCTCTTCTTTTTCAAAACTTTGCAGAATCCTTGCATTGTGTTTGAGATTCATTTATAACATTCGTAGTTGTAATCGTAATTCTACACGTATTGGACTTGTCAGTACGCCTGAAGTTTCAAGTGCTATTACACATATTCTTAAATTGATTCAGGAACAAGAGTTTTTGGTAGAACTGAATTTGATCAGGAAAAATCAACCTTTACCAACCAACAACAAATATTTATCTTTAAATATATTTCTAGATGACCAAGGTTTAAGCAGAGTTGGCGGACGGTTGTCCAGACATCAGTCACTTAATCAAGATCAGAAATATCCAGTGCTTTTATCGAGAAATCACTTAATTACAAAATTAATTGTTGAGCAATATCATAAAAAACACTTTCATGCTGGTGCACAACTGATTCTTTCCCTAATTAGACAAAAGTATTGGATACTAAATGGTCGCTCTTACATTTGTCGAATTCTAAATGAATGTATTTTGTACAAACGTTTGAAGAAACAAATTTGCCAACAAATTATGGGTGAGTTGCCAGTCGAACGTATAACTCCAACTCGACCTTTTTCAAAGGTGGGACTAGATTTTGCTGGCCCACTCATCACTAAACCAAATGTGCCTAGATCTAAAGTTAAAATGAAGTCATATATTTGTGTTTTTGTCTGCATGTGCACAAAAGCGATGCACCTAGAAGCTGTTTCAGATTTATCTTCATCAGCTTTCTTAGCATCCCTAAAACGATTTGTTTCTAGAAGAGGACTACCATCAGACATATTCAGTGACAACGGCAAAAATTTCCGAGGAGTTGCTAACTATCTTAAGCAACTATTTCGAATCATTCGTTCTGAAAATGTTCAAAATTTTGCTACCAGCAACTTCATCAATTGGCATTTTATCCCACCATATTCCCCCCATTTCGGTGGACTATGGAAATCTGCTGTTAAATTGACGAAAAGTCATCTAATTAAAGCTTGTAAGGCTACCATTCTAAATTTTGAAGAGCTTACTACTCTTTTATGTCAAATAGAAGCCTGCTTAAATTCCAGACGATTAACGCCACTTTCTTCAGATCCATCCGATGTTAGAGCCTTCACTCCCGGACATTTCCTGATAGGAGTTCCACTCCTTGAAATTCCTGAAAGTGGAAATTCACCAAATCTCACTTCATTTTCTCGTTGGACTCTAATCCAGCGAATGAAGCAAGACTTCTGGAAGCGATGGTCTAGAGACTATCTACATCACCTGCAGAATCGACCTAAATGGATCACTCCACGAACTGATCTTCAAATTGGGGACTTGGTTCTTATTCATGATCCACAATCTATTCCTCTCCAGTGGAAGCTGGGTAGAATTATTCGTACCTATCCAGGACCTGATAATAGAGTTCGTGTAGTCAGCATTTGGACTCAGAGTGGTGAAATTCAACGCCCTATTGCTAAAGTGACACTCTTCTCCCGGTGGGGGAGAATGTTCAGAATTCTAATAACTCTGAATTTTGACAATAGATGGCAGCACTATGCAATTCTGAAAGAACTTTAGTAAAAAACTTTGATTAAATTCTTTCTTTTTATTGGTATTTTAATGGGTTTTAAACGCTAAATTAATTCTTTTTTTCTTTTATTATTATTTCTTTTATTCATGTTTTCAATTAATTGTTAGTTATACTTTAAATAATTTCTTTTTCAAATTGCTGTGAACCGTTTTACTTTTCTGCGGTTCTATTCTAGTGTGTTCTTTTGTTGTGATTCTAGCGGTAAGCTGGAAAAATTCATTCTAACATATGAGCTGAAATAAAGTCAATAATTCATGTTTGTATTCAACTCGGTGTATTTATTCAAGCTTTTATTCATTGTTTCTTAAATATGATATTATTAATTCAATTGAAAGGAAGGCGAGTCCTTCAAAATCATTTTAAACTGATTTATGATTTAATATAATTTAAACCAGCGATTTTTAAAAGCATACAGTTCACGATTCTATTCAAAATCCCTCCACTCCCCTAAAACGTAATGCATTGGCATTTTTTGTGTGTCCCTGTACACAAACCAGTTGTATAGGACCTATTAACGCCATTTTAAATAAGGAAATTTCTATACTGAGCTTGAATAACATATATCAATTTTAAGATATTCCGAAAATATTTACAAACGCTTGAGACGGGCATTCGGACAGACAGATGCACTAATTCAAATCCTATTCACATTTAAAAAAATTTTGAAAATGTTAAAAACTCTTAATGTAAACGAAGACGTAATTCAGCAAATTTCTTATAATAGCTTTCAATGTGACTGAATATTTTTATGTGGCCCTGTAAATTTTAATGCTAATCATACTTTATTCTGTAGAAATAATTTTTTTTTTTTTTTTTTTTTTTTTTTTTTACATATGAATATAAGATTCTAATTTCATTAACATTTGTGTAAAGTAATTAAAATATGGTGAATAGAAATATCTTTCTTAAAAAATAATGCTTTGGAATACTTTTGGGTGTCTTTGTACACAAACAAACATTTATATTTACTTCATTTTCAATAAGGTGCATTTGATAGTGAACATGAATAGCATATATCAGTTTTAAAAAATTCCATGAATATGTACGGGAATTAGAGTACAGACAGAGAAGCAGAAGTCATTAACACTTCTCAACCTTGTTGGAAAATGTTAAAAATGAGATATTGAATTATTTTGATAGATTGTTTTACATAAATATCATATTCACATCTTAATTTTTTTCTAGACTTTTCTTAATAATTACGTTTTTTTTTTTCTTTTGTAGACAATTAAAATAAATTTTATCTGTTTTCTAATGAATATTTTTATAAAATGTTCTTTAAACATTTCTTAATGTTGACACAATTTTTAATAATTATAGTACTATCTATTTAGAATAAAACATCAGCAAACCAAAATGGCGTACTTCAAATTATTTTTGAAAACTGTTTTAGAAAATTCATGCAAATCATGCTTTCTATAATTATATTTACGTTGCATTTTGTATTGTAAGTTCTCGTAAAAGAAAATATGTTTAAGAATTTTTCGTTAGATCGTCGTTTTTTGCTCAGTTTAAATCATTTTTTTTTTTTTTTTTAACTAACGTACGGAAACATTTGATTTTACAATAGAAAGGTATTTACTAATTAGTATTTATAAATACGAAAACTATTTAATAAAACATCATATCTGAATTAATAATTTTTTTCGAAAGGCTCATCGCTAATTTAAACTTTTATTTTTATTGGCGCAACTGAAAGTTTAATTCAAATGACATTTAAAATACTTAGTTTTACGTTTTCATTTTATTAATTTTTCAGAATCCAATTTTTAAAGTTATCGATTATCGTATTCAAAACTATTCAAAATGCTTTCACAAACTTTTCCTTATTGTTTACTAAAGCATTGTGCAACAGAACTACATTGGAATTTTCTACTTCAGTTGTATGTCGAATATATATATATTATTTCTTTTGATATCATGACTTGAAATATCGAAAAAAAAAAAAAAAAGTAAATTTTCTTCCCTCAACTATTTGTTGAAAAAATATTTATTCCGTGTTTTAAAAAGTATTGATTTTTTCGTCAAGAGATTAATTTTTTGAAATATTATTTGCCCAAGTAAGTATGTAATTTTAATTGAAATCTAGACAGAATAAATTTCAATAACAATTTTCAAATTGAATTCAATTGTGATATGAAATTATTGAAACTGAAATAATGCTAAATTTACTAACAAATCTGTAGAACTATAAACTTTGAATTTAAACACATCCTATATTTTTGTGAGTATTTTCCCACTTAAAAATTGCCCAATTTAAAAATTATGTTCAAAAAGTATTACGCAGGTCATTCAGCGGTCTCTTACCACTTTTTTATTAGAAAATTTTAGTAAACATGTGTAATGGTTTTTAGTGATTCGAAAGATTCTCACAGAAAACCACTAAATCGTTGTACACCGTTAAATATTGCTGAAATTTTACGATAAATAAATAAATAAATAAATATATAGATATATAGATATATAGATATATATGCAGTTTTCCCTTAAGGGATCGCTAAATATCTTGAACGTTTACAGGCACTTTCTGAAAAAATAGACAAAATTGAGCATAAAAATGTCTGAATTTGCAAATTAAAGCCAAACTTTTTATTTTACATTTTGTTTCACCTTAGCTTGGCAGCATTAAGAAAAGCATTCTTTGTCATATCCTGATTTAATACATATATAGTTATCATTATTTTGGATTTGAAAATAGCTAAAAAGCATAAAAATTAATAATTAAATTCCAAGAAAAAAGGAAATTTTGTTTATGCAACATATATTTAAAGTTGCTAAATATTTCTTTTTACTGCCAAGTTAAGGTGAAATGGTTAAGGTATAACTCAACACTTTCTATAGAAATGCTAAATTAGAATCCTCGCCTACTATGAACAAGATAACTAGTTAATCTGCAGATCAAGCGCCTCAATCTCCTATTTACATCATGCATTATTCAACAAATTATTTTTATTTATTCCTTATTGTAATATATATATATATATATATATATATATATTGATTCGATAAGCTTTTTACATAAACAGAAACGTTTCACCCCCTCCCTCCTCAACCCCCTCTGTATCTCTCTTTCTATAACTGTCTGTATATATGTATATGTATATAATATATATTCCTAATAAGTGATAGTCTTGTATTAATTCCTTGTAATTCACAAATACTTGTACCAAATTTCATGCAAAATGATTACATATACATATCGGAATAATTTTGTGTAAATCTGTAATTTAATTACCAATTCTAAACCCACACTTTTCCACAGAAAAACATGATTTTAAAATTCTACTATTTCATTATATTTAATGAGGTGTAAACATGTTAAAACACACTTTTAAGAAATACCAACTGTAGACTGTAATTGTACGAATTTTTTTTTTATGTATTCCGGAAAAGGAGCCACATTAATTATATACACTAAAAAAGAACATACCAATTTAATTAATTGTAATTCATTAATATTTTAATCTAATTTGACACCATTCGGATGATTACAGTACGTCATCTGAATTCTTTTATGTGGCCCCGTAAATAAATCATTTAGTCTATACATATCCTTTTTTTTAGAGTAAACACGCTTTTAAGCATTTTTATAATGTATGTTAATTCCATTATGTTCAATGCAACCTAAACGCATTAAAGTGCTCTTAAATAAAAATTTTTCCATAGGTTCTAATGTCACTAAATTCTTTTGTGTGTCCCTGTAAACGAACAATAGACATTGTATACACCAGTAAAAACTATTCAGATAACTATATACGTTTCTCATGAATAATTGATCAAAATTTGACGTAATTTAGATGATTACGTGATATTGTCGAAACAATTTTGTAAAGTCCTGTATATTAATTTGGAAGCCTAAGAGCACATATTTTCTGCAGAAAACACGAGTTTAAGTATCTCAGTAATGTACACTAATTTCATTTTGTTGAATGCAGAGTAACGATGTTAAAATTCGTCTAAACGGGATTCACCTCATAGGCCGTAATGATAAGAAAAACTTTGATGTGTCTCTTACACAGTCCATAAATAATATAGACATAAAAATTTATACAGCTATTTCTAAATAGAGCCTAAATGTGTGTGCCAATTTGCAAGTCAATCGGAGGATTTCGCGGCCGCTATTGCTGTACATACAAATTCTACCTATAAGCTGTAATAGTAAGAAAAAATTTGGTGTGTCACAAATGTAATAAACACCCAAAACTATACAGCTAAAATTATGTGTGGTTCATAAAAATGTGTACCAAATTGCAAGTCAATAGTGTGATTTTTGTGGTCGCTATTGCGGTACATACAATTTATATCCATAAACCGTAATTAGAAGAAAAAAAAAACTTTGGTGTGTCTCTGTAAAAGGACTACAAATGAAATACACACCCAAAACTATACAGATAATTTCATGTGGCTCATGAACATGTGCACTAAATTGCAAGTGAATAGCGTCATTTTTGCGGCCTTTATTGTGAGACAAACAGACACACAGACAAAATCTAAAATCTTTTTGAGTTTCCAAATGAAGGCCTCCACTGACGTTTCGGCAGAATTTTTAATATGCATATTTTTTTAAAATTCGAAGATCCTGCATTTAAAAAATATTTTTCTAATACATTCTAGATTTTAAAATGTTTTATTTAAAAATTTCTAACAACATAAATTTTTCTTATAGTATTTTTTTTGAGTGATTAGTACTTAACAAATTTTCTTTGTCGTTAATGTGTATCTTATTGCATTATAATTTGTTGTTTCAAATATTTAGAAATGTCCAAATACATTTTAAATAAATAAAAATTGGAAATAATAGATAATTGGCCATTTAGACATCAGATGTGAATATATATAAATATGTTTTAAATAAAATAAAATAATTATTAAATGTGCGATAAATAAATATGTATTAAAATATAGAACTCACTTTATAAACATTTATTCAACTTTATCGATTAGTGTAAGAAAAAAATATTTTTTTAATTTAAAATATTTCAAGGTAAATATTTGCTTAGTAAATTTTGAAAGATGCCATAACCTTCCGTCAGATAAACTGCTAGGTTTATAAAGTAGGCATTATTGATGAATAAAATGATGTTATAAAGAATCCAGTTCAATTTCTGGATGTAAGAAGTTTTTGTAACTGGAATGTTTTACGAAATGCAGAAGTATTACTTCTATAGTACATACTTTATAGACTCATTTCACTCATGAATATAAATCATCATGATTCCTTTTTACTTTCTCTTACCCATAAGGTAGAGAAAGTATTGTTTTTGGGTCAAATTTTCGAACGCGAGATTTTGTTATATTTACACGTTTTGAGGTAACCTGAACGCGAAATTCATGTTTTTAGCAAATGGCCTGTGTGTATGTCTGTGTGTGTGTCTGTCTATTATCAGCATATCTCAAAAACAAATTATGGCAGAAAGTTCAAACTTGGTATTCTAAATGTGTATCATATAGGGATGCTACAGTAAGCTTTTCGTTAAGATCAAGCAAATGGTTCGTGTACAGGGACAATCAAGAGAATTCTAATACATTACGTCTATGGGGGAAATTGCAGGTAAGTAGAGTTTAACGTCTATAGACTGCACTAAACCAAATGAAACGAATATATATTTTTTGTAATAGAGATAGTTAACTGGGAAAATTTTTTTGTGTATGTAGGAGCCTCGCCTCCCCCCCTGGGGGGGAAGTCCCCCCTCGAGGGTAGTAAATTTTCATGATGGGTATCTTTCAAAAGAGCTCACCAATACCTTTAAAACGAATGGTTGAACCATCGACCTGCGATAATTTAAAACAAAGTTATAGATTTTTTTTTTTTTTACTTTTAACGAAAAATAAAACTTAGAAAAAAAAATCGTATATATTTTTTTAATATTGAGAATAAAAATGGACTTTTTTTTTATATTTAGTGTTATACTACTTCTCTAATATGGAAATCGTCTGCATTATCATAAAAGATAATTTTTTTAAATAATAATTTAAATAAATTATTTTTTAATAACCGAATTAAATTCTATATAAATGTAGGTGCATTAATGAAACGGGGGGTTGAGGGGGGCGGTAGCCTCCCTCTCACAGAACTAATTATCATATAAAACTCTTGAGAAGCCTAATATGAATTGTTTAACACAGGTTTACATAACAGTACTCGTTATCTTACCTTTTAATCTGCAACCTGTATTTATAGTATTATATTTCAGGGTAAGAGAAAGTCGTGTGAGTGACACACCAGATTATTTAAATTAATTTTAGCAAAAGAAAAAAAAACTAAAAGATGTTACTTACTAAAAACATTTAATAGTACATGATCAGGCATGTTAAATTTTAATATATTCCAAATCATTGTTAATATCCGCGTATATATATATATATATATATATATATATATATATATAATTTTTTTTACACCACATTTATTGTAGTGTATTTTTATTCCTGGTTAACTGTAATGGCATATTGGAGAAAATTCCATTAGATTATTTTAAATGAAAGTTCCACCAATATAACATTACAATGCTGTGGAGAAAGGGCGTTTACTAAGACTGCTCAGAACAAATTAAAATGTTGGCACGTCTGCATGGAAACCTGTAAAAGTCGAAAATAGTGTATTTGTGTGATTTTCGACTTTTGTTGGGGGGCATAAAAAAGATACTGTTAGGTTCTTGTGGACTTGTATAAAATGAAATTTATTAATATGATACTGCTTTAAACGGAATGAAAATTACATTTGAAGTTTATATGCACTAAAACATGTCATTAATATAAAATAGCGTGCATAAAACTTATCATTTATTTACAGGAACAATCCTAAAGACAGAAAGTTTCGGCGAACTTTAATAATATGTTTGTTTTCAAACTACATTAAATATATATATAGGATCATCCAAAAGTCTGAGAATATATATATATATATATATATATATATATTATTCAAAAATATATTGACCGTAGCACTATGTTGCATTCACTGAAATACGCAGAAAGACATGAGATTTTCTTTAAGTAACAAAATAATTATTGTCAAATTAGTTTAATGTTTTCCATCAGATGGCTCTTTAATTATCAAATTACTTTTTTATAGTGGCGCAGTACCGTCAGCACCGTATCTAGGACTAAAAAGGTTCACTGTGAAGACCGCGATTCATGAGAATAGCGTCAGACGTTGCGTACTTGGAATTCTCATAATAAATCTTAACTAACTATGCTTTATTTCTTAACGCTATCACGTTTTTTTTTTTTTTTTTTTTTTTTTTTTTATAAGAACAACTAACCGCAGTAATGAGCAATAAATGTTAAATTTAAATATTCACTAAATCTGAAATCATATGCAAAAAAGCGAAAATCAGATTAACGAATGATTACAATATGGTGTCATCTGAGAAGGCGGGTGTGTTTAAGATGTAAGAGAATACTTTGAATGCAGCGTCAACTGTTGGTGAAAAATGTAACTAATATTTTTCTTGTAATATTTTTCTAATCTCCTGCTCTTTTGCACATATCAGTAAAAACCTCATAATGTTACGGTTAATACTTTTTGAATAATATATATATTTTTTTAGTGACTTTTGGATCCCCCGGTATGCATATATATAAAGTTTAAAATAAGATATATTATAAAATTAATATGTTAAACATTTATGGTATATACAGGACAACACAACAAAATTAAGCAATATTCTACATATTTAAAGAATTTAGTGAAAATGTCATTATGAATTTGTTTCGTTATTTCTATAGGTTGAAAAGTTAATTTGTTATGTAGAATGATCAAGTAGGTACAAGTGTGATTACAAGGCACATAAAAATTTGGACATGTTACCACGAATCAATTGAACTTGATGAAAACGCATTTTAGTTTAGAATTTGATTTTCTGTATCAGAACTTGAATTTTAGCCCGATTTCTAATTATTATTCTTTATTATCAGATTACGGATTTTTCCGCTCAATGCAACACTTTCTGAAGGGCCGCCGATTCGGCTCGTTTGATGAAGTCGAGGAAGCGTGTCAAGAATTCTTTGATTCGAAGCCGGCTGAAGGATACTTTGACCAGATCCGAAAGCTTGCAGATCGATGTCAGAAAGTCTTGGAAAATGATGGTCTTTATTTTGTGAGGAATATTTTTTATTGTTTTTGTTATTACTTGGCGAGTCAAATTTCAATTTTTTGCAAGTGTTTACGAACTTTTGGGGTAACCTAGTACAACGAACTGCATAAATGAATTCAAATATTTTGTAGCTTTAAATTGCCGAAAATTCTTTAAAGAGTATCTTGAGAACCTTATTCTATTTTTAACATAATAATAAGATATAGACGTTTGCATTAGAGTTTCATTGCTGCATGTTTCTTTAAAAATTTTCGTGTCATACCATTAAGGCGAATCATTTTGTATAAAGACAATCAGATGTTGTTGTATGGCTTAAAGCCGATTGACTACTCTGGGTGGGATGTCCTCGAAGGAAGTCTTTCTAAAAGGTCTTTGCTCGTATTTATGTGAGTTTCGAAGAAAACCACTGTAAATTCCAAATGGCTAAATCAATAACCGCGACCTATAATCGAACCGCTACTTCTCATTTACCAGCTTTCAGCACAGAACCGCTCCACCACTGGTGGGGCTAAAAGTAATAAGAGGCCGGAGGTTCACTTAAATGTAATATTACACATGTTATTTTAGACTTACATATATGAAACTGTGTAATTGCTTTATTAACTTTGCACTTTATATAATAATAATATACTTATTATAATATTTTAAACTGCACTGTAGTTTAAAATTGTATTATTAATTAGCTATTATCATTTAAATAAAAAAATAATTTAAATTGATACTTTTCGGTAGTTTTCAAATCTAGTGTGTTAGATTTAATTTTTATTTATTTACTTTTTTACTTAATGCATTATATAATTATAAATTATATAATATCTGACATTTAAAAAATAACCTCCTTAATTAAAATATCGAACATAAATTAATTTTGTGTTTTTATTTTGAAAAACACTTTTAGAGATATATTTTTACACGATACAAGCATATTTTAAAAAAAGGATCATTATGTCAGAAAATTCCTTTTTTTTAAACTTGTCTTAATATGTTTTTAAGAAAAATATGCATTATACACTGCACTGTTTTTTTTTTTTCTTATAAGATAATTTATGCGCAGATTTTTATTAAGTTTGTAATTTGTTATTGAAAAATTGTGGAGTAATTTGCATTTAACTACTAATAATCTTTTCTCATTTATGCGCTTTTTCTTTAACCAGCTATGATTTTATTAAAAAAAATTCTTTGAATTTGAAATGATTTTATTAAAATTTCCTTTGAGTAAAATACTTAGTTTCTTTCTACATAATAGAACAGGGAAAAAATTATATTTATTTCCTATTTTGTATTCGGAAGGGGATGTACGAATTTTGATTTCAAATATCTTTATTTACCGATATTGCAATTGCATTGTAATTTTCTAAATACAATCAAAAACATATTAACTTATAAGTCTATAACATAATTATACATTTTTAAACTATTTTATTTGAGAAATATTTAAAAAGTGATTTATTTATTTTATATGTTTATTACTTTTTTACCTTTAACTCAAAACACAATATTTTAATGGTTAGGTTTGTATTAAAATTAAACGAAGCATTTTACCTATTGCATTACCTATTACCGAAGCATTATTGTACTTTAAATTACTTAAAAATAGAAAAACACTTTAAAATTAAATCGAAGTAAAGGTATAAGAAGGGTGGTTAAATATGATACTTTTTTTTTACTGTCGAAATATTATATATTAACTCATTAAAACTGTCTACCGCATAAGTGTTTTGCTTTCTCTTTTCTATATATAAATGTAAGAATGCATATAATTGAGAATTTGTTTTTTCTGCTATACAAATAAATATACACATTTTAGCATATTCGTAAATGATTTCGCACACATGCTTCTTAGCACATGTAAAAAGTAACTATTCTGTTAAAAGTTTGCTAAATCCCTCAAAGGAATAGAAATAAACGTAAAAATGGGGTATGCTGTAATATATGGAAACCGCTGGAACTAGAAACTTGATGTTTATTATGAAACGTTTTCAATAAAATTCATGTTCCCTACGCCATACGAGCGATATCGTTCGATCGATCATATGAACGATAACGTCCACAGTTGGCCCTAGCAGTAGCCGATAGATTCTGTTGTCAAAGCTGGTAGACGGATGCTTCCGGGTTTGATCCCAGGTCGCGATTTTCTTCCTGGCCGTTAAGGGTTTCTCATATAAATACGGTCTAAGACACTTTATAAAGACCCCCCCCCCCACTCCACGGAGGTTATTGCAACTAGTCTAAGACCATAGTGTAGTCAATCGATTTTAACCCTAGAACACTAGCGTGTTCATATATGCCGCTATCACTAGAGATACGTAAAATTTACGTGCTCATGCAAAAGTCGTTTTATTTGCTTGTATTACATTGATATTGTTTTTAAATATGTTTAATTATTTCCTGTTTTACCCAATATTACTGATTTTTCATTAACTGAATAATTATTTCGAAGCACTCAAGGTCAAACAAGTGTATCGATAGTAGGGAAAGGGCAGAAAAGAACAAATAAACGAAGACCGTAGGTAAAATTTACGTTCCACTAGTATTCTAGGGTTAACCTACACAACCGCAGTTATAACACCGAAGATTATTTGTAGCTATAGACTATTTTTTCATCCTTATTGAAACACTTGTTTGTTTATTTTTGAGATGAGAAATGATTATAAAAAATAAAAATCTTTCGTTATTAAAATAATAAATAAGTAATAAAAATAAAATTAGTTATAGATAAGTCAGCTGCAGTTGAATAACCAAAAGGCTAAAATTGAATAAAAATTTATCATATTAAAACACAAACTGTCATGTACAAGTTACATGTTGTTTTAAGTTTTAATTAGTAACTTTCAAAAAGAATTCGATTACATTGAATATTACAATAACTTTGCTTCATTTATTTCTGCTATTTAAAAATATTTTCTTTCAAAAATAATTTATATCTTTATAAACACTTTTCCAGAGTTGTTCATGATTAAACAAAAATATTATATTATTCCTTAAATATAAAAGAATGAATTTTGTTGTACTATGCTCTTTCATCTGAAAAAATGAAACATGTTATCAAAACAAGAACGGCAAATCATATGGTTCGTATAGATTATAAACAGGTTATAAATGTACGCACTCGTTACATTACTTAAATTTCGATGTATTTACTTCCACGATGACTCTTTTAAAAATGTTTTTTATATTGATATACAACCTTTTTGTAGTGATTGATTTTATATGAACTGTCGTTATCGTGAGTGTTTGTGTAGTGTACCAATGCCCTAGTAAGACAAGTATAAATAACAGACAGTATGCCTAATAACAAAGTAAGACAAGTATGCCTAAGACAAGTATAAATTTTCAGAATTAAGTCAGTTTTTTCCGGATGCATTCACTAAGTGAAATGCAAACGTGTTTATTTATCTGTGTTTTATTCTTCTCATTCGTAAATGTATTCAATAAAAACAACTGAAGTACGATCTGAAGGTATGTTTTTTTTTTTTTAATTTTAATTAATATTTGTTTATTTTTAATGGAAGAATTTATGATTAAACTCTGGAAAACTATTTAAAAGAGTTTTTATTTTATTAAGTCTCTGAGACTTTTTGTGATACTTTGCAGAAATTTTGTACATAGTCTAGCTAGAATACACAGTCATCTAGGGACACAGAAGTTTGTTAGCGTGTGGGGCATATACCACTATTTTAAAATTGTTTTATTTGATGCTGGAAAAAAAAATATAAACTCAATCTTCTGAATTTTTAACCTTTTTTCTTTAATTATATAAAATTTTCAGCTTTTAATGAAAATTTGAAATTTATAGAATCATAGAAGTGATTAAAGCTGAATTTAGAATCTTTAGAGTCCATTAAATCTTGAATTTTTCTTACAAAGGAACACATTTCAGCATATACTGCTCCTGGAATTTTCTATTCTTCAATTGAATCAAAGTGAATTTCTAAAAAACGAATACTATATCCTCTTTACTACTTCATTACATTGTATTTGGTCCAAAATTTTGATATCGAGATTTTACATGATTTACACGTTTTAAGGTCCCCTGAGTCCAAAAAAGTGGTTTTTGGCATTTGGTCAGTGTGTCTGTGTGTGTATGTAGGTGTGGAATCTTCTGGCTATCATATCTCCGAAACTAATAAAGACAGAACTACAAAACTTAGAATTATGACAGGTCTGGTGTACAGATGAATTTTCCAAATTTTGGTGAAAATTGAAAAATCGAAAGTAAGATATCGGTGACCGGAAGTGGGACCGTAAGTCCGTATCTCAAAAACGGCTCTAATGATTTTCTTCAAATTTGCTATATAAACACTGTATTAGATGTACTTTCGAATGATATAGTTGGTTAGTTCAGGAAAATTGGTAGGCGTCCTGTGGAAATAGCTCAATTTCAGGTTTTGCAAGCGCGTTCCTTTAAAAACGGCTGAACGGATTTTTTTCAAACTCGCCATATTAACTCACTTTTAAATATCCTTTTGTATGTAATTATTGTTTTCCGGTCAATAATTGATTTTTTGTAAAAGTTGGTATCTCAAAAACGGCTCTAACGATTTTCTCTTTAGGTCACTTTTATGTTTTCTGATCACATTATCTCTAAAAAATGCATATAATACGTGTAACAGTGGGTAATGGAAGTCATGTGGTTGTTTCACACCAGAATTTTGCTTCCTTTTTATATTATATTATATTATATTGTATTATATTATATTATATTATATTATATTTATTTATTTATAATTATTTTGAAAAATATCTATTCTTTGAATTACAAATGGAAGATTTTAAATGTACCATATGAAGCCATTTACTGACAGAATTGCGAACACACACACACACATATATATATATATGTATAAAGTAAGGTAAAATTTAGTTTTGTTATTTTTACGGTTAATTTTCCAAGATTGTTAAACATTATAGAGGAAGATATAGCTCAGCTTACTGCTTCTAATATTTATTTATTTTTTTATTTTTTTTACCAGAAATGAATAAAAAGGCTTTTTGCAAAACAAAGAACATACCTTTCTTTCTTTCATTTTTTTTTTCTTTTTTCTGAAAATATTTCAACCTTCGAATGACGAGTTTGAAATTTTAATCAAACAACCCATTTGAGTCCATTTATTGACCTTATTGTTAAAAAGTATATATCTGTTAAATAAAGAGAAATCTTTAACAGAAAATATAAAAATTCCAACATTCTAAATTTATAAAAGTTAAAAAAAATAAGTTTAAGAAAATAGTAAAAAATTAAACACTATATTCACATACATAAAAATAAAATGTAGGATTAGATCTAATCTATGTGATAGACTTAAAATAAAAATGCTTTTAGAAGACAAGAAAACTTCTAGAAGCACTTATTTTTATGCATTGTATAGAAATATTTGCACTAGAGAAGTATATTTTATCGTATAACCAACCAATAACACCCATGACATATATACACGATTATGTAAATAAAGTAAGATAAACCTTCAAACACTGTGTTACTTATTCGGAGAATATATTTTTTACTACATCGTTAAATATCACCTTTGAGACTGAAAAATGATAAATAATAGTAACGCTCTCTGTAGATATGCATATCAAATTCTTCATTTTTCAGCAGAATATGAAAAACAACACACACATAATGGCGATACTAAATCTCCCACGAATATTTTTTTTTGTGATTAATGTATAACTTGTTTAGTCTTAAAAAAAATATTGTTCATACCGATGTATATCTATGTTTAAGTCTTCTAACATTTTTGGAGACTTTAAATTTCTCAGCTATAAAACGTATTTTTTAAACTTATTATATTAGTTGAATAGAGATATTTTGGATGATTTGAAATTTCTATAATGATGTATATTTTTCAATGAAATCGAATTAAAATCAATAAATAATATAACATGGTAAAATCGTGGTATTAAATAACTTATAGTTTTCTATTACAACATGTGAGTTGCTGTTGATAATTATTTTTATTGATTCTTATATTTTAACATTACGCCATCTATTAGCCTTTTTTAGAAATTTCAGTTCATAATATATCCCATTTATCATTTAAATAAAATCTTGCTGTCGTCCAATTATCGTCATAGTGACATTATTTCAGGATGATTACTCAGGATGATTATAGACCAACATTTTTGCCCTGATACTTCCACCACTATATTTGTATGATAATTTTTTAATTCTTTAATCGCTCAAACTTACAATTAAAAATTCCGGAAGAAAAATATTGGTGAAAAAATTAGGTGAAAAATGTGGCGTGTCATCCCCTGTATTTGAATATAAAATTACGACAGTAAATATGCGTATTGATTTAGGTTAATTTCTTACGAATTAAATCTATTTCATGTGTTATGAAAACATATTCTGTATAAATTGTATTATTTACTCCTTTTCCTAGTATAACATATTGGAACTGATAAAGGCCAGATATTTTTGGCTTAGAAATGGTTACAAAAACAAATAATTTTCATTAACTACTTTTATTGTGATTTACACCTTTTAAACATTTCTTATAAACAAATCCTAGGCTAAGAAAGCATGTTTAGTGCTAAACGTGTGAGGTATAATACATCTTCGGGAGATATTTTTTACTTAGAATATAAATAGTCGTCAATTATACATTGTCAGTCGTAGAAAATACGTTCTTTTATTTTCGGCTGTTTAATTTCGAATTGTTTATTGACAGTTTTATTGTCTATAAACAGATCAATTATTGTCATGTAACAACGAAACAGTATATACTACAAAGAACAAAGAACGAATAAAATTGTTCTACATTTTATTTATTACAGAGGACTATTTCTTTCAGGCAGCTATTTTGAGTTGTCACCATTTCACTTTCATTTTTGTCAAGATGACCTCCGACATTCAGTTTTAACATTTAATTTCTTAAACTATCTTAAAATAGTTAACATTAAAAACTACTGAAAGTTTAAAATTAGAAAGGGTTTCACGTGTACACATATTATAAAAACGTATAAAATCACTTTTAAAAACACGTATATAAAAATATTTTTATTAAAATCAGACACAAAGCTTTTCGCCATTATTAAAATAGCATCTTCAGGCGTTGTTAATTAACAGAGTAGACAGCATTATATACTGGAGAAACTCATTACAGTTACAGTTAAAAAAAAAAAAAAAAAAAAAAAAAAGTCTTGTAAACATCACGATTCCTTTTAGAACAATTGGCGTCACACTAGGGTTACACAACAAGTTCTGTTTGGGAACTGAACCTTCCGGTATGCTGAAATTTTTTTTATGTCAACGTTTTTTTACAGAACTTGCTGTGTAACCCTAGTGTGACGCCAATTGTTCTAAAAGAACTCGTGATGTTTACAAGATTTTTTTTCAACTGTAATGAACTTCTCCAGTATATAATGCTGTCTACTCTGTCAATTAACAACACCTGAAGATGCTATTTTAATAATGGCGGAAAGCTTTGTGTCTGATTTTAATAAAAATATTTTTATATACGTGTTTTTAAAAGTGATTTTATACGTTTTTATAATATCTTAAAATATTTTGTCAAATCCGTAAAAACTTTTAAATTTTTTAAAAGATACTGTTAAGCTAGAGCTTCTTTCTTGCTTACATGCGTATGCGAATTTCCTATCTCAGTATCCGAGACCATCAATATTTCATAAATTGGATGGCTTCTGAATATTTATTAGTAGTATTTTCTGAATATGATTGTGGCTTATGTATATTCTTGGAGATATTTTCAGAAGATGCATTGATGATGGCTTTTGAACATTTGTTGGCTATATCTATATTGATGCAGGCTTCTGAATATTTCTTGGCGATATCGTTAAATGCATATAGATGATGGCTTCTATCTATGTGTTGGCGATATCTTTCCGAATATGTATTGATTATGGCTTCTGATTAGCTATAACTTTAGAATATGTATAGAAAATAGTTTCTGAATATTTGATGGCGAGACCTTTAGAATATGTATGGTTTATGGCTTTTTAATATTTATTGGTTATTTATTTTGGATATATATTGATAATGGTTTCTTAATAGATGGCTATATCTTTTTAATATATGTCGATGATATCTTAAGAATATTTGTTGAAGCTTTTCTAAGAAAAAAAAAAAAATTCAATGACATAATAATATACAAATTTCTCCTGTCGTACTAAATTAAATTCTGTCAAAGATCGAATTTTACTTATAATTTTTTTTATACTTGTTCTACAATACGTAATCAAACATAATTCTCGAGAACAAATTAGTAAAATTCGATCCTGGTCTCTGCTTGATTGGAGACACCATCACTTAATATTAAATAAAATCAGTCGTGGCCTTGAAATAAAACACATCGTACTTAAAGACGAAAACATTTAATAAGACATTACTAAAAAAAACGCACAAAACATAGATAAACATTTAAAACATAAATAAATAAATTCTTCCCGAATGACTAGAAACAATGCCATTTTCTCATTACATCCAACTCCGTTCTCCCTTCCTTGGCTGTTGCCACCTATCTCCTGTCAAATACCACTTCATGACGTCATGGAACTTTACTCGTCCCTTCTTTTTGAGCTCATACGTCACAGGAGTGACTATGATGCTACCAAACTTAGATACTGTTCCATGATATAGAGAGTTTCTATACAAATGTTCACATTCATGATAATGCTGAATAGTTTTTGATATAAGTTTTTCATATAGAAAGAGCACCAACAGATAGCATTAAGAGTTTCTAAGAAAATGTTTATGTATGTACAACAAAAATTGTTTTTAGAAAAAGTTTATAAAATAAATGTTCATATATGTAGATCCTAAAAGTTTATATCAAGAGTTTATAAAAAAATGCATGTATCATAAAATCTTTAGGAAGAGCTTCTGCATATTCCCAAAGAAAAAAACATTAAATGCATAGTATATTCAGCAATAAACAACAACAGCAATACACACAAATAATAGATCTAACATTAAATATCTTACAAACAACCCTTATAATATGCACATGAATTATATAGTATATCACGAGGTAAATTAAATTTGAATAATTAGATACAACTGAAATACTATTAAAATATTTTAAGGAAGTCTAGATAAAGAATCGGCATTGCCATGATTTTTCCCCTTTCTATACGTAATTTTTAGATTATATCTTTGCAAAGCTAAAGCCCAACGTGCTAACTTTGCACCGTGTGGCATTGTTTGGGTCAGAAAAGTCAGAGGATTGTGATCGGAAATTACTTCGACTTCTGCACCGAAGAGCCAAGTATCAAACTTTCGTAGAGCAGTCAGCACACTGTAAGCCTCTCGTTCGATCGTTGACCATCTGACTTGGCACGGAGAGAGTTTTTTACTAAAGAAAGCAATCGGATGTTCTTTGCCAGAGTCGTCCGACTGAGATAAGCATGCTCCTATAGCTTTGCTCGAAGCATCAGTGTATAATTTGAATGGCTTTGCTATATTAGGCGTATATAGATATGGCATATTCATTAAATGGTGTTTCAAATTTTGAAAAGCTGTTTCTTGGGCATCAGACCAGGGAATTTCATTAGGTACGCTTTTCTTTGTTAATTCAGTCAAGGGAAGAATTTCTGAAGCAAAATTTGGAATGTATTCCTGGTAATAATTAGCCAATCCAATTACACTACGAAGTTCTTTTTTGGTGATAGGCCTGCAAATTTTTCTTATAGATTCGGTTTTTTCGGGATCGGGTGTATGTCTTCCTGATCCAATAATATGGCCTAAAAATTTCACTTCATTCTTTCCGAAATCGCATTTCTTTAAATTAACTGTAAGACCAACTTCTAGGAATGTTTTGAGAACTGCTTTCAAGTGTGTTATATGTTCACTCCAAGTGGTAGAAAATACTGCAATATCATCGATATAGGAACGACAATAATCTTTATGACACTCTAAAACTTTGTCTATAGATTTTTGAAATGTACTACCAGCGTTCTTCATACCAAATGGCATGACATTCCATTGACATTCCATGAACTGAGTAGGTAGTAAAAGCAGTATAATGTTTGCTATCTTCTTTCATAGGTATTTGCCAGTATCCTTTCGTGCCAGTATCCTTTCGTTCGCCAGTATCCTTTCGCCAGTATCCTTTCCTAGAACAGAAAAAAACTGAGAATTACCAATCAAGTAAATAAGATCATTGGCAATCTTCATGGGGTATGCATCTGGGATGGTATAGCTGTTCAATAAACGAAAATCAACACATAACCTAACAGTTCCATCCTTTTTGGCAACGCAAACTACAGGATGAGCCCATTCGCTGTTACTATGTTCGATTAGTCCAAGTGTAAGTAATTCTTGAATCTGTCGATCCACTTCCTTTTGCATAACTATCGGTATTCTATATGGACGTAGTCTTTTAGGACAGCAATCTCTAGTAACGCGGACACTGTGCCCTTCTACTTTAGCGATTCCGGGTTTAGTGCTGAAAACAGTATTATATTTGCATATCACATTTTTCAAACCATTTTTCTTTTCAAAATTTAAATCTAAACTATCAATATGGTCCGCTATTTCTTTAGGGGTTAAGCATCCATTTCCGAATGGTGCATAATGAATATCACCAAAATCTTTATCTTCATCAAATATTAGGCCAACATGGTCAATTCGAGCAACGTATGGTCTGAGCTTATTAAAATGCAGTTCTCTTCTGGACCCATTCTCTAATTCAACCAAGGCTGAATGTGGTCTAGTGATTTCAACAACAGTAGCTGGGCCAATCCAAGTTTTAAGTAATTTATGCGAAGATGAAGGAACTAGTATTAGTACTTTATCACCAACATTAAACTGTTTATCTCTTGCTCTCAAATTATACCGCGAAGTATATCTTTTTTGAGAATCCTGAGCATATTCTGATGCAATTTCATGTGCTTTTCTTAGTTTCTCAAATAGTTCTGATATATATTTTTCAACTGATGCGGAAGCTGAAGTGGGAATTTTCCTCTCACCAGTCCATACGTATTTCAATAGTGACAATGGTCCAGGAGGCAAACGCCCATAAACTAACTGAAACGGAGAAACACCTGTCGTACTATGAGGAACTTCTCTGTAAGCAAAAAGTAGATATGGAAGATGCAAATTCCAGTTAGATCCATATTCCTGTATATTTTTATTTAACATATCTTTCAATGTTCGATTCCAACGTTCCACTGCACCCATACTTTCTGGATGACCTGGCGTTGCAAACCTCGGAGAAACTCCAAGAAGTTCCACAAATGCTTCACTTAATTTAGCAGTAAAATTAGTACCTTGGTCTGTACATATTACTTTGGGGAACCCTGTCTGTGTAAATATTCTCATCAGATTATTGCAAGTTGTTTTAGCATTGATGTTAGTCACGGGAATAGCTTCAGCCCATCTAGTACATAAGTCAACTGCACAAATCACACATTTATGTCCTCTTCGAGACGGGGGTTCTAAAGGTCCAATACAGTCCAAACTCCAGACTTCAAATGGAATTTCTGGCCTAACAATGGGTTGTATCGGTATACGATCCCTATAGGAAACTGTTCTGCGTAATTGGCAGGTTTTGCAACTTTCACAAAATTTTTTAACGTCTTCTTTGAGACTTGGCCAATAGAATGAATATTTTATTCTCTGCTTTGTTTTCTGTTCGCCTAGATGACCAGCCAATGGTATTTCGTGTACCATCCTAAGAACTTCTTTTCTTTTGCATGTGGGCAGAACAACTTGATCAACATTTTCTCCACATAAGCATTCTGAATGGACAAGAACTCCATTACTAATTTTAAATGAATTCTTCCCATTTTTGGCATAAAACCAGGATTTCTGTAAATCTTCATCATCTAATTGTAATTTTATAAAATCTTCTTTATTTCCATTGCTTTCATCATCGGTAATCTCAGTATTAAGTTGAAGGGACGTTGAGATGTTTTTCTTTTCATCATGTTCTTCCTGATTTTCTTTTTCAATGCTCTCATTTAATTTTGCAAGTACATGATTCATACATCCATTTAATTCTACATTCTCCATTAAAATTTCATAGGCAGTTGAACAAATTAGCATATCATTCACAAGTTTCTTCGAATCTGCACAAGTTAGAGGTACATTGCCGTGTTTCCCATCATCTATCTTTAGGTAAAAAATTTTCAGAGCAGCTACTTCTTTTTCACCGAAAGCCGAAATAATTTGGATTGTTCCATCCCCTTCTCCAAAGTCGGTATCGACCAAATCTGCACGTAAGACTGAAATTTGTGCTCCAGTATCCACTATTGCCTTCAAAACTTTTCCTCCACATTTGATATTAACGTATTTCAAATCATCAATTCTATCTTTAATCGGCATAGAGGTTGACACAGGAATTGACACCTTAGCAGTTACAACTTCGTTCGTTGTCTTTGGCTTAACGTCTTTGGCTTCAACCACATTACTTACGGCATTACGAGTTGATGTTTTCTTGGAATTCTTGGGACAAACTCTAAATAAATGCCCCACAGATCCACACGTAAAACAAGTAGGTTTAAAACTTGTATTTTGATCAGTTCTTGGAGGAAATGATGTCCTAAATTTCCGAGATGGCTGTTCGTCTTTTTGTTTGTGGCTAAAGTCTTTAAAATCAGGTTTGTAATAGCTAGTTGTTCTACGTTTCATATCACCCAAAACGGATTCCTTAGTATTCAATCGTACACTTTCGTACTCACCCAACTTATCAGCTAAAACACCCGGAACAAGTAACTTAGCCCAGTCATCGACGAAATGTTCTCGGATATCACCTGGAACGCGTGTTTTTAACTGATCCGTAATCATAAGATCCTTCAATCCTTCAAAATCATTTACTGCAACTCCTTCAAGCCATTCCTCAAAGTAGCTTTTTATTTCGAAAACAAAATCTCGCCAAGATCGAGTAGGGTTTCGCTGATGTTTCACAAATTTTAGTCTGAAATGTTCAGGGCCTAATTTAAATCGTTTTAATAATAAACCTTTGATATAGTCATAAGCGTCAAATTTTTCTTCTGATTCACGAGCTATTAATTGAGTGATTTCTTTTGGCATAAGAGCTAAAAGAGCTGACACTCAGTTACCTTTATCTAGATTAATTCTCTTGGCTTGACGCTCAAACAAAGTCAAGAACAGCACTATATCTCCATCTCTCATTTCAAATTTTGGAACGATTTTTGTTAAATCTTGCGTACTACTCTTAGCTTCAGAAATCGGTGCTACTTTAAACTTTTCAGCTTCCAAACGGATTTTTTCTAACTCAAACTCATATTCGCGTTTTTGTTTTTCAATCTCTTGCTCTTGGAATTGCTTTTCAGCGTCTTGTTTCTCATGGAGCTTCCTACCTTCGATAATAATGTCGGGCTGATTCTTAGTAAACTCTTCGTCGTATTCTTTATCTTTGGTAATTAATTTGCGTAAATCGCTTACAGTCATTTCATTCGTGACCTGAAGATTCAGCTCCACAGCCAACAATTTCAAATCCTCTTTCTTTGCGCGACCCAAATATGCCATCTTATACACCTAAAATTTTCTGAACGAGAAACTTAGCAAAAAATCCCCAAGATGGTGCTGATTAAAACACTTTGTTAAATATTAATGGAAATAAAATTATATACCATACGCAAAACCCATAATTTATACCTAAAGCAATTGATATCTATATAAATTTCTTTACTTAGCTTATGAATCAAATTGACTTTAAAAATACATGAATGATATTTTCACACATTAGAAATAATTTAAAACACACTGTCGTGCATATTTATATTTCCTTACGCAATGAAATATAAAATAAAATTTCTTTACTTATTTATCCAATTTATTTTTTATTGAAACCAACACTTTTATTTCATATGAAATGAATAAACAAACAATTCTATCATAAGCTTACTTCAACGTTTGTAAAAAACAAAAAAAAAAAAAAAAAAAAAAAAAAAAATGTATTCTTTAACACTTTTTATATAATTACCATTTGTCATAAGCATAAACACAGAAAAGAAAAAAAATTTACCCTTTCTATAAAATAATGAAATGGAACAACAAAAAAAAAAAAAAATTAAAAATAATAATAACGCAGACGATTTTCGTCAGCATTAGCTATTTCGTTCGAAACAAACTAATTTATTATGGCTCGTTATTAAATGAAATAAACAAAACACTATTTGTGTGATTTCAGCACTTAATAACTAAATTGAATTAACTCTCATATATATTTCATATTAGGTACATTCATTAAAATATAAATATTCTAAAAAAAAAATAGATTTTCCAATTTCAGGAACAAAATACGATATTTACTCTTATTTATTTTATGACACAAAATACTTTTAACTCTTATTTCGGAGAGCAAACAAACAAATATATAGATATGTATATATATCAAACTGAGGGGGAAAATATCAAGATCTACTGTTGTAGATATTTAACAGATAAACAACTCTATATTTTTTGAAGTAAATAAAAAAAAATCACATTGTATTAAAATTAATATTCACTGGCGTGAAATATTAAACCTTTATTCACTGCCGTAAATAAATGTAATTAATACATATATTAAAATTAAACAATCACTGGCGTGACATCGTATGCTGTTATTTACCAGCGTAAAATATGATACACTTAATACATTCACACTGCATTAAAATTGACATTCACTGGCGTGAACTTTATTCGAATGTATTTGAGACAAAAAAAAAAAAAAAAAAAAAAAAAAAAAAAACCTTAGAACTGGCGTTCTATTATGTATATAATTTTACGTTATAATACCAACATTTTTTTTTTTTTTTTTAACACGCTTCTTATAGAATATTTATTTTGCATTCGCGTGATTCATATCGAACACATTCAAAAATATTAGAACTGACGTTCTATTTTCACTTTATGTTATTAAAAAAAAAAAAAAAAAAAAAAAAAACCATTTTTTAAAATGTACACTTAAAATATTTGGGCATATACACGAAAGCTCTTACCTTCCCCATTTTCTATGTATCCTTTTCTATCCTAGTCAAAGGCTGCGCCAGTAAAATTCGATCCTGGTCTCTGCTTGATTGGAGACACCATCACTTAATATTAAATACAATCAGTCGTGGCCTTGAAATAAAACACATCGTACTTAAAGACGAAAACATTTAATAAGACATTACTAAAAAAAAACGTACAAAACATAGATAAACAGTTAAAACATAAATAAATAAATTATTCTCGAATGACTAGAAACAATGCCATTTTCTCCTTACATCCAACTCCTCCATCCAATTTATTTAAAAATATATATTTATTGGCAGTTAAGAATATCAACCAGTTATTTATTTACACTTAAAAATACATTAAAAAAAATACGAGTAGGTTCATTTTCTCATTTTAGACTTGATATTTTTTAAACAGTGTAATTGTTTGGCATTATAAACTAATTTAAAATTGTGTTCTTTAATTGATAAAAATATTATATAATATTTAAGAATGTCTAATGAGATGACTAATATGGATGTTTATAAAATTTCAGATTAAAATCAAGACCTTTAATCAATGTATCTAACCGCAAGGAAAAAAAATCTTCAATATGAATAAAAATTTCCAAATGCTCTTTTCTTATACATTTTTCACTGAAAAGAAGAATATTAATTTTTCAAAAGAAATTGGTAATAATGTGGAAGTAATATATTCTTTTCAGCTGTTAAAAAATTATTTAAAATGGCATTAAAAATATAGATATTTTTATTTTATTATCCTGAATTTTACTCAATTTATTCAATGGTTTACTCTAATAATAAATAGATAGAAAACTCAAAATATGTTCCATTTAATTAGTTTCGAATTTTTAAAAGAAAAAACATTTTTTTTTTTTTTTTTTTTTTTTTTTTTTATCGAGAATTATTAATTATAAAACGTGAAAGTCTTAATTAAAGACTATTTTAATAAATATTTCATTAATTATAATGGTATAATTGCGAAATTTTTTATCCGTTAAAATGCAGTATAATTGTAATTTATTCCCATCTGATACTGATAATTTTATGAATAGTATAGGATCCAAAAAAGAAAACATACAGTAAAATCCGCAAAAGAAAATAAGAGAATATTTTCAGAATAAATGAATATACTTTTAGTTTTTGCTTAATGATATCATTAATAAAAGATAAGGTATACTTTTTTCTTAATGTAAAGAAATGGTATTAGTGATCATCAAATGACAAATTATTGTTGCATACATTTTTATCTGAAATAAAAAGATATAAAGGGAATGTTGTATATTATTTAGAGAAAATTTAATGAAATATATATATATATTTTTTTTTCTTTTTTTGAAATATAAACTGTAGTAATAAAAACATTACTTGTGTAAACAAAAAAAGTAATGTTTAAACATTTTGAATTATTTAAAATATATTTGGTAAGGTCTAATTTGCAATGAAGTTGGATTGAAATTGTCCAATATTGAAACAGTTTTAAGTTGCTGATTTAAGTCACATACAGGTTTTTAATGAGCATTATATATTTTAGCTTGATTTACAAAAGATTCATATAAATAATGTTATTTAATATGTTTAAAACTTTCACGTAACTGAATGAAGTGAATGCAATATTCTTCCATTCACTAGTCAAAACAAATTAAACTAATAAGCTTAATATACTTTCACTTTAAGGACAGAGTTAAATGTAGTGTTAAATATAAGCTATATTTAATATTAATTATCGTTAAATATAGTTTTAGAAATTTCCAAAAAATACATTCAAATTTTAGGATACTGAAATTTGCATAATGGTTGGAGAAATAGATGGTACGAGAAATTTCTCATGTAAAGCAATGTCCTGCATGAATCAAAGCCCTACCTCTCTGTTTTACATTATTTTATTTTATTTTTAATTAAAAGGCAAATTTCTCGAATAAAAATTACTATGTAATGTTTTAATAGGAATTCAAACGACGCCAAAATAAGAAAAAAAAAAAAATCAATGTTACATTTTTATTAAAGATTTTATTTTGAAATTGGTAGATATTTTATAAGTAAAGAGGCACCGACACCTCTTCAGTAAGTAAATAAGGAAGAAAGAAAGAAAGAAAGAAAAAAAAAACATGCATTTTATTTGAATTTTTTTCATTTAACCATGTCTTTTTTAGTCATTTGTTTAGAAATAAGAATTTTACAAGTTTTCTTAATTTGTTTTCTCTCCTTAATAATAATAATAATTATAATAATAATAATAATAATAAAATTTAAAAATTTCGTTCTTTAAGTTTCTGTAATATTTTTTTAAGCTACTGAAAAAATATTCTTTCCGTTGTCTGAATATAAGTATTATTTTGTTAAGAAGTACGTTTGTTCCAAACCCACTCATATATTACATTTTCAGTATCAAATCAAGTTATCAAATATTATTATTTTTATATTTCTTCACAGCCTCCAAACATGTTTTGCAATATAATTTGTGGGGAGTGGGGGAGTATGCTTTTCAAACATTTTTCTAAAGATTAAAAACTATTTCCTTTTAAGTAAAAATAAGTAAAAATATATTTTAGATGTATTCTCTCAAAGAAATTATCAATTCAATAAAGAAATATCTTAAAACTACTGACATTTATATTTGAAGTATAACATATATTTACAGATAAAATACCGCTACAGTACATTATCTATTAATTAAATATGTAAACACTGGTAAGACAAATATTATTCATTTCTATAACTCTAAACAAAAAAGGATTGATTTATATTATGATTTTTTATTACATTATTCTTTCATTACTCTTCTTATTGTTGTTATTTTATTTTATTTTTTACAGATATGCGTGACTTCCATCAGGGGTGTAGCAATTCAAAAGTCATGGGAGAGCTCGACAAATTCCTTCTTAAAAATGACTTAAAATTATTCTCAAGAAAATCAGTTAATAATTAAATGTTAATTAATAGTCAGTAATAACTAGTATTAATTACAAAATAACACTAATTATAAACATTTATAAGACATTAATTTTGGTTTAAAATGAGTGATTCTTTTATTTGATATTAAAAGTATATTTAATACTAACCAATAGAGGGGGGGAGCTTTAGCCCCCTGAGACCCTCCCTTTCCTATGCCCCTGACTTCCATTATCAGACTACTGTAAGTAATGGAAGTATTGTATTTGGTCAGAAATTTAGATAGCGAGTTTTCACTTGATTTACATGTTTAAGGACTCCGAAGTTCAAACAAGTGTTTTTTTTTTTTTTTTTTTTTTTTTTTTACATTTGGACAGTGTGTATGTATGTTGGAAACTTTCTGACTATCATATTTCCAAAATTATAAAAGATAGAGCGACAAAACTTCGGAATTAATACAGACCTAGTGTACAGAGGATTTTTCCAACTTTTGGTGAAAATTCGAAAACCGGAAGAATGACTGTAGGTTCATATATATATATATATATATTAAGGCTTTAACGATTTTCTTCAGAGTTGCTGAATAAACATCCTTTTAGATGTCGTTTCATATGTATCAGTTGGTTAGTTCAGGAACTTTGACAGACGCTTTGTATAAATTTTAAGTCAAATTTAGGTCTCGATGGTGCGTTCCTTAAAAAACAGCTCATCAGATTTTCTTCAAACTCTCCCCATATTATCTGCCTTATAAATATCCTTTCATATGTAATTTTTAGTTTCTGGTGAGAAGACAAGCTTGCCAAGTATTAGTGAAAATCCGCAGTGGGACTGAAAGTCGACATCTCAAAAACGGCTCCAACGATTATTTTCAAATTTGCTACAGAAACATTTTTTTAGACGCATGAAAATTGTCAGGTATTACGAGTGGGTAGATGAGTTATAGATCTTGGAAATAAGTATTTCAAAAAAAGGATCTAACTACTTTCTTTCTTTCTCTTTTTTTTAAGTCTCTATGTAAATTCTTTTGTACATATCTTCATGACGGGCGTAGTTTTATATCTTCTGACCACATTATTTCTAAAAAAAGTATATGTGTAGTGTAGTACTGGTTAATGGAAATCAAGTGTTTGTTATGCTCTAGATTTTTTTTTCTTATGTAATATAATTCAGCTATTAGACTGTGAATCAGAAACATTTTTCTAACTAGATCTGCTTTATCTCTTTCAAATGATAGAACTGAATTTAAAAGTTTTTCTACCAAAATGATGTGGCCACAACATTTTTTTAAATATATCATTCTATATAACAGTACTACATACCGGTTAATTTAAAAGATTTAATGCAGATAGCTTTTCAATCTAAAGATTCTGCATATGCATTTTAGTGCAATTTTATGCAACGGATGATAAGATATAGCTATCCGATTAAAGTGAGTAAAAGTAGCACCTCCTGTCGTCCTGTGTTTATTTAAATTAAATTAGCAGTTTTTTTTTTTTTTTTTTTTTATAAAACCGTCTCACGTATTGGTGCAATTATACGTTACAGAAATATTTCCGTAAACGGGTAAAAATTCTGCATAGCTACCCCACCTGTTGATCGATAAGCTTTTAGTTGAATTATAATAACTTTATATAATAGACATCATTCATATTAAATTGGTGAGGATATTCAATGTAAAACTTGAAACATAATTTTTCCTTAAACGGGAGAAATCACCGCGTAGTAGTACTACATCTGTTTGGCGATATATGTTAAGATCTAATCAACAACAGTTTATATTATAGCCCAACTAATATAAAGTTTTGGGGAATTCTATTCATTATTTCATGAAATGAAAGATCTTAAAAATTTATAAATCACAGACACACACGTACGCAGACAGACAAACGTTTTCTAAAAATGGTCAAATTCTATTCAGGACATCTCAAAACGTCTGGAACTATGAAAAACTGGCAGACGAAAAATTTTCAATTTCTTTTTTTTATATATAGAAGAAAGTAAAAATTTATTGGTTGAAAAAAAAAAATATTGATTTTCTTATACACTTAGAACAAAAGAAATTGCCTCTTGTTATTACATACAGCCTTTCTCATCTTACATTTTTCAGACTAAGGGGAAAAAAAAAAAACGTTATTTACAAAGATTTTCTAAATTTAGAAAATGAGAAGAATTTTAAATCTGTATTAAGAGTAAAATTTTAATGTTTTCTTTTTCTTTTATTGGTTAGGCTGTTATCGTTTTAAAATCTCTTATAATTTTGGAAATAAAATTAAACTGGATATTTAATGACATAATTAGAATTGGACAAATAGTTTAATTAAAAATATTGCTTTTATCAACCATAAATATTTATTATTAGAAATGGAGTGCAAGACTGAATTTTATACCAACCGTAGCCTCCTAAACTAGATGCCTGTCGTGTGGCTTGGAAACTTGGCAACAGTTGAAGCGGTATAGACAGCGCCACCTGGTACAGATTGCACGACTTTTTTATTCAACTGTCCCCAATGATTTTAAGAAGTGATATATGATATATATAATCAACGTTTCTTCGATTGTATTCGCCTTTTCAGAGTTGCCAACCTAATCCGGCAAATTGTTCGTACCGCCCCTTTTTCTACACCACTTAATTTTTAGAGTATTTGTTTTCTTCATTCATCGTAAATATATTTGAAGAGAATTACTCTAAAAATTAAGTGGTGTAGGAAAAAGGGCGGTACTAACAATTTGCCGGATTTGGTTGGCAGCTCTGCCTTTTATATATATCATATCCCACTTTAAAAAATTTTTGGTGGTTGTTGAATAAAAAAGTCTCGAAATCTGTACCAGGTAGCGCTGTCTACCGCTCCAACTGTTGTCAAGTTTCCGAGCAACGCGGCAGGCATCTAGTTTAGGAGGCTATGTACCAACAAACCGAAAAATGCTCTACCACTGAACCACACTGACTGGTAGAAAAATTTCGGTATAGGTAATTAGCCAAGGTTAATTAAAAAACTATTAAGCCAAAAAACTATTAAGGCTTAATAGTTTTATTAAAACTATTAAGCCACTATGGTAGAGCATACTCACGATAAGCAGAGTGCATGAGTTTATCGTGTTGGTATAAAAATTCTTCCTTACTTTGCATCTCTTAAAGTAAAATTAAAATAGTTACTTCATAAAAGTATTACAAACAGAAAACATTCTTTAACTCTAATAGAAAAATCATTAAAAACACATTTAAAAGAAGAGTTCTTTATAACCCATAACCAAAATCAATAATGTCAACAAAATTAATGAATTTCAAAAGCATTTTATTATTTTCGTCACCCATAAATAATCCACGCCCAGTTTTTAGAGAAAACATTAGTTGTTAAAATGTCAAATAAAAAAAAATATTATTTAGAAAATTAATTCATTAATTGTCTATATTAACAGAGTAAACTGCACGCGAAAATGTCATTTTACATATTAACTTTTTTCATGTAAACAATTCATTTTCCAGGGTACATGTTTTTATCTTAATTTATACAAAATTTAAGGAGTAGTTTGTAAAGGTTAAACATAATATTCTCGTTGTTGTCATATATTATGGCAATAGTATTAATTTCATAGAATAAGAGTTAGTTTGTATAAAAATAAATTTCTTTTTTACAGTTGATAATTTAAACAATAAAGAGAAATAATGAAAATAAAAGTATGTAAAAAGCAACAAAATTTTCATTTATCTGTTGTAAGTACTTACCCTTTGCATTACACAAGGTTTTTACCATAATGTGTCAGAAACTGCTAAGCGTTGTTTTTTGACGTTCTTTTAAAAGGTTAATTACTTATCTAAAGAATTTACGCATGTGTATTTATATGATTTAAATTTCATCCTCAAAAGTCGGTGTGCTAAATGTCATAGGCGTATATATACACCGGTAGCACATAAAGTCGTGAACAGAGTTCCCAACTTTTATAATTTATTCACGAGCATTTTTATCCCGCCTTCTTTTCGCACCAGAAATTTTGTAGATTATTTCTCTTTAATATGTGACAACGATTAAATAAGAAGAAAATTATTTTTCAAAATTTCCGGTATGAGAAAGAGGCGGGGCTAAAAATACCCGTGAATAAATTATAAAAGATGGGAACTCTGGTCGTGAATACGAATATGCATTTTTTTTTTTCTTTTTTTTTTTTTTTTTTAACTAAAGCATTGTTTTGGCAGAACTCAAAGGCGGAGCAAGGTTTTCTTTCGACTAATGCAATGCCACTTTAGAAGCGACAATAGAGTTCAAAGGATTAAATATTTAATCAGTAAAAATTACGATTGCTATGATCATATTTTTCACCATGGCTCTTCTACCACTATATGTATGTAATAATCTTTACATAAAAAGTGCAAGAACCGAAATATGATATCACTGTCTTTTAAATTTTCGTTTTTGGCGTGTATCGAGTAGTGCTAAATTAATTAATTACATTTCTTAGACAATTTCATTGTGAATTAACTATTCCCTATGTTGGCACATCTACCATTAAACTGATAAATTGAATGTCTATTTCGGTGAAATTCAAAAGACTGTTGCATGGTTTCTTCCATCAAGTCGCCATTTTCTGCAGATGTGTGGTGAATGATTAATCACAATTCGAGATTCCATGCATATCCCATTGTATGAAAAGCAGCTGGATTATCATTTAGGATAACTTACGATACTTCCACTGTTATAAAATTAATAATGATCTGACCTTTCACATGATCCATCCGCCTTTTCGTAATATTCTCAACATGAGTTAGGTTTTAAAATCCGACCACATTGTCAATTTGTAGAAATTCTTGACCGAAAACCCCCATTACTGACGATAGCCTATAATAAATGAGAGAAGATATTTGGGAGCAGGAAATTAGATCACTAATACCAATAAACATAACTAAAATTTACGCAGAATATTTCTGCTTTAGTTATAAAAGCAAGGTTAATATTATAAAGATTGCAATATTTTGAGAAAGTGAGTAATTTTGTTAATAAATATCCTGATTCTACAAAAATTAATGCTCAAGAGTAACCTTAAATAAAAGGATATAAACAAACAATAAAACATCAAAATCATGAATAATATTAGGAGTTGCTCGAATCTACTTGATAACAATACTGGAATCATACAAATTAAAAAATACAATATAGCATTTTCGAACAAATGTTGAAACTCTTCTTTTAAAGAAAACATTTTAATAAGTTATTGAAAAGCACTTTAATGAGTTATTTTTTAACCGGAAAATATTATTTAACGATCAAAATACAAAAAAAAAAAAAAAAAAAAAAAAAAAAAGAAACTTTAAACAATTAAGTTTTTACTTTCTTAAAAATATGGAAGAGACAACAGTCACACGTTCATATACTATTATATCTGTCTCATCTAGTTGTAAAACTGGCGAACTCCTTGAAAAAATAAATATGTGTTTTTTCAGTTTTTTCAGTATCAAGTAAACGTTTTCACCATCTGGAAACAAGAAACCATGCCAAAGCTGGTCAAATCCCTCTCTTGTATGCGTTTGAAAATCACGAAGTGCTGAAAAACAGCGAAATCCTAAGGATGATATGTTTCAAAAACAGATATCGCTATATCAACTAGATGAAGTATCTTCCACTCATTAATATAACAGAGGGCTATAATTTGGTCGGCTTTGACTTTCTAATTTCTAGATGGTGGAAACTTTTACTCAGAACTTAAATAAAATAATAATAATAAAAAAAAACCCTTAAAAAGTGCATTTTATAAATACAAGTATTTGGCTAAATTTGGAGCTAAACATAATAATTATTAAACTAAGTCATTTAAGTGTGAGAATTAAATTTAAATTTTTTATAGTTAAAAGATTATTTATGTTAAATTAGCTATTTAATAAGTTAGTATAAATAAAATTCATATTAAAAAAATATATGTGTACAAACACATGCATTTTAAAATTACTATCACAATTCACTCTAGATTTAAAAATGAACGATTTATTACTTTTCTAATATAATGTATACATTCGAACAATTTCATTGCAGTTAGTGCCTAACAATTCTTCTTTGCCATTGGTATAATTTCAATATTATTATATTCTGTATTTTCAAAACAAAATATGCTTTTATCCATAGATGTCAATATTCTAATTTATTCTGGAGTATTTTTACCCCGCCTTTATTCCGCACCACTTTATTTATTGAAAGTTTTTCTCCAATATATAATTTCGGTAAAATAAGAATAAATTACTCTTTAAAAATAAGTGGTATAAAAATAAAGGCAGGGTTTTAAATACTCCGGAATAAATTAAAATGTTGGCATATATGCTTTATCCCCCCCCTCCCTTCAAAGAAGTTAATTGGCCATTTCAGACATAAGATGTGAATATATGTATATAATTACATATGAATCAAAGTAAGTATTAAATGTGCAAGATTGAATTTATTTTCACACGCTATCTCTAAATGATTTTTAAAGGAAAGAAAATACAAATTTATTGTCAATTTATTTGGACATAAGAATATTTAAAACTCTATATCACATGTATTAAAATACAGTATTCACTTTATAAATATTTATTCAATTTTATCCACCGGTGTAAGACTTTTTTTTAATTATTTAAAATGTTTTAAAAAGAAAATTTGCTGAGTAAATTTTGGAAGATGGCATAACTGTCTGACAGATCAGCTGCTGCGTTTGTAAAGCAGGCTTTAGTGATGACTAAAAATATTTTATGAATAATTCAGTCCAGTTTTTTTAGTGAATAGGATTTTGATTTCGATGGCTTAACAAACAACTAAAGTATACCTTCTTTAAAAGTAATGACTGTAGTAGTACATACAACATGGGCTCATTTTATTAAAAAAATAAATCATTATAATTATTATTATAAGAAATGGAAAGATGTTATATTTTTAGAAATTTCTCATAATACACGTTAACCTTTCATATACATAATCATATTTTTCTCTGAAAATTCTGTACGCGAGAAGGCATTCAACACTTTTCAATAAAACTGAAATGAGTGTTAAAATTTATTTTTTTTATTCCTCTGTTCATTTATTTGCTTTATGTTTTTCTAAATACAATTTGATTATTTCCAAACTGATAAATGTTATGTAAGGATACTACATCGTGTTATGTATCGAAAATTGATATTTGATTTTGTTACAAGGAGGTAAAAAAAGATTACGGATACATTATTGTCTAATGGTGGAATTTGAATGAATTGAAATTTCTTAACGTGACACTGTCTCAAATGTAATGAAAATTACATATGGAATTTATGTGCACTATAACATATAAATTACATACAATAATATCCATAAGATTTATAGGAGCAAAGAATCAAATATCGATACATTATTGTCTGCAGACAATTTGTTTTCAGTGCAAATTTTGATGTAAAAACTTTCAAAGTTATTAGATCGGCAAGGAATTCTAGCGTTATTGGATTAAACATTTGACACTAGAAATTTATTTAGGACAAAATTTATATAACTTTTAAGAAGATATTTACCGAATACCTCCATTCTTAGTTCTTTCATTGTTTTTAAAATTCTATAAACATTTCAGTACAACTTCGATGTACACCCACAACGATATTTGACGATTTTTCTTTGGCGCCGTTTTGAACGATAACGATGTCATTCTGGACTGTTCGCGATGTAATATGGCAGCCTATAAGTTGTTTATTTTAGATTTGTGATTTTATGTTTTATGATTTATGATTTAGATTATGATTTTATCATTTATAATTTATGATTTTTAGATTTATGATTTAGCCATAATCGCCATCAAAAAATCGCCAAATATCGTTGTGGTTGTATATCGAAGTTGTTCCAACACTTCTTCAGACTGCGCAACATCCGGTAGACCAACTAATATAGAGCAGGTGTTCCAGTGATTGGCATGCTTTAGTAATTGACATCTATCTCTAAATATTTAATGAATAATAAAAATAATAAAATCATATATTTTACATATAAGAATTTTAGCATTATATGTCAAACACTGCAGCATAGTGTGCTAATAACTGGTAAAAATGAATAACTAGCAGTGTCAAACACTGGAAAGTAGGGGGCCAATTACTGATAAAATTAAAAACTGGCAGTGTCAATTACTGGAACACTGAGTGGGTGTCAAATAAAAATTCCCCCCAAAAAAAATTGTTATCAAATGTATATATTTTAACATATATGTGGTTCTGAATGTCTTTCATGCCATATGTACTAACTTAAGATTTCTAAAAATACTTTCTGGTGACTAGAACTTTAAAAACATCAGAGATTGCTCTAAAAGTGTCAATCACTGGTGCACTTATCATATATATATATATATATATATATATATGTGTGTGTGTGTGTGTGTGTGTGTCACATATTTCTTGCTTCTTGCTTGGATTCGTGAAACACACAAGGAAACAGACAGGCTTGCTGGAACATCCCTTTATTTAGTATCCATAGATTTAAGGACTGGGAAGGCAACGGAGACCAAGTGCGGCATCGGCCGCGAAATAGCGGACTTTGCCGGCAACCTCGCACGCTAACTTTCGGACTCGATGGCGTAACTTTATTGGACTGGCAGGAGTTAATAAAGGAAGATCCTTAATTTTGGCGAGTTTCAGCTTCTTTTATACTCCTAATTTTGGTGAATATTTAGCGTAGTTCTAATCTCCTCCCTTATATCTTTATTGGTTCCATTATTTAATGACATACTACTTCTTTGTTTCTTATTGGTCATGATTTCGTGCTTGCTAGACAAAGTGGCGTCGATACTCGCCAAATCGCCAACTCATTAACAACATTATTTATAGCTTTATATCTAACATTAAGTAATCAAACCCTAATTTTTACCCAATTACAGTCATAAATCCTTTATTTCTTTTAGCATCTTTCATTTAATTCTTACATTGAATCTTTCCGGCTCCAGATACTCATTAAACTTAATTTATCGACATGTTTATTCCAATTTACTTTACCAGATTTTTTTACACTCACCATTTTCGAATGAGCACGATTATGAAATTCCGTTTTGTTTTTTCTATTATTTAAAAGTAACTTACAGCTTAGTATGAGATTTCCTTTCATTTCTTTTGCAATATTAATTTAAAATATAAAAAAATACCCTAAAAAATGAAAATAATAATTTAAAATATAAAAATACTAATTTAATTCATTTTTTTTATCCTATTATATATATATACAGTCGGCTGCAAAATTATTCGAGCACTAGCAATAATCCTTGCCAAAAAAAAAGTACACTTAATACAGCTTTGTTAAATAAATCCTTGTCGAGTCATGTTCTTAATCAGTCTAAGAACATGATTTGACAAGGATTTACTTAGCAATCAGTCTTAAGTGTACTTTTTAAATATAGGAATTATTGGCTAGTGCTCGAATAATTTTGCAGCCGACTGTATATATATATATATATTTGTAACTTGAAATTGCCAAAAAAAATCTTTGAAGTGTGTTTTATTAACTGTATATAATTTTAAACATATTAATAAAACTGAGGTATGATTTGAATTTTGGTCATGAGTCAGCAAATATTAGGATCCAAATTTCCGTCAAATCGTCTATGCAGTATTATTTAATAATATTCACGATGTAAAATTGACGGAAAGTAAATTCTGAAAACTCATTATTCGTGGATATATTATGTTTTGAGAAAACGTAAGATAACGATCAAAATGTCGTTGATTTTTAAATTATATTGTAACTTGTTACCAGATTTTAACTTTTTAGTGTGAAAGAAAAACAACTTCCTATGGTGTTTTTTTTTTTTGGAAGCGCTGAAAAGTTGCTTTTCAACCGATATTGGACAAACTATCTGTGAAAGATCAGGCAAAGTCTGCTTAGAATGATTCTCGATTGGAATATTGAAGATTACATTCGGCAGCAGAAGTATCCGAGCACTAGTCAATAATTCCGATATCAGAAAAGTACATTTAAAACTTTTTTTTTTTTTTTTTTAATAAATCCTTGTCGAATCATGTTCTTAGACTGACAAAGAACAAGACTCTATTAATATTTATTTAACAAAACACTATTACGTGTACTTTTTTTAGATAGGGATTATTGTTAGCGCTCGGATACTTTTGCTGCCGACTGAAAGTGCAGATTCTTTGCTGCTTGATACTACAGCTTCGAATACAAGACGAATGAACGGTACTTGTGTGCTTTTGGAACAAACATTAGACGAATAACTGTTACATTTGGCTTGTTGCCGTTACGTCAGTTATCTAATATTGAAAAGTGTGTTTGAAGCTAAAATTCTTCAGGTTACGAGAAGTCCATATATCCCGGTTTTCAAATGTTTAAAGAAAATTGGAAAACTGCTAATTTCCATGATATTCCTTTTTTTCAATGAGATTGTAAAATAATATTTTGAAAATTGCAAAATTGATGAAATTTTACAGTTCGATGAAGCAAAGTTAAATATATATATATATATATCGTAAAAGATGACTACATGATAGTCATCTCTTACGATATACACAGAGTTTATAGAGCTCTCTATTTTATTTTCTTGCAGCTAATATGTAGATCGATGCAGATTTAAATTTAGACCTCCAGGTGTCATGTTCCTGAAAATATCACTGCTCTGTTGTCGTTTAAATACACGAAGAATAAAAAGGAAACGCGTGCTTATTTATTGGAAAACCTATGGTAAGAAAAAATAGTGACGAATATAAACAAAATAATCTGGTGTGTCACTCACACGACTTTCTCTTACCCTGAAATTTAATACTATAAATACAGGTTGCAGATTAATAGGTAAGATAACGAGTACTGTTATGTAAACCTATGTTAAACAATTCGTATTAGGCTTCTGAAGAGTTTTATATGATAATTAGTTCTGTGTCAGGGGGGCTACTGCCCCCCTCAACCCCCCGTTTCATTAATGCACCTACATTTATACAGAATTTAATTCGATTTTTAAAAAATATTTCTCTTTTTAAAAAATAATTTATTAAAATTATTATTTAAAAAAATTATCTTTTATGATAAGGCGGACGATTTCCATATTAGAGAAGTAGTATAACACCAAATATTAAAAAAAAGTCCATTTTATTCTCAATATTAAAAAAAAAAAGTACGATTCTTTTTCAGATATTTTTTTCCTTAAAAGTAAAAAAAATCGATAACTTTGTTTTAAATTATCGCAGAACGAGTGTTCAACCATTCGTTTTAAAGGTATTGGCGAGCTCTTTCGAAAGATACCCATCATGAAAATTTACTCCCCTGGAGGGGGGCTTCCCCCCAGGGGGGGGGGGAGGCGAGGCTCCTACACACAAAAAAAAATTTTCCCAGTTAACTGTCTCTATTACAAAAAATATATATTTGTTTCATTTGGTTTAGTGCAGTCTATAGACGTTAAACTCTATTTTCCTGCAATTTCCCCCATAGACGTAATATATTAGAATTCTCTTGATTGTCCCTGTACACGAACCATTTGCTTGATCTTAACGAAAAGTTTACTGTAATATCCCTATATAATACACATTTCGAATACCAAGTTTGAATTTTCTGCCATAATTTGTTTTGAGACTTTCTCTACCTTATGGGTAAGAGAAAGTAAAAAATATTCTGAATTTCGAGAAAAGATGCATTTCAGCAAAAGTATTTGTCGGCTTGTGGTATGGTGAGTATCTTGCTACATTAAAACTAATTTATACTTAAATATATACATCCTTACAATTTATGAAAACATTATCGTCATTTTCTTTTATTTAAATAAAAATGTGGATAATTTTACATCAATCAAGAGAAAAAAATGTGTTCCTTCGTCTCAAAGTTTATGATAGCTTTTTTCAAGAGTACTCATCTTTATGGGAAACAAACGCCACATTATTTTAAGCTAAACATACTGTATTTAAATTAAACAGTGACTTTACAGCTAACAGAGCTGTAAAGGGGACCCACGGTTTTATTATAGTAGCATAAGAAGAATATTACAACATCTATTGAGTAGTGTACAAAAACACAAACAAAACTACCTCGTTTCTTAAAAAAAAAAAAAAAAAAAAAGAAAAGAAAAAAGAAACATTCTATGTAAGTACTTTGTTGAATATAAAATGTTTATAAATTCATTATTTAAATGAATTTTGGTGTATATTTTCTGTAATTAAACGAAATTAAAATATTTACCTTATCATTTCAGCACTAATGTACACATAACACATGGAAACAAGCTTTATTGGGTTTTTCCCGTCAATTCGGTACGTGTAACATTATCCCAGAGAGCTGATATTTAGCTGTTTAGGGTCAAATGTAAAAAAAATAGAGGGTATGCGTATCGAATTTCCAAAAAGAATTTTTTTGACCTATAAAAGGGACACCCTATATATATATATATATATATATATGTATATATATATATAATCGGAGGCCCTAAGTTTCATTGAATAAAGTCTTATCAATGAGTCTTGCCATATAGTACTTACATATAATACAACAGCGTAATTATTTTACTAGCGTAACACTTTATATTATAACAGCATAATTACATTATTATTCTAAACACTGTAGTTTAAAATAATTTTATATTTATGCTACTATAATTAAAAAAGTATTTTAATATGGTACAACAGTTTTTCAATATAGTGTATTAGATTCCATTTAATTTGTTTAATACATTATACAATAATATAATATAGAGCATAAAAAAAAGAGAAACTTACCAATTGAAATATTGTTTCGTACTGATCTATAGTTTCCTGTTTGATTAGAGTCATATAAAACAGTCTGTTACACTTGGGCAATATTTATTTACATGTATTGTTTAAATAATCGCAGAGTAACAGAAACTAAATTCTCTGTGTTGTTAAATAAATAAATAAATAAATAAATAAATAAAAGGCATATCTGGTAAATCATTTAGATAAAAATATATAAATTTAAACACTGTTAGTATAAAAATTTTGCAAAAGCTAAAGCTTAAACAAATATAAGGAAAATTTAAGTATTATATTTATATACCTTTAAAAAAAAAGTGCAAGGATAAGAGTAATTTGCATAGTAGACAGAAAAATAAAAATAGTTATAGCAAGCAAACATAAATTCATAAAATATGCAATGAATAGAAATATTTGCTCTAGAGAATTATATTTCATCTAACAAGCTAACAATAACTTCTGGCGTATATGCATGATTTTATAAATAACTTAAACCTTCAAATGCCGTGTAACTTTATTGAAAATTTTTTTTTTTTACTACATTGTTAAATATCACCTTTGGGACCAAAAAGAAATAAAAGTAGTAACGCTCTGTAATAGATATGCATACCATATTTTTCCATTTTTCAAAAGAGTATAAAGCGTCTGGGAAACAATAGACATGTAAAATCGATATTCAATCGCTTATGAAGGTTTTCAGATTTAATGTTTTATGAAGGTTTAATGTTAACAAATACATTTTTTATATAAATGTATATAAACATTTAATTTTTTTTTTAATTCTTTTTAAATTTTACATATGCAAAGCATATATTTTTGAGATATATATTAAATAGCAATATAGTGGCATTATAGATTAAATAATCTGGTGTGTCACTCACACGACTTTCTCTTACCCTGAAATTCAATACTATAAATACAGGTTGCAGATTAATAGGTAAGATAACGAGTACTGTTATGTAAACCTATGTTAAACAATTCATATTAGGCTTCTGAAGAGTTTTATATGATAATTAGTTCTGTGTGAGGGGGGCTACCGCCCTCCTCAACCCCCCGTTTCATTAATGCACCTACATTTATATAGAATTTAATTCGGTTATTAAAGAATAATTCTCTTTTTAAAAAATAATTTATTAAAATTATTATTAAAAAAAATTATCTTTTATGATAAGGCAGACGACTTCTCCGATTTTTTTTCCAAGTTTTTTTTTTTTTTTTTTTTTTTTTTTTTTGTTAAAAGTAAAAAAAAAAAAATCGATAACTTTGTTTTAAATTATCGCAGATTGATGGTTCAACCATTTGTTTTAAAGGTATTGGCGAGCTCTTTTGAAAGATACCCATCATGAAAATTTACTCCCCTCGAGGGGGGACTTCCCCCCCCCCCCAGGGAGGGATGCGAGGCTCCTACATACACAAAAAAAATTTCCCAGTTAACTATCTCTTTACAAAATATATATATTCGTTTCATTTGGTTTAGTGCAGTCTATAGACGTTAAACTCTACTTTCCTGCAATTTCCTCCATAGACGTAATGTATTAGAATTCTCTTGATTGTCCCTTTACACGAACCATTTGCTTGATCTTAACGAAAAGCTTACTGTAGCATCCCTATATGGTACACATTTAGAATACCAAGTTTGAACTTTCTGCTATAATTTGTTTTTGAGATATGCTGATAACAGACAGAGACACAGACACACGGACATACACACAGACCATTTGCTAAAAACATGATTTTCGTATTCAGGGGACCTCAAAACGTGTAAATACAACAAAATCTCGCGTTCGAAAATTCGACCCAAAAACAATACTTTCTCTACCTTATGGGTAAGAGAAAGTAAAAAAATGTGACAATCAATATACATATTAATTCAAGAGACATTTTATGCATTAAAATTACTTTACATGTTTAGCCGTTTGCTCTCGAAGCCTTTTACATACGGGTAAACAAAAAACTCGAAACGATTTTAGAGATGTTTGGTGATCGGCATATAAAACTTCCTAATTTTTCCGGTACTGACGAAATAATTCTTCATACTATAAAAATTTTCCTGAGAGGGTGTGGCTTGAGAACAGAATTAGAATTGTGTAAGAGATATATTCAAAAGTATAGCTTTACAACAGCGGTCGTAATGTCCGCCTTTTTTTCAGGACATATTCAGGAATGTGAAATTTATGTCTTTTAAACTACCACTATTTTTATACAATAATTTATACCTTGTTTAACCACGACATATAACTTAAAAAATACAATCAAGATTTCAGTAAAAAAAAAAAAAAAAAAAGAAAGTGGTAGCTAAAGAGGCAGAAATTTCTTATCTCTGAAAGTGTCCCGGAAAAAAGGCGGGGTCTACGACTCCTGGTACAGGACACCCAGCTTAAAATCCAGCATAATATAAGATCTGGCTTTCCATATGTAATGCTGGCCGCGTAATAAAAGGCTAGTATAATGCATGTTTATACCCATTTTACGGAGGCCACGGCTTCGTTTTTTGTAAGTGTCTTCTTTTACGTTTTACCACTTTGTATTTTTAAAATGTGTGGACCTGAAGTGTGATGGAAAATTAACCTTTTGCATTAGAACCTTCTTTTAGTAAGAGTGATAAACTACGCGACAATAGTTTTAATAAAAAATGCAAAATATAAAACATAAGAATTTTAAATATAAATATTTCATTTCTATATTTGATGTATATTTACATATTCCATGCATTGTATATGAATATTATGATTTATAATTTTCCATTGTGTGATATTTTGCAAAACATTCTCCAAGGTGTAGCCTCGATTTTTCCGGACAAGTATAACAATAATATACCGTTTCGTGCCTTCTACGTTTCTTTGTATTGACAGAGCACACTCGACAATCTTTTTTTTCCTTTTAGCATCACATGTAGCTTACCATTCAATCGGACAATGTTATCGGTAGTTGCAGATGTAGAACTGTGGCCAGCGCCAAAGTCTTATCTACAGGGTGGGCAAAAAGTCCGTAAAATTTTTAAAAATTCATAAAAGGCGAAAAAATAACCAAAATAAAAAACGGTTTATAGGTTCAGCATCGATAAGTCACGGAATTTGTGTTAAGATAAGAAAAAATAATAATTCAAAAAACAGCCGATAGGTGGCGTTTCGTACATAAGTGAAAGAAAAGACACGCAAATAACAAAAACGCAAATAACAAATGTTTCTAAATCATTTATTATAGCAATATGTGTTCCACATGTCCACCACCATAGGTGATAACACATTGCAGGCGTGTCACAAATCCAGCAACGGCAGAGTGCTAATATGTCCGGTTTTATACATAACAGCTCTCGGCGAATTGCATCTTTCAATTCCGACAGATTGGATGCACGGGATCGATACACCCAGGAACTTAAATATCCCCATAGCCGGATCAGAAGTGTAAATATTTATAATCGCCTGTCTCATTTGCATATTTTCAACTAAGTCGTTCGTACCAGCGCCATCTGTCGGCTGTTTTTGAACATTTTTTTCTTATCTTATAAAAAAACCGGAACCTTTCAATGCTAAACCTGCAAATCGTTTTTTATTTTGATTATTTTTTCGGATTTTATGAATTTTAAAATTTTTTACGGACTTTTTGCCCACCTTGTATAATCACCTTTTATCTAATTTACTAATAACATCACATATTTTAAATGTCTGATTGTAATCTCATTATTCTGCTTTTTCACCATTTTATATAAAATTTAGGAATTGGTCATGCATATTTCCAATCCCCAGAGGAATAACGTACGCCACCACTTTAACGATTTCCGCAAGAAATAGTAGACGTATATTTATTAGCACGACCAACACCTCCCATATATTTCATTTTTTTTTTTTATTTTTTTCCTTAAACAACATTTCGTTTTTTTAACCATAATTTCAACACCATCTAGTTGAAACTTTTTTACATTAATTATGTCTGCATCACACCAATTCGTCAGCATGGCCCCAACCCGTTTATCTTTCCAAGCCAAGATTAAACTATTATTTTTAGGATATGCTACTCTCTTTTTTTATTTTCAAATTTTGGTTTCTTTACAGCAATCGGTAATCCTTTCCAGTTGCTTGTATTGTGCCGGTCAGGCGACACTTCATTTTAGTCAATTCTTCGATAACACAAGATTCGTATAGTATCTACGGTGATATATATGGTGATATATGGTATGAACATATGGTGGCCTTGGGCACCAGGAACAGAATTTAATATCATTTGATGCAAGAGGAATGGAATTCTAGTACTCACCGTAGGTCAGATTTTATTAAGTGTTCTGTTGTTACGCTTTCATAATATGGAAGAATAAGTTTCTGAATCGCAGAGTACATAAATCCTAATTCCCCACTTCGTTTGTTTTACAGGATTGTAAGTGATAGAAGAAAATTTCCCTTGAAATTGCACAACGGTTTCATCGACACATATATTTTCACCAGGAACGAGATTTTTCAAAAAATTTCGTGTTGATTTCTTCCAAGTAGATACAAATGCGCTGTAAACGGGTTTTTACATCTGTAGGTCCGGGTGTAATTGTCTTCAAATGTAGCAGCCAAAAAATTTAATTAAACTTGTCTCATGAAAATACATTGGGGAAATAAGGAATTCGACTATTATCATCCTTCGACCAATATTGTTATATGTTTATAAGTAGCGTGGTTCCCCTGCGTTGTTACTTCTTTTCGGTTCTTCCGTATAGACATTTCTTTGTCTTTTAATTTATTATGGGCATATTTATTTGTTTCATTTACAACTATATCAAGTAGCTAATTGGTAAAAAATGAAATAATAAACGTTCGAGAGCAAACGGTTAGAGAAATTTATAACATTCCGTTTTATTTGTAATAATCCCTATGTTCTCTGGTAAAATAATAATAAAAATGTAACTAATACACGTCTCATATGTCTGACATAAAAACAAAAACAAATGTTTTTCAGCACAGTTTTTTATTAAGATTTGTAATTTAAAAATTTTCTGAAAAAAAAATAATAATAATAATTAATTAATGATAGGACAAGAGAGCATGTTTGATGCAAAACTTATGAAGTATTCAACATTGCCGGCAGATACTGCTTGAAAATTAAATAGTTATGCATTGTAATATTAGGACGCAACTGTTTAATTTTTAGTAGTTTGATTCCAAATTTTTACTTACCCTTTTTAATTAACAATAACAGGGCAAACAGTTTTCATGTAAAAAAGAAACGGAATATACTGCCAAAATCAAGGGATAAATAACATTGTTGTATATTTTATCTTAATGTTATTTTTTAATACATAGCCAGACGTTATTATTGTAAACAAATTTATTGAAGAAATTTTAGTTGTTGATATTTTAAAATGTCAATCTATCATTTAAATACGCATAAAAGTGCGTAAAAAGTACGAATAGGTTCAATTTCTCCTCTTATACTTAACAATTTTAATTAAACAATGCAGAGGTTGATCCAGGTTTTTATTTTTAAGGACCATTTTTGTGAAATTTTTATTCAATTTTGTGAAAATCTATTTCTTTTTACGATTGAAAAAAAATTATCAGATGAGACCTTTCATTTTAGCCGTTACTGTATCTAATATTTAATATCAATTTAATAGCATTTTATTGAGACACTTATTAAAAATAACTGTAAACATAATTTTTTTTTTTTTTTTACAAAATTATCATTTATATAAAAAGAAATCTTATGAAAGGGCTGTTTTTATGAATCTGAATTTTGTGACGGGACCCATTTTATGGATTTGAATTTTGTGAAGTGGCCTATTATAGGAATGTGAATTTTGTGAAGGGGCAGCAAAAGGGTCTCAATTTTTGCCTGGATCGACCCCTGCAGTGTAAATGTTTAGCATCATAAACTCATGTAAAATGTGTTACTTAATTTATTAAAAATATTACATAATATTTAATTCGTTCTAATGATATGATTAATATGCTTGTTTAAGAAAAAATAAGACTGAAAGTAAAACCTTTACTTTCTCCTTTATCTTATACTATTAAGTGAGAAATATTTGTATGTATATTTCACTGATCTCGAAAACGGTAGCTCAGACAGTCACGAGATTTAACACAAAGGTGCATCCCGAAGGGTCATTGTGCACATCGAAGTCAGATTTTCGAATTTTTGATTAGTTTTTTCTTAATTAATTAAAATGTGAAAATCATAACCTTCTAATTTCTGATAAAAAAAAGCCATTTAAATTTTAACATTTTATCCATAATTTAATTGTTGCCAATTTTTTTTTCGACAAAATAGTAATAATAATTTTTAAAAAAAAAACGTACATTTATTTAAAATCAGGAAAATAAATCAGAAAGATTAGAAAATAAATTAGAAATATCACTCGCATCGTTACAAATAAGACACCAAATGAAAGGGAAAATTTTTGTAAATCCGATGCATTAAACAGCTTATCAATCGGATGATTAGTTTTTTCTTAATTAATTAAAATGTGAAAATAAAAACCTTCTAATTTCTGATAAATAAGACAATTAAATTTTAAAATTTTATCCATGATTTAATTGTTGCCATTTTTTTTCGACAAAATAATAATAATAATAATGATAATAATAATAATAATAAAAAAAAAAAAAAAAACGTACACTTATTTAAAATGAGGAAAATAAATCAGAAAGATTAGAAAATAAATTAGAAATATCAGTCGCATCGTTACAAATAAGATAGCAAATGAAAGGGAAATTTTTTTTAAATCCGATGCATTAAACAGCTTATCAATCGGACAATTAGATTTTTTAAAATTAACTAAAGTATGAATTTTAGGTGGCAACAGCAGAAGATTGTATGGAAACCGTTAGGAGAAAAAAAAATGAAAAATCTGCTTCACATTAAGTCACATGATTTTTAAAAGGGATTAAAAATTGCAGTTTTCAAATTCTTTTAAATTTTCTCTCACGAACACAAAAATATAATATACAGCCTGTACCCCACAAGACCAACTTGCATTTCAAATTTCATCAATTATTTTGGTTAATAAACAAAAGTTATTATTATTTTTTTTTTCAAATTAAGTTTTATTCTATTTTCGAAAAAATTTATGTGATCATAGATATAATAATATACTAGCAGGCTACGCCCGCTTCGCTGGTCACTATATTTAAATGAATTTTCAAAGTAATTGGATCAGTGTTTATTTTTTACATCACATTACAAATAAAAACTTCAATAATAATAATAACAATAATAATAATAATAATAACAATAATAATAAATAAAATAAACACTGAAATCGCTTTAGATCTCGCTTCTTCGGGTACCCGTTGCCTAAGGCAGATCTTTTTTCTACCCGTACTGCATCGGGTCCAGTTTCCCACTGTCTATAGAAAGGTCTTTCCCGGGCAGTTCAATCTGGGTATTTATCGACGACTTGTGGATTTTCTGTTATTTAAGAACTACGATTTTAAAGATGACTGTATCTCAGCATCTGTTATATATTTTAGTTTTTGAACCATGTGTTTTATAGCCCCCGTTATTTACACTATATTACGATTTGATTCCGATTAGTGCAATAAAATATAATAAAAAAGTAGATTTTCTTTTAAAAGGAATTAAATACATGAAAAACGAATTTTAATCAGTTTATTCTTTCTACTATAAACTACCATTTTTTTCACCCAAGAAATATTATAAATAATAATAATAATAATAATAAAAAGATTTTTCTTTTAAAGGAATTAATAAAAAAAAATGAAAAATAAAAAGTTGCTATAGTATAAAATTTATACACAAACGTAACAATTTATTTCTATTGCATTACCATTTGATTTTCAATAAATATAATAATAAGAAAATAAAAAATAAAATAAGAAAATAAAATTGCCTTCGAGTGAATGTATTAAATAAAAAATGAATTGCATAATAGCCGTTTCTAAGATACGCAGACGATAACAATCGAAGAATAAATTAATGAAAAATGAAACATTGAAGCCAATATTTAAAATCGAAAAAACATTAATTTAAAAAATTGAAATTCGAAATTCGAAAAAATCTTGATGAGGTGCATACCTGCAGGGTCCCAGGTACCTATATGCCAAATTTGGAAGCTCTGCGATCAGTAGTGTGAGCACCAGAGCGCAGATACACACACAGACACTTCTCTTTATTTATATAGATTAGTTGGATATTTATTGTGTAAATATCATCCTTTGAAATGAAGTGTTTATGTTTTCAATCAAATGTGGAAGTTTGCCATTTTATTTTTCTAGAGTTTTGAAATTTAAAATTCAAATTTTATCAATTTTACAACACAAACAACTTAATCTAACGCATGCACATGATAACTAATACATATCTGTACCCAAATATGGGGATTAAAATCAGGAAATAATTTTCCTCGATTTTTAATAATTTTTTACAAAAAATCCAATGGGCGTTTAACATAGGAAATATTTTTCTTGCATCCACGAACGACCAGTGACGTCATCACTTCGCTTTCGTATACGCAAGCAAAATGATGACACATTTCATTAATAATGTAATTATCGTAATTGTAATATCGTAATTAATAATGTAATAATCGTAATTGTACTTACTTACATTGTAATTGATGACGTATTTTATTCTCAATAGTTACAGTTTTGAACTGAACTATTACAATGTAAACATTTTCAACTTTACTGAGAATAAATACGAACTGAACTGAAAAAACATTTTCAACTTTACTGAGAATAAAGACGAACTGAACTGAGAGGAGTCTGAGGTTTAAAAATGTGAAAGTGAAAGTGTTCTTTTTGATAAAAAAATCTTTTTGTTTTGTGATTGTGTTAGTATAAATTAAAAAAACCTTCTGATTCTTTTAAACATGGAGTTATTAGTAAGTCTTTAAAATCAAACTACAGCATAAACATTTCATTTCAAAGGATGATATTTAAACACGTTCATTTTAAAAACTCTGAAACACTGATATGTGGCATCAAGTTATATGCAACAAAATCAAAAACAACTTTCATTTAAAATTTAAAATCGAGTTTTTAGAAATCAAAAAGTTTAACTAAATATTCTTAAGATGAAACGATCAAATGCTGTGATACCAGTTAATCCAGAAGAACAAAGTACTTCAAATGCAGACCAACTGATTAATCGTACTTCCTTATATCAAGCTAGGCCTATCCGTGCATCAAAATTAAAATGTCGCCAAAATATAAGGGAAATAGGGCAGATGTATAGAAAGGAACATTCTGAGAGTGTATCTAGGCAAGCTTGTCAAGATACGAGACAGTCAGATATTGACAATTGGACTTCCATCGGAAAAATAACCTAGTCCCTTCATTCTGACTCCATGTGACAGAATCCGTGATGATCGCAGCGGCTTCATTTCCTCTGAATTCAAATTCCTCCAACGCAAGCCGCAACTGCAGTGAATCCCTAAATGGTTCTTCAACAGAATTTCCCAGAGGGCGCATTGCGTCAGTATGCTAATACAAGTACTTGGAAGGAGTATAAATACTTCAGTCAGACTGTGAAGAGTCGCTTGCTTGCTCGGTTGCTTCCTGGCTTGCTTTCTTCTTTAGTTTTTTTCCAGGCCTGCAGATACAGAGTATCTTGAATCTGATGTTCGTTTTCAGCTTTTTCAGAAGGAATTAAAAGCACTAAGCTGGTGCAAAAGCTGAATGTGTTTTGTAAAAATGCCATAATGGCTATTTCTTTTTCTGTTTTTATTCAAACAAAAAATTTCATTTTAGTTTTAATAAACTAAATTTATTTTAACTATGATTCTGTTTTATATCCCTTACCATATGTGTGTAAGTTATCTTATTTATAGATCCAACTTAATTTAAATTTCTAAAAGGATTTAAAGTTTATGAATGAGGTTAAGTTGTTCAAATTCTGATTTAAATATTTCTATTTCTCAAAGCTCTTTTTAGATTTAAATTAAGCTTAACTAAAAACAGTGACCACGCTCCATTGTTATTGGACCTCTGCTAATGAATATTTTATCGGATTATAAGTTTAATGTCAACCCATAATCCAACACGGGTTATGGGCCATAAGTTACTGTTTTAGTGGTGATAGCTTAGATCAGTAATTATCATTTTGTTTATCTAGTAAAGAGCTAAATGTTTAAAGGAATTTGAAGTTTTTTTAATGTGTATGAGGGAACGTTACTTTAAGAAATCTCTAAAGACTATTTTTAATATTGAAGCGTAAATTAAGTAATTGAGTTTTGAAAGTGATTTCTTTTTCTCTATTGAATAACTTGAAAACACACATTATGGTAATAGAAAAAGCTGTTTCTTTCTAGGTAGTGTCACATACACTGAAAACTTGTTTTTTTTTAATTAGACTTTGAAACTGTGACAATAGTGTGATTATATATACATGAGGACTACTTTAATTGCAGTTATTTTAAGTATTGTATAATGCATATTAATGTTACTTTATCTCTTTATGCAAAGGGGTCTGGAGAAAGGGAAATATAAGCTGAAAAGGTTTAGACTAATTTAAAACGGGCTGTTTCGAATGAGGGGCTATAGTTTAATGTAGTTCCCCCCCTCTTTTCCCTTCTTGCCGTTAGTGTTTTTTTTAGACGTCATGGCTTCATTTACACAGTACAGTATAGCTAAACTCACACACACTAATTATGTGAGCTGGTCCCATGATATTAAATTCATCTTAATGGAAAAGGGTGTCTGTGGTATCGTCACCGGAGAGGACGTTGAACCTGATTACAAGCCTGGTGATCCAGTTCCAAAATAGGTAACCGAATACCGTTCTAGAGCTCAAACTGCTTTAACAAACATTTTTATTAATTTGAGTGATAACTTTAAGCAGATTATTTATGGTTGCCTTACAGCCAAAGACGCTTGGAATAAAATCAAGGAGCACTTTACTCCTGATAATAGAGCTCAGCATATGGCTCTCTTCTCTGAACTTTGCGCATGCAAAATTAAATCAAAGGAATCCGTGGACGTCTTTGCTGCCAGGTTACGTATCATAAGGGATCAACTCAAGGGAATTGGTGAAGAAATACCCGAGAAATGTGTTAGTTTTCAATTTCTCAGGTACCTCCCAAATAACTTTGACTCTATAGTACAAAATGTTTTAAGGTGGGAGGATACTAAGTTTAAATTTGAGACAATAGTTACAGAATTAGTAGCGGAAGAAAGTCGCCAAAGAGTCCGTGAGAAGGACAAGGTTGAGACTTATGAAGCCAATAAGGTAGCTACTAAATTTAGATTAAGAAAACGTGAAATTAAGTGTTTCAGGTGTGGACAGGTGGGACACGTAAGAAGCAATTGCCGTACCAGGTTGAAAGGAGAGTACGCAGAAAAGAGGATCACCTATAAGAGCTCGGAAGAAGAATCGACGGATGCATCTAGCATTCCAAGGAGGAGTCATACAGCACCTAAAACAAGTGGCATCTTAAAGGGTAAGAAGGGAAATGGTAATTCAAATTTTGATTTAAAACCCAAATCTTTCTTTGTCCAGGCCAATTTGTCACATGCTAATGAGTTAAAAGATGTTTTTGTGTTCGACACTGCGGCGTCTCATCATTTTACTCACAATAGAAATATCTTAGAGGATTACACTCCTGTAAATGATGAGACGTTGTCTGTCGCTGTAGATGGTCTTAATTATCCCATAAAGGGAAAAGGCACCATGAAGTTAAGATTCGGCCAACAAATTTTGTCTTTTAAGGACACAATGTATATACCTAGCCTTAGAAAAAATTTATTAAGTGGGCCTCGTATGGATATTTTTGGTGCTTCATTTCATGGTAAAAATGGGAAGGTGAAAGTATCGGACAGAAATAATGAATATCTTTTTACAGCCATTCTTAAAAACGGCCTTTATATTACTGATGCAAAACCAGTTCCTGAAAAGCGGTCAGTTAAATTTGCCGCAAACACTAAAATTGAAAGGGGGATCGATAAATTAGACTTATGGCATCGTAGATACGGACATTTAAGTCCGAGTTCAATTGAACGCATAAAGCGGGAAAAATGTAGTAAAAGGTCTTCCTCACCTGGACTTCAGTAATTACTCATGTGAAACTTGTATATTGAATAAGTTTAGAAGAGTTACATTTAAGAGGGAACATGAAATTAAGTCTCCCGGGAGAAATGATACACACTGATGTTTGGGGTCCGACCACGACAATTGGTCGTGATGGGGAGAGGTACTTTTTGTCAGTAATAGACGATTTTAGCCGGTATGTGACCACTTACCCCATGTGTAATATTGAAATCCATCACAGACAAATGATTTGTTTGAATCAATTCATGTTGTTGTTCCTTGGAGTGTTGTGCCGCTAAACCAAAAATTACAAGTCTTGAAAATTTAACACAAGTTCATTATCTTAGTTAAAAGGATTCACATCATTAAGCAGTACAGGTTCGTATTTAAAATTATTGTTCAGGAATCAAACTCCAGAAAATTCCGAGGAACAAGGGAGAGAGAGAGGGCAGCGAAAAAATACTACGTCTTTACAATACCGTGAAAAAAGCAAAAACTGTGGGTCTGCTCTTTTCGATCGCACGGGGAGAACCATCCGGAAGGGAAGTCATATGACTGCATTATCATTATTTTCGCCAAAATGAAAGCCAACTTCAGTTCTTTGTTTTAGATACTAAACTAATGTTAATTTTTGAATTTGTAATGACGGTTTATTGTATTAACCTTTTAATCGCCAATTTTTACGCCAAGCGACCGTTTGACTAGAGAAAATGACCGTTATGAACTGAAATCATTAATATTGGGTAATTTAAAATAAATTATATCCGGTGTTGCAATAATATAAATTCTGACAATGAGTTTTCTTTTTTTTATGACTATTTGAGAACACATTTTTTTTATAATTACGTTTAATGTCAGAATTTCCGTTAGATATTATTTCTTTTATTTTCTTTTTATCCCATAAAATAAAGTACTTTTCTATTCAAAAAGATAAACATTTATTTACGATTTAGATATAAAACATGTACAATTTAGATTTCTGAATGATGTGTGTTATTGTTTTATGTTGATAAATAGTGTAGGTCGTATATATAATTAAAATTGTGTAATTTTAACGACATTTAAAAATAATTCTTTTTCCAAATGCTTAAGAACAAATTACGTAAATGTAATATCTCACTTAAAATTTAATTATTATTTTTTTTTTTATTGGAATAATGCATTCATTTATCATTAGATTTTATTTTATTTAAAAATTCAATTAAAATTTAACCAAATATATGTGAACACGTTCACATATTTCTCCCGGCGACCCAGAAAAATAAAAAAAATCTCTCTCACTCCCTAGTATGTCATATAAACATAATGAAAATTGTCATTCATATTTTTTTTTAAATATATATAAGAAATCTGCATAAGCAAAAACAAAAATTGTATATAATGAAACAGTCAATTACTAGTATAAAATGTGCACATTAAAAAAAAATCTGTCTCATCATGACAAAATGGCTTTCCGAATATTTTATCATTTGACAATGATTGTGGGCACCACATTTTCTTATAGTTCAGAGTCTGGATCCAGATTTCCCGTATATATATATCTCGTCAAGAAAGCCTTAAAAGTGATACTTATTCACTTTTTTTGTAAAAATAGTTTTTCTCTAGAATGTTCTTATATATATATACATGGAATGATGCTGTTATGCTTTAAAGGTATTACATATTACTCTCTACATTGTTAAGAATAATGAACATGCCATATTTAATACTGCAACATGTCAAATAACATCAATGTTAAACATAGAAAAAAAAAACACATGAGTACAAGTAAATTAAAAAATGAACATAAAATGAGAGGAAAAAAAAATATATAAATGTATATACAAATAATAGAAAATATCACAAAAGTGAAAAAAATTTGTTCGTGCAATTCCACACAGGAGAGATTCAAAAACGACGCCCATTGGACAGTCAAAAAAAAAAAATCTCCCCTTAATCTTGTATGTAGCAACAAGTATATCGACTTTGGCTTATGGCCATTGTCCTAGCGGGATAGGGCGTGTATAAAGACCTGACCTGTTAGGGACAGGCCTCCGTCCCCCATCAAAGTCAAAGACTTCTGTAGGGACACTTCGCAAAACTGGGTATATATATATCAATTGAATTGTATTAAACAATTTTCAAAAGAAGTGTGGGGGGGGGGGGTCTCATCACAATGAAATGCTACTCTCCCGGGTAAATTTTGAACGAGTTAGCATTATCATAGAGGGTAAAATTAAAAATTGAAAAAAAAATATATTTAAGCAAAATTCTTAGTACTATCAAAATTTAGTGTGATGAGATAAAGACTACCAAAACAACTCACTAAACCCAATGAAGCAATTCAAAAAATAACATATCATAATAACAATAATAATAAGGTAATTGCCACATATTCGAATTTTGAGATTTTAACTTTAAGTCATTGCACTATTGAAAAGTTTTGTATAGAGTATGTCAATAAACAGTATTGTAATCATCTGTTAAACTTATGATATATTAATATCTATCAAAATGTAAATATTATTAAACAAGTTTTTTTTTTTTTTTTTTTTTTTTTAATGAATTATAGTAAATTTTATTTAATTTGTTGTTAAGAAAACTGTAATAATAAGAACTAGAAAAGAAAAAAAATATGCAATATTTCACATAGTGTTGTGTCATCCATTGTAATTAAAAATAAGAAAGAGGAAAAAAAAAAAAAAAAAAAAAAGGAAAAGAAAAATGCAGAGTATACATTGGTCCAGCCAATTGCCTGCATACAATGAATGACAGAACTATAAATAAACAAACATAAAAAAAACAACTCATGCACTACTGAGCTCATGGAATGCATAAGTTTTTGTAAAACATTACATAATATGATATTAAAAATTAATTCCTGTTTCTTAAATTATAATTGTGGCTTTGTCTTGAATTATAATTAACATTTCTATTAGGACTTGCTTCATTAAGTAAGTGGCTGTATCTAGGTGGTGCAATAATAAGTCTGTCAATATGGACTCGAAATGACAATCTGTCAGGTGCTTGTAGTCTTTTAATTGTAAATGAAACCGGTGAGAGTTTTTGTAGAACAATAAAAGGTCCTGTGTACTTTGGTTTAAACTTATCAACGGATTTTAAATAAACAATGTCATGTACAGCAACAGGTCTTAATTTAGCATGTCTGTGAAAGTGTTGATATCTCTTATTTTGATTATCTTTTATGTTAGAGTAAGCTTTAAGGTAAATTTTATTTAAATCTTCTAATAATTTATGTGTATCAATGTTCTTGTCGAGAAAAGGTTGATTCATCTGTTGCTCCAAAGTGTCAAAAATCAATGAAATTTCTCTTCCAAAATGTAATAAGTTAGGTGAGTACAAAGTAGATGAATGTTTAGAGCCATTATACAATGATTTATGTATAAACAAAGAGTTTTCAAATGTATGGCCTTCAGACATTAAAATGTTTACTGAATATTTAATGGATTTATTGATCCTTTCGGACAATGCGTTTGATTGTGGATGTGCTACAGAAGAATGTGTAATTTTTATACCAAGAGTACTATTAAAAGAGTTGTAAACACTGGATGTAAATTGAGGACCAAGATCCGAGAGGATAACTGAAGGTCTACCAAAGGTGGTAATATAACTAAACAAACATTTAACTATTTTTTCTGCTGATGTATCCTTTAACGGATAAAGTTCCATATGGCGTGAGAAAATGTCCAACACTGTGAGTACTGAGTGACCATTATTAAATGGTCCTACTAAATCAACACTAATAGTATGTCCAGGATGTGTGGGTGTGTATGTAGGTTGTAATGGAGCTGGAAGAGTGTTATGATGTTTAGCCTGTAGGTATCTTGTACATGAAGCGACAAAGTTTAATGTATCTGTGTACATTCCTTTCCAAAAGTATTTGTTTGATAGGAAATTATATGTTTTATTTAATCCAAAATGAGACAAATGTGAAATTGTTAATGTCTTAGCTTTTAGCGAATTAGGAACAATAATAAGATATGAGAATGTTGAGCTATTGGGATATTGCTTTTTATACATCAGTACCTTTGTGTCTGGATGAATAAAATAGTTTGGGTATTTTCTTGAAAAACCTTTCTTTAGAATTTCTGTGTAAATTTTTGACAATACAGGATCCTTTATTTGTTCATTTACAAAAGTATTATTAGAGATTTCTAAAAGTGGGTCTTTATTATTTGAATCTCCAGAAATTAAGCAATTAGTGTATTGTTGTTTGATTTTGTTACAATTGTTATCATTAAAGTGATTAACAACATTACTATTATCACGTACTACAGGTAGAGGTTGTTTTTCAAAAATTAATTCAGGATTAGAGTTCAAATCTTGTTGATTGTTAGTGAAGTCACATCTCGAAAAATAATCTGCTAAAATATTTGATGAACCAGGAATGTGTTCAAAATCAAACGAATATTCCGAAATTTCCATTAACCATTTTGTGGTAAGGTCTGTAGGATTAGTTGTTTTTTTGTATCTTTTTAATGGGGCACTGTCAGATAAAATTGTGAATTTTCTGTTGTACAAATAGTATTTAAATGCAATTATTGATTTGTAGATAGCCATTAATTCCAGTTTTAGTGCAGGGTAGCGTTTTTCAGATGGCTTCAATGATTTAGAAAAGAAGGCTATTGGAAGTAATTTATTATCATGTTTCTGATTTAGTACCCCAGCAATGGAAATATTTGAAGCATCTGTATTAAGGTAGAAATCTCTATCCCAATCCGGTAGTCTGACCACTGGTGATTCAAAGAAAATTTTTTGAATTTTGTGAAAAATCTGTTGATGCTCAGTAGTCCAATGAAATTTCGATTTTGGTTTAGTCAGATCAATTAAAGGTTGTATTAGTTTAGAAAAGTTGGGTACAAGGGATTTATAAAATGTTACAACACCAATAAATTTTTTTAATTGCCTTTTAGTTGACGGTGTAGGAAAAGAATTAATTTTGACAATATTTGATTGTATTGGGGAAATACAATGATTTTGAATATGGAATCCAAGATAATTTACATCAGTTTTGTGAAAAGTGCACTTGTTAGGTGCAAGGGTTAAGTTGTACTTTATCAAAATTTGTAAGATTCTACTTAATTTAGTGCATGTTTCCTCAAAGCTATTCGAGCCAAAAATGAGGTCATCTTGATAAGCATGTATTTCCTCTAAATCAATTTCATCAATAATTGTGTCCATTAAAGCTTGATATTGAGAAGCAGCATTTTTTAATCCAAAACATAGTCTTTTGTATTTAAAACTACCAAACATAGAAGTAAATGTTAATTTATCTTGTAAATCTTCAGGAAGTGCAATCTGGTGGTAAGCCTGTTGAAAATCTAAACATGTGAAGTACTTATAGGCTGATAAGTCAGCAATAATTGTTTGTATTTTGGGTAAAGGGTATGAAGATCCCTGAATTATTGAATTAAGCATTCTAAGGTCCATTGCAATTCTATATTTTTGTTTACCTTCTGCGTCAAGTTTTTTTTTAACTAAAAGAATGGGGCAAGCCCATTCTGAACAATTTCTTTCAATAATTCCAGCTTCTACAAGTTGATTTATTTGACTTTTAGCTTCTTGTTGTAATGATTGTGGTATTGGAAAAGGTAATGTTTTAATTGGGAACTCAGTGATGAATTTTAAATTTGGTATAACTTTGTCTGTATGCCCTAAAGTTTTCATAGATTTAGAAAAGGCTGCAAAATTTGTTAACAAAATATTCTTTAATTTCTTTTCTTGGTCTCCTTGGAGATGTTTGACATCAAAATCCAAAGGAGAGAGTTCCTTTCTTCTTAAATTTAATATTTCATCAGAAGCTTGAATGTAATTCAAAATTTGTGTAGTTGAATCAGTAACAATTTTACTGTTTTTATCAATTTCTGCTTCCTGTGGAATAATTTCATCAATTTCTGTTAGGGTGCCCATTTTTGTACCTTTATTTATGTGAATACTTTCTTTAGTTAGATTTTTAACATAAATTCGAAATTGGCCTCTCTTACAATTATTATCATTATCGAGCATTTTTGAAGTACTACTATTTATTACTGAATCTAGACACAATATATTTGCATTATTTTCTGTATTTTCAAACAAATAGTCTCTGTCAGACAAAAAAATTGTATTTACATCTATAAATGTTTCCTCTTCAGGTTCTAAAAATATTTTCTGAGAAGCCCTAACTGTCATTTGTTTATTTTTGGGGAGGATTTTGATTTTTTTTCCGAGTTTCAGTATTTTTCGCAACACTACAATTGTTTAAGTTTTCATCTTCTACAAGTGTATTTGCAATGGGAATAATTATATCTTTAAGTTTGATATTGTTTTTATACAAGTCTATTATTACATTATTTTGTTGAATGAAGTCCCATCCAAGTATGGCCTGAAATGTTGATTCATTAGGGATGTCAACAATGAAAAATTTCTGTGAGAAAAATGTGTTATTTATTTTGAAAGAAGTTTGAATACATGAGGAGAATTGTACGTTTGAATTTACAGTCTTAATCGTTACTGGTGAAGACAAGTGTTTATAAGTTAATTTCTCCTTTAAAGATTTAAAAGTACTTTCAGAAAGCAATGATATCGAACTCCCTGTGTCGATTAAACCGGTGATAGCATTTTTAGCTAAGTTAATTTGAATTAACGGTAGTGTAGGTGAAATTTTATTTACATTAAAAATATATTCATTTTGAATTTCTGTAGTTTGTGTGTATTTGTTATCAGCAATATTTATTTTATTCACTGTTTGTGAGGCAATTGAGTTTACTTTTCTTGTACTAGATAGTTTCATAGTGTCACTTAGATTTGACAAATCAAAATTAGGATTAGGTGCTGATGTTGTCTGGTGTAGTTGAGATGCAAGGCCATCAGCTACTCTACATCTCGAGTCTAGTTTAAATGCCTATTGTTGTCATTTCTCTTGAAAAATCTTCCTCTCGAAAAATTATTGTTTTGGGTTTGGCTTTTTTGCCATTTATAACATTTATTAGCTACATGGCCTTTACGGTTGCAAAGTTGAAAAACAATACTATGAAAACCCTCTTGTTGTGATCCCCTAGCCTTATGTGTTTTAAATTTTTTTTTATAATCATTGTGTCGACTTCGTCCAACATGAGCATTTTGTGAATCTGATAAACTGTTTACTTCCTCTTTTTTTTCTTTTTGTCCAAATGACAAAGCATCTACTTTTTCCGTTAGTTCAATTAATTTTTCCGATAAAGTGTTGACAAATACACTATCATTTTGTTTGAGGAGAATACTTTCATTCATGTTAATCTCTTGTAATTTTTGAGCGCGATTTACAGCTAATTTATAATCCGAAATTCCCTCTTCCATGATTTTTATACGTATGTTAGATGGAATGGAGGAAATAAACCTTGTAAATTTAATATTATCTAGTGCGTTATCATCCGTAATTTTATTGTAAATGTTTGCTAGCATACTTAACCTATGAGAAAAAATTTTTATGGATTCCTGAGGGAGCAAATTCAGATTATTAAATTCAATTAGAGCTTGAGTAGAACTCATAGGAGTAAAGAATGCTTTAAATTCCTCCTTAAGAAAGTCTAAATCGTTTGATTTATATAACTGGGGGGATTGTGTTAAATATTTTAATGCCGCCCCAGACAATTTTCCTTTCATTACTGCAACTGCTTCTTCAGCTGACAGCCTATTTATCCTAGCATATGTGGACACTTGGTCAAAAAAAAATCAACTAAAGATGGTTCCCCATCAAAATTCATTAATTGTATGTTAACACTTTTGGCTTTTGCCATGGTTATCAATATTTGCCTAATCAACTTAAAATATTGTAAAGACACTATATAACAAATATTTTATGTGACACAAAACAAAAATTGTTAATACCAAATATTCTTGTTTTTTTTTTTTTTTTTTTTTTTTTTTAATTTATTAGTTAATTATTTTGGCATATAATTTTATTGTATTGTATGCCACTTTCATAAACAAGAATACTTAGTTTTATATGCCCATATATTATTATCCAAAAAGAAAAAAATAGATGAGCATAGATATGATAAATATTGTGTAGAAATAAAAATATTGTGCAATTAAATAAAATGTATTGAAAATAAAATATTCAACTAATATTATGAATGAAAAAAATTAGAATTTGTACCAAGCATTTCTGCTGCTCTGATTTATTTATTTATTTATTAGTTCTTATGAAACCTTTCATAAAAACAATATTGCATGACAATTTTAGCAAAAATACTTAGTCTGTCTCTATAAATATACGATAATAAAATAAATATTTGTGTAAAAATGTAGTGATAATTATGCACTATAAATGAGAAAAATTGTGTTTATGAAAAATAAATATATGAATAAATAAAGTTTCAAGCATAGCAAGCAGTTTTGCCCAATTTATTTCAATTTGCAATTAATATCATAATTATTATTGTTATTATTTTTAATCGATAGACTCAAACTATTACTTAAAATAATCGGCAAAACTACTTAGCTAAATGTATATTTAAATATATATATAAAGTATTATGCAGTTAAAAATATGAAATATTAAAATTGAAATTACTTCATAAATAGTCATTTATTGAATAACTAATTTATCATATCCTCCAAATTATGAAACTTTCAAATAAAAATTTACTTACTTTTTCTCTTTTTTTTTTTTTTTTTTTATTGAATATTTATTATCACCTCACTTTTGAAAGATATTTTACTAAAAATTTACCCGAGTAGCAATGTTTATATCGTTTATCAATAGTTCGAAGACTACGATTTTATCTCAAATAAGTGCTTACGTGCATGGCTTTTTTTTTGTATGAAATTTAAAAAAAAAAAAACACTTCATAAAGAATCCACACACGCACGGCTTTTCTCCTGTATGAGTGCGTAAATCTGTCACGCGCTGTGCACAAAATCTTGAAGAAACACTATCACTTTTAAGCAAAAAAAAAAAAAAAAAAAAAAAATTCACATATGTATGGATTTTCTCCTGTATAAGTTCTTCACACAAAAAAATTTCGAAGATTTGAACTAAATGCACATTTATATGGCCTTTCTCCTGTATGAGTGCACGTGAATTTATTCATTGTGCACAAAATTTTCCCTTAATTTTATCATTATGAACCATCAAGTATCACAAGATGAAATGCATTATCAGTAAGAACTCCGCAGTCGACGACGATTATAGTCACGCAGGTATGAGATATCCGGAATTTTTTGTTCCGGAAAAGTACGCTCGAAGATTTGTCTCCTTGTCATGTTTGGGAATGAGATCTCTTCAGGGACGGGGAGATGAAGCATTCATGGCCAGTGAGTGACCCGCTGATTACACACAGAAGGGTTCCGCCTTGGGAGCAGGGACCTTGTAACACCGATACGATCTCAATGAGCATTCTATATCAGCACTCCATCCAGCATCGACGAGATCAGGAGAGGCGAATCCGTGCTTTGCAAAAAAACAACGAACCTCCCATGATTCTAACAAAAGTTCCTTTTAGTCGTTATCCGAAAACCATGTTGCGCCGTTCCATGACTGCACAATCCAATCGGCCTCTTTCTAAAAAGTTCTGTTTATAAGCAGAAGAGCTGAGTATATATTTTTTTAATGCTGTCTTGCGGAAATTAAAAAATGTTTGTCCATTATCATATAGCAGGATAGGTGTATTACAAGAAGTTCTACAGTTCTGAGAAATCAATTCAGTCTGCCTCTCTCTACAAAAATTCGAGAGTTCCGATAAAACAAACATGATTCAGTAAACCCCTCTCTCTCCCCATAGATGCATTCTCGGAAACTGGTCTTGAGCACCAAGATCTGTAATATTGAAATCCATCACAGACAAATGATTTGTTTGAATCAATTCATGTTGTTGTTCCTTGAAGTGTTGTGCCGCTAAACCAAAAATTACAAGTCTTGAAAATTTAACACAAGTTTATTATCTTAGTTAAAAGGATTCACATCATTAAGCAGTACAGGTTCGTATTTAAAATTATTGTTCAGGAATCAAACTCCAGAAAATTCCGAGGAACAAGGGAGAGAGAGACGGCAGCGAAAAAATACTACGTCTTTACAATACCGTGAAAAAAGCAAAAACTGTGGGTCTGCTCTTTTCGATCGCACGGGGAGAACCATCCGGAAGGGAAGTCATATGACTGCATTATCATTATTTTCGCCAAAATGAAAACTTCAGTTCTTTGTTTTAGATACTAAACTAATGTTAATTTTTGAATTTGTAATGACGGTTTATAATTGTATTAACCTTTTAATCGCCAATTTTTACGCCAAGCGACCGTTTGACTAGAGAAAATGACCGTTATGAACTGAAATCATTAATATTGGGTAATTTAAAATAAATTATATCCGGTGTTGCAATAATATAAATTCTGACAATGAGTTTTCTTTTTTTTATGACTATTTGAGAACACATTTTTTTTATAATTACGTTTAATGTCAGAATTTCCGTTAGATATTATTTCTTTTATTTTCTTTTTATCCCATAAAATAAAGTACTTTTCTATTCAAAAAGATAAACATTTATTTATGATTTAGATATAAAACATGTACAATTTAGATTTCTGAATGATGTGTGTTATTCTTTTATGTTGATAAATAGTGTAGGTCGTATATATAATTAAAATTGTGTAATTTTAACGACATTTAAAAATAATTCTTTTTCCAAATGTTTAAGAACAAATTACGTAAATATAATATCTCACTTAAAATTTAATTTATTTTATTTTTTATTGGAAAAATGCATTCATTTATCATTAGATTTTATTTTATTTAAAAATTCAATTAAAATTTAACCAAATATATGTGAACACCTTCACACCATGGTTTCGAAGCATGAAGTTAGTGATAGGTTACGTCAGCATATATTGCGGATGGAAAACTCCCTAAATACCCGTCTAAAACGTGTGAGATCGGACAATGGAAGTGAGTACTTAAGTAATGACCTGTCTGATTTCTTTAAAGAAAAGGGCATTAAGCACGAAAGGTCAAATGTCTACACGCCGGAACAAAACGGTTTGGCGGAACGGTTTAATCAAACTGTGCTAAACAACGTTAGGTCGATACTGGATGTCAGTAACCTTCCGGATACATTTTGGCCTGAAGCTTTAAGGTACTATTCGTATACTTGGAATCGTTCTTGTCCCAAAAGGACTAAATGCACACCTTTTCAAGGATATTATGGTAGAGTGCCATCAATCAAGCATTTAAGACCTTTTGGTTGCACAGCTTATGTTGGCAAACCTCGCCAGCTGAGACGGTCTAAATTCGAGAGACGTGCCAAAAAGGGTATCATGATAGGATACGCGTCAAAAACACGGGGGTACAGGATCTTTATTCCAGAAGACGATAAAATTATAGAGTCTATAAACGTCAGGTTTAATGAACAGGAACACGGAAGTTGTAGCGCTGATAGTGGAAGCATCCTGGACCCTGATGTCTGTGATAGGAACAATCCGGTAGAACCTCCCAATCGGTATTTTGTCTCGTTAAATCCTCCAACCTTATCTGATGACGAATATGAGGATGCCCAAACAGACGTGGAGGACGAAGTCCAGGATGAGCCCCGTACGGTTGAGTGGTACAGAGAGTTAAAATATCGGAAGGAAGAGCCCCGGGTCGACGTGTACTATTATGAAGTGGGAAAGAAGGAGAAATTAAATTCGATTGTAAAAGTTGAAAGGTATTGTCAACGTAATAACATTAAATTTGACAAGTCTTATTTTAATTTCTCTCCAAAAGAAACTTTTGAAGGCATAGTGCGCGGTTCTCTCACTCCACCTAGTACTAGTACAACGCAAGCATGACTAGGCCAATCCACTATGGTAATTCCAAAGAAAAAAAAAAGGAAAGAAAAAAAAACATTAAAACAGAAGTTTCGCTGATGCTTTCACCAAACCCAAACTAAAGCTGAACTTGCTAAATTTATAAAAGCTTTATTTCAATTGGTGTAATTTGTATACATTTATTTGTATTTTATAATTAGAAAAGTATAATTTTTGTACGCTAAGATAGTTTTTTTTTTTAGTCTATGTATAGTAGAAACTTAAGGACAATTTGGACTTTGAGCTATTAGCATGTAATGGACATTTTAGTATATTTTTCTCTTCTGGAAGTGAGGGGCCATTGTCAAGATACGAGACAGTCAGATATTGACAATTCGACTTCCATCGGAAAAATAACCTAGTCCCTTCATTCTGACTCCATGTGACAGAATCCGTGATGATCGCAGCGGCTTCATTTCTTCTGATTTCAAATTCCTCCAACGCAAGCCGCAACTGCAGTGAATCCCTAAATTGTTCTTCAACAGAATTTCCCAGAGGGCGCATTGCGTCAGTATGCTAATACAAGTACTTGGAAGGAGTATAAATACTTCAGTCAGACTGTGAAGAGTCGCTTGCTTGCTCGCTTGCTTCCTGGCTTGCTTTCGTCTTTAGTTTTTTTCCAGGCCTGCAGATACAGAGTATCTTGAATCTGATGTTCGTTTTCAGCTTTTTCAGAAGGAATTAAAAGCACTAAGCTGGTGCAAAAGCTGAAAGTGTTTTGTAAAAATGCCATAATGGCTATTTCTTTTTCTGTTTTTATTCAAACAAAAAATTTCATTTTAGTTTTAATAAACTAAATTTATTTTAACTATGATTCTGTTTTATTTCCCTTACCATATGTGTGTAAGTTATCTTATTTATAGATCCAACTTAATTTAAATTTCTGAAAGGATTTAAAGTTTATGAATAAGATTAAGTTGTTCATATTCTGATTTAAATATTTCTATTTCTCAAAGCTCTTTTTAGATTTAAATTAAGCTTAACTAAAAACAGTGACCACGCTCCATTGTTATTGGACCTCTGCTAATGAATATTTTATCGGATTATAAGTTTAATGTCAACCCATAATCCAACAAAGCTTTTCAGCATCGAGCAAGGGAGAGCACGGAAGAGAGAATCCAGCGACTTGAAGATCTAAGACAGCGAGCTTCTCAGCGTAGAGCATCACAGAGCACAGATGATAGACGCAAACGATTAGAAAATTTAAGAGAATGTGCTTTTATGCGCCTGTCATCGGAGAGTACACTAGAGAGACGACAACTCCTAGAAGAGCAAAGACGTCGACAAGCAAGATATGAAGTGACATTGCGAAATCAGTGCCCAACATACAAAATAGCAGTTTGTAGAGATGTGGACTATAGTACATTAGGAGAATTCAATGTGAAATGCGTTCATTGTAAAGCATCACATTTTCCAGAGGAACGTGTTTCCAATCGTCTTCATAGAGACTCTTTTGGTGATTGTTGTCTTCATGGACGATTATTACTGCAAGCACCATATTTTGCGAACGAGTTAGCAAGACTGTTTTTGCACTGCCATCCACTTGCTGAAGAATTTCATAAAAGAATCAGAAACTTGAATTCCTGTTTTGCTTTTTCTTCTTTCAATGTGTCAGAAGACAGAACCATCAACAGTCATGGCATATACAGTTTTATTGCATGTGGACAAGTATACCACAAAATGAACTTGGCTGCTCAACCGACTCAAGACATACAAGGAGAATTTGAAAAACCTCAATACGGTCAGATGTATTTTTTGGATCCTGATGATGCTGTTGACGAGCGATTACATCATCCTCTGAATTATGGAATAAGTCGTGAACTCATGGAATTATTAGAGCACGTAATAAGGGCACAGAATGGTTATGCACAGGGTTATATGATGATGCGAGAAGTTCAGTATGAAGTTAATCAGCAAGCTACTGCAGAAGGATTATCTCCACCTGAAGTTCAACTTTTGTTCAGAATTCCTCAGGAAAGTGAATACAGAAGATTTAATGCACCATCCATTAATGAAGTTTGCGCTGTCTTCACACTTAATGCCGATCAGAGTTTCCCAGAAAATGAAAGGATTGTACATCGGCGAAACAAAGAAATTATTATTCTAAAAAATATTGATAAACGTATTGAGCCATTCACTTATCCGCTGTTTTACCCACAGGGTACGGATGGTTTTTTGCTTGATCTACCATTGACTTCACCTTATTCTTTGCGGCATCATGCAACGCGCCTTGAGTTGGCTCAGAACAGACTTTCTTTTCGACCTGAAGTAACAAATTATTCGTCCACAAGAATGAATTCTACAGGTCATGACTTGCGACAAATACAATTTAATGCATTGCATTTTGGTAGCAGACTTTTTCAACAGTATGTTGTCGACACTTTTATTAGGGTCGAAAGAGATCGTATTCAGTGGATTAAAGCAAATCAAAAGAAGATTCTTGCTGATAATTATACAGAAGTCACACGTTTGATAAACGACTTAGTAGAAAAAAACAAAGCTACAGTTGGAGAGAAAATCATTCTCCCATCATCTTTCCCAGGGTCAACACGCTATTATACTGAACACTTTGAAGATGCTATGGCAATTGTTCGCCGTCTTGGTTCTCCAGATTTCTTCATAACAATGACATGTAATGCAAACTGGCCTGAAATAAAAAACGCTTTGCATATTCAGTTACAAGATGGATCTTTTATACAACAACTTCCTCAAGACCGACCAGATGTTGTAACTCGAGTTGCAAAATTGAAATTTGATGAAATAATTGAAGATTTTGATAAGAAGCAGATATTTGGAAAAGTTGCTGCTTATGTATATTCAATTGAATTTCAAAAGCGAGGTCTTCCTCAAATTCACCTTCTTTTAATTATGAGTTCTCAAGACAAGATTCATAATCCTGAAGAACTGGATGATCTCATTTCTGCAGAGATTCCCGACTTTGAAGATACAGATCTGAGAGAACTTGTCATAAAGTGGATGATTCATAACTCCTGTGACGAACAGAACCCAAACGCAGCATGCATGGTAAATAAAAGTGGACGTATGAAGTGCCGCTTTCAATTTCCAAAATCATTTGAGGATGTATCTTCATTGGCAGACAATGCAAAACCAAATTATCGAAGGCTTTATGATCCCAAATTGTACCCTCACAGTCGAGATTTTTCTCATGAAAGTGCAGTGTATCGTAAGAGTGTTGATGGCAGCCGCATAACAAGAGATAATCGTCATGTTGTTCCTTATAATGCTTATTTACTGAAAAAGTACAATTGTCATATAAACGTTGAATATGTTGGAAGCATTATGACTGTGAAGTATCTATACAAGTACATATATAAAGGGTTTGATTGTGCTTCACTTAAAGTTGTTGAAGGAGGAAGACAAATCATGTACAATGAAGCAAATACTTATGTTGAGGGTCGATGCATCACTCCACCAGAGGCATGTTGGCGTTTATTTGGAAATGAAATTCAGAAGAAGAGTCATAGTGTGCAACGATTATCAATTCACCTTCCTGGCCAGTACAGAATTGTAAATTTAGATCAGGCTCAGGAAGATTTAGTTGATACAGGACAAAAAAGTTCGACTCTGGAAGCATATTTCAAGCACAATAAAAAGGCTAAGGAAGAACATGAAATTAGACAATCAAATGGAGACACAGAGGAAGAGCCAATCTATTATTACTACTGGCAAATGCCTGAACACTTTAGATGGAATGCAAGAAACAGTGAATGGATTCAAAGAGTACGACATATAAAAGTTATTGGAAGAATACATAATGTCAATTTTGTTGTACAGTCGGAATTATATCACTTACGACTGTTATTGTATCATGTAAAAGATGCAACCAGCTTTAAGGATTTACTGACAGTGAATAATATTGAACATGCAACATACAAGCAAGCTTGTCTAGTACGAGGATTATGCTATGATGACCAACAATGGGTTGAAGGATTGTCGGAATCTGCAAGCTGAAAACTGCCTAAGGCAATGAGAACACTTTTTACACAGATTTTGATTCTAGGCTCACCAGAAAACCCAAAACGGCTGTGGGAAATGTTTAAGGAAGATCTCGCAGAAGATTTCATTCATGAAGGTCAAAGAACTGGAATTTCAATTGAAGATTCTATCAAGCGAGCATACCGTGTAATTGCCCATAAACTCGACTCAGAAGCGACAGATGGTAGAAATTTTCAATATTGGATTGAAAAGTTTTCATTTGATGATATTGATGATTATGAAACTGAATTGAATCAAGAAATGTCAAATGTCAATGAATCAGCAGCTATTGGTCAACAAATATATCAACTTCTTAGAGGAAAACAAATTCAAATTGTGGATGCTATCTTTCGTTCAGTCAATGATGGAAATATTCAATCAAATTGCTTTTTTACTGATGGACCTGGTGGTACTGGAAAAACTTTCATATACAAGACTTTGTATTACCTTCTGCGAGGAGGGAACTTTAATGTGCAGTGTATGGCTTTTACAGGCATTGCTTCGATTCTACTTCCTGGAAGACGCACATCACACAAATCATTTGGATTGAAGGTGCCCCTTTCACCAGAGTCAAGTTCCACAATCAAACCGGGCTACTGTAAAGCTCAAAAACTCTCTAAAGTTCAAGTATTTCTTATGGATGAAGCACCTATGCTTTCTAAATATGCATTGCATGCAATGGACGAAATTCTGCGAAAAATCGGAAATGCAACTTTGCCATTCGGTGGAAAAATTATGGTTTTAGGAGGAGATTTCAGACAGTGTCTTCCAGTTCAACCGCGAGCGAATAAACAAGAACTTATTGACTTATCAATTAAAAAGAGTGTGCTTTGGTGTAAATTTAGGAATTATTCACTAGATGAGAATATGCGGGTTGATCCAGAACAAAGAGACTTTGCAAACTATATTTTAAAAGTTGGGAATGGAGAATTACCGAATAGGTCTTTAGATGAGATAGAGCTACCCGAAGACATAATTTCAAATGGAAATCTCATTGATGAGGTTTTTGGTTTTTGCTTTATCAATGAAAATTATGAAGAGATGAAAAATAGAGCTATACTTGCTCCTCTTAACAAAGATGTTGACAGGTTAAATACTGAAATTATTTCGAAATTACCCGGAGAGTACAAAACTTATCACAGTTACGATACTGTAAATAACCAACCCGAAGGAGGACTTCAATTTACTGTTGACTTTTTAAATTCTGTTGAAAATTCCGATTTACTACCTCATGAACTTAAACTGAAAAAAAAATGCTATTATTATGTTGATGCGTAATATAGATGTATCAGAAGGCCTTTGCAATGGTACAAGATTAATTGTTACTGAGCTGTGCAATCATATTATTAAAGCAAAAATAATAACTGGTGAACACTGTGGCCGAGATGTACATATACCAAGAATCACACTTCAATCATCAAAAGGTCAACTTGGTTGCGCAATATCTAGACATCAGTTCCCTGTAAAAGCAGCATTTGCTATGACAGTGCATAAATAACAGGGCCAAACTTTTGACTTTGTAGGTGTTGATCTGAGAGTACCAGTTTTTATGCATGGAATGCTTTATGTAGCTTTTTCAAGAGTTAAAAGAAAAACATCATTAAAAGTACTTTTGCCGGTAGAAAATCAACACCATACTCGTAATATCGTCTGGAAAGATATCTTAAACCATTCAAGAACTACAGAAATGGATTACAGTTTTAATGAAAATGCAGAAGATTTAAATTTCAGCTTCGATTTGGACTAATGCAATTCATCTAAGTATTCTCTTATGCGTTTAATGTGTTAAAAAATATTTCTTATGCGTTTATAAAATGGTAGCACATTTTTCGTTTGTTTGCTGCAATATATTTTAATATTAATAGTTAAAATTTTTTAATTTATAGCATTGCAGTAGAAATTTATTTAAATGTGATGATTTATAAAAATGTCTATGATTTATAAAATATATGTATAGTTATCAGTACAAAAACCCTTAACGGGTTAAAAGTTTGTGACGCAGCTACTTTATCGCTATAAGAATTTGAAATATGGGTCTTAAAAATAATGATATCAAATTTTAAGTGACGCTTTGCTATTGGTTAAAATATACATAGATTTTTCTTATTTGATCATTTGCTTTTTTCTTTTATTTATATTTACAATGCAAACATATTTTTAACTTCAAGATAAGACAAATATATAAAATATACTCACTGATGCTTTTTCATTTTGCATTTCCATTTCAAAATAACAGTTTTAAAAGGAATGATATCAAAATTCCAGTGACGCCTCAATGTCACTTTAAAAGATTTGTTTTTAGATTCCACTAAAATTACCTTTGTTTTGTCTAATAAAGTATATTTACACATTGAAACAGTGCTTTTAATTTTCAAGTATACTGTCAAATAATCACACTTTCACTGAGTTTGCATTATAAATTGAAATTATTTATTTCAATAAATTGATTTGTCTTTTGCGTCACGCTATCCAAAACTGCAAGTAAAATTTGTGCAAATGTTTTCTTTGCATCACACTATCTCTTTGCACAAACAAATTTTGACTTAGTTGGATACTATGATACAAAGTAACATTTACATAAATTTTACTCACAGTTTTGGATAGCGTGACGCAAAAGACAAATCAATTTATTGAAATAAATAATTTCAATTTATAATGCAAACTCAGTGAAAGTGTGATTATTTGACAGTATACTTGAAAATTAAAAGCACTGTTTCAATGTGTAAATATACTTTATTAGACAAAACAAAGGTAATTTTAGTGGAATCTAAAAACAAATCTTTTAAAGTGACATTGAGGCGTCACTGGAATTTTGATATCATTCCTTTTAAAACTGTTATTTTGAAATGGAAATGCAAAATGAAAAAGCACCAGTGAGTATATTTTATATATTTGTCTTATCTTGAAGTTAAAAATATGTTTGCATTGTAAATATAAATAAAAGAAAAAAGCAAATGATCAAATAAGAAAAATCTATGTATATTTTAACCAATAGCAAAGCGTCACTTAAAATTTGATATCATTATTTTTAAGACCCATATTTCAAATTCTTATAGCGATAAAGTAGCTGCGTCACAAACTTTTAACCCGTTAAGGGTTTTTGTACTGATATCATTACTTTTTAAGGGTTATTGATTAATTAATCAAAAGATTAAAACAAGTCTTTCTGGCTTGGGTACATGACACTTTGGTCCCACTAATTTTTTGCTATCTTTTAAATATATGAGGTTTTTTTTTTAGTATGATATCATATTTATTGATTGATATTACCTCATATTCAACCTTTGTTGAAAATGATGTAACAATAGGACACATGGAACAGAAAATTTATTATTTCAGATCGAATTTTGAATGATAAAGTGTATGAGTTAACACCGAAGATCTAAGCATTGTTAATTTATCAAAGTCCCCAAAATTTCAGTTTAAATAAAATACAAGGTTTTTAATATAAAACACTAATGCGACTCTTAATTATCACATTCAAATTCAGATAGCTCGAATACAAAATTTGTAGGAAATTGATGCTTTATCCAAGCATTTCCTAAATGTTAGTTTAATAATAAAAGAAGATACGAAGAACCTAAATAATGATCTCTGGATTTAATTTGTACAGATCTGCTAAACTTGAGTCATTTTCTTCTCTGTCAATCCGGATATATTTGTCAAACACAGGCAATAGTTATAATCACACAGAATTGGAAAAGCATTTTTCTTCCATCTTAATCCCTTACAATATTGTTAATTTTTTTTTTTTTTTTTTTTATTAAAAGTGTCCCCCCCCCCCCCGTTTTTTTTTCAAATGCACTGAAACAAAACAGTGAAATTCTTTTTTACTGTCTGTGGAAGAGAAAATGTGTGAAACAAATTGCAAGGTGCTACTGAGATTTCAATGTGGGCAAGGGCGTTGTTTTTAGTCATAGGGAATAGGGACATAACATATTTTTTTGAAAAAACATAAGTTAAACATGAACTAAAAAGATAAGAAATTGTGCATCAACATTTTCTAAACCTTGACACATGCAATGTGCATATTTGATTAAATATTGGACTACTTACATTTTTTTCATTTTAAAAATAAAATCATTATAATTGAAAGAAAATTAATTTATGTACATGGTTAGCAATTTACGTACATGATTAACATAATTAAATATCCCGGACAAACAAACATACATTTTATTATTATTATAAATATAACACAGATTTTGAAATAAATTCCTCTTAGATTAATGATAAAAATTAAATCACAATCAAATCGAATGAAACATCTCTCTTTCTCTCCCACACACATACATATATATATATATATATTATATATAAATTAATTAATACAGTAGAGAGTCAAAAATAGTGACAGCTCGGGACCAGAGGTTGTGCTGATTTCAGGATTTCGGAGTCCATAAAAAATGATTTTCACTTTGAATAATAAAAACAGAATATTAATCAAACTAAACACATACTAGTGAATAATAACACTGAATATTAAATTACTAGGTACATAAGAATAATAATGAACATTAACAAAAATATATAATGAAAACAATAAGTAAAAATGAAAAAAAAAAAAAAAAAAAATTGTCAAACTTAGATAAAATCTGTTCACACGTAGCTAATTTTAAACCGAACTTGAACCTGCACAATTTATTTATTTTTTTATTTATTGTAAATAGTAGTAACACAAATTTATTTTTCTACAATCTTTATTGAGTTCTTCCTTAAAAATTATGCCTTCATCAAAAAGCATTTTAAAAAATTAGTTTGTTATTATTTACCTGATTGATATCATCATATCACAATAATCATTATTTTCTTTTGATGAATTTAATATACTGTCAATAATTTCATTAGCAGCAACTTGGACCTTGCAGTCTTACATATTATTATTTGGTTTTTCTTTTTTGTAATCATAAAATGCAAACATAAAATTATTATTTAAGATCTTTTTCAAAAATTCGGATTTGCAGTTTTGTAATTTATTAATAGTGAATTTCATTGTTTGTATCTGACAAGTTGTTGCGGATTTCAGACTTCGGCAGATTTCTGGCTCTTTACTGTTTATAAATTTAAAAACTTCATAAATGATCACACGCTTATGCGTATGAAAAAATAGTCTATGATAGTTGCAAGTTAATAATTAGTTCATTGAAAGAAATAGCATTCTGTCACTAAAAGCAAATTACATTTAATATCCTAAGGTTTTCTTTCTTTCTTTTTCCTTTTTTTAAAGAAAACTATCTGTATTTTATTATTTTTAAATTAATTGAGACTTTTTAAAAATCAAATTACATCAATTAAAGTAAGTTAAATCTAAATTATAAAAAAAAAAAAAAAAAAAAAAAGGGCAATAGCAATAAAAAAATAAAAAATAATAATTAAATATATTAAATTTTCATTTAAAAAATCAGAACAAAATTCCCTGAATCTCAATGGCTAGGGAGCAATCATAATGTTGAAAATTTATATATTTACCTATAAGATATTTCTTATTAAAGATATTCTAAGAGCATTTCAATTTGTCTGTATCAACAAATATGCTATCATACTAAAAAACTCATATATTTAAAAGATAGCAAAAAATTAGTGGGACCAAAACGACAAAACCAAAGTGTCCTCCTTCGTTCTGGCTTGTAGGAAGGGTGGGTTCATTTTAAGGTTGAGTATAAGGAAGTATTGTAGTAATCCCGATTTGTGAAATGGATTTTGTATCTTGCACAGCTCAAAAACGAATGATCGTAAAATGTTGCAAATTTATATTTGTGACGGTCCTGATGTCTAGTTATACATATGCAACAATGGTCTTAAAATGAGTTTCCATTTCAGAAATATCATTGACTTAACATGACTTTTCATAGCATCTGTATGTACGTATGTGTGTATCTTGAATAACTCAAAAACAGTTGGTCGTAGAATATTGCAAATTGGTATATGGGTTTGTTATAACAAAGGTTTGTGCACCTCCCTTTTTCATCTTTCAAAGACCCCGTAATGATATTATTATGAAAGTTGTCATCATGTTTGCATGTAGAAGGTAAATCTTAAAGACAAACCGCAACAATTAGCTTGTTCCCCTAACTTATTGTGCATCTTAAATTACTTAAAGTGATTTTACGTATTTCAAAGATACTGTAGCATTTTATAGATATAGATTACGTATTTTATAGAATTATTAAATACAGGCTTACGGACTATTATATTTTTTGTCTGTAAACAAGCATTGTCAAGCACGTAGAAACGATCCATTTTTAAGTTTTACTTACAATATTTGTATATTATTTGTGTCAAGTTTACAGATTGAGAGTCTCTGTACTCCTTAAAAAATTTATTTTATACATCTGGAATATTTTAAGAAATGAAAAAAAAAAAATCTTAGTTATGCATTTAAACGTTTAAGAAAGAAAGGGGTGAATAATGTTTCATGAACTTGGCCATTGAGTTTTATATTGTCTGATATGTATAAAATCCTGTTAAACAATTTAAACTTTCTATAATACAGTTTCATTCAAATTATTTCAAATGAATAAAAAAAGTCTCAAAAGCAGGGATAATACTTATCCTGATTTTCCTGAATTCTTAAAAAATTTCCTGAAATATCTTTAAATATCATTAGTTATCCTAAAATTCTTGAATTTTTCGGCTATTATACTACATATTGACATTTAAACCACCCAAATTATGCAATCAAAAGACATACTGTCACACTTTTCTGTGATCATTAGATAAATAATAAATTTAAAATTTTGTAAGCAACTTTGATGCTGCATCACTGTAGTCATGCATTTCTTTCTTTTTTTCTTTTTTCCAGGGTTGGGTTTCTTCCAGGACAGTGGTAGAAACTGGAAAAAACTGGAAGAAATTGAAGAAACCAACCAGAAGACAAAACAGATGTTTAAAATTAAAATTTATGAACTATATAAACTCAAAGCATAAATATAATGTCAAATCTAAACTATAATCCAATTAATATTAAAAATATTTTTAGAAAAATAAGTTATTTGAAAACAAACACTAAATATATACAGGTGATGGGTTTTTACTTTTTAATGCTAATATTTTTAGAAGTTTTTGCATAGATACTATCTCATATTATTATACGTTCAAACAGTGCAAGTGATAATAATTATGGAATTTTTAGCCATAATATTTGCATATAATAGGTACCTGTATAATGTAAATAAACATATTTAAAAAATACAAAAAAAAAAAAAATACTTTTGAAAGTTCAGAAATAATATTCATCACTGATTAATTTTGTTAAACATTGATGTAATAGTGGTTTGTTTTAAGTGCTAGTCTGCATGAATTGCAGCAGGGTTGGCCAATTTTTGCCGAAGTGGAAAAAACCATGGTAAAAACCGTGGAAAAAACCACCCCGGAAAAAATAGTTTTTGCCACAATTTTTGCCAGTGGCAAAAATTACCAGTATTTCAAGCAGGGTTTTAAGGATTTTAATATTTAAATCATAATTTTAACAAATTAAAACCAGAGATCATGAATCCATCATTAAAATAATGCATTCTAAAATTTCTTTAAACTGAAATTTTTAACATCAACAATTAACAATTTTTTTCATTTTTAAAAATATTTAAATTACCTATCTAAAAAATATTCTTCAATAATTAATTACTAGAATATTTGTGTTTTTCAGTGTATTACATATTTTTGTTTACAGTGGGGAAAAGTCAAATATTGAGTCAATTATTGACTCAGCTGTTCTAAAATTTGCCAGTCAGTCACTGATCATGCATTTTTTGGAATTGAAATGTAAATTGCAAGTAAACTCTCTCTCTCTCTCTCTGAATATGTCTTACTTAAGATTTTTTTTACTTCAATAAAATAAAAATATAATTTTGTAGTTTTGTTTTTATGGTTATGTTCAGGGACTGACAAAGTTTCAATATCTTAGGAGCCAGAAATAGTGAATTATTTCTATGACAATACCCACAGCAAAAATTAATAATATTTCATAATTGTATAATTAATGCAGGTCATTCACATATTATTTTACATTGAATAAATGAACTATTCAGTTAAAAATTTGAACTAAGGAAATTAAAAAAAAAACTATTTTTTATTTATAAAGATAAAAACAAACTATTGGGGGGAAAAATCCACAGAAATAAATATTATTTTTACCTTTAATATAATCAAATATATTGAGAGTGTTTAAGTTTTGGCTTTAAAATACTATTTGTCTATTAATTTTTCAGGACAGAATTCCTTTAAAGAGAATCCATTTGATAAATATCATACTATTTAAGTTTTCTCGTTGTAAATTCGAACATAGTTTGCTTTAGATAGTGTTTATTTTATTGAATCTTGTTTAACAAAGATGTTGACATGGAAAGTACTAGTATAGTAGTAAGAAGATTTATCAAATATGGGAATTTATCTTTCATGGAAAAACATCTTTCAAAAACAGAAATAATTGTTAAATTTTTCAGAAAACATTAAACTCATACTATTCATTCAATACATCAGCAATGTCATCTTTTATACCAAGACAAGAAGGTGGGAGGAAAAACAAAAATATACATAAAAAATATTGTAAATGCACAAAAATTTTTTTGTCAGTCTGCCGTAACTGGTCACCAATGGATATTTATAGTCACCCTGGCACCCGGAATTTGTCGGACACTGGTTATATATATTATATTAATTAATTAATTATAATTACTTTTTAAATTAAAAAATCTTCAAACATTTTTTTCATTGAGGTGCCAAAGTGTAAAGGGTGAAAATTCAAAGGGATTGTGTTGTTTTCCACTTTTCCTAATTTTTTTCCATTTTTGCCAATTTTTTCCACTTTTTGCCGCTGTCCTGGCAAAAATGCATTTTTGCCGGCAAAAACCCAACCCTGAATTGCAGGATAATAAATACAAGAATGTTACCCCCCCCCCCCTTTTCCAACTGTGTTTCAAAGCAAGGATTAAGATAAAAATTTGGTTTAAAAAAAAAGTAAAAATGTTAGAAAGGTGAATTTTTTTGAAATATGAGATGTAAATTTCTTTTACATTAAAAAATCAATTATGGATTAGAATTATTTGCAGATTATAAATCTGTGGATTACAGGGAGTTGACTATACCGTATATGACTATAAAGAAAAAGTTTTTGATGACATTTTGTAATACAGTATTGACTACTGGTTCTTTTAATTAACTGGATGTTTGTTAAAAACTGCTTTATCAGAAAATATAAGAAAGTGATCCAAATCCAAACTATTATTTATTATCAGTTAAAGAAATAAAATTGTCTAAATTATAAAACTTTACACTGTTTAAATTGAAATTGATTTTTTTTTTTTTTTTTTTTTAACTGGATTTTGAGTATTTTAGAACGTAATCATCAGATAATGAAGATCACTATGGTAAAAATATCCATAATTATTAATTAAATATGTTACTAAATTTTTATAGGTATAATTTTAAAGTTACTTAAAGTTGTTTATAAGACAAATGCATCCATTGTATCTTACATATCTGCAATTTATAACATAAATTTTTAAGAAAAACAGTTTCTTCCATTCTTCCACTTGGAAGAAACTTGCCAACCCTGCTTTTTTCTGATGAGGATATAAGTTTTTTTTTTTTTTTTTTTTTTTTTTTTTGAGTACAAAAAAAAATTACTAATTTATTAATTATTATTTTTTTAATTTATGATGCTTGCTTTACAAAATTTATCATTTTTTAGCACTCATTTTTAGGTGCATTGGACTGTGATTGCATTGATGGGGTGATATACACAAATTAAGAAATTTGATGTTTTTCTCTCTTTAAATAAACTAACTCTTTTTGCCCATGCACAGTAGATTCCTGATTCCAGGATATCTATTCTCTGAATCGATGGTGATATACACCATTCTCAAATAATGACAATCGTTAAGTTCCACTTTTATCGACTCCTTTTATTAATGAAATAAAATAAACCTTCCATGAATTTAAAGTGCCCAAATCATCTTTCATTAAAATGCATATACCATGAATTATATAAAAATTCATGAAAAAAATAATAATAAACATAAAAATCCCAATAGCAGTATTTTCTGAACCTATCTGCAGCAAAATAAAATTTATCTTCAAACCATGAAGGCAGATAAGAAATCATAGCAATTCATAAAATATTTAATTCAAATCCTCATCAAATTCCTTTTCACTGTCCTCAATTTCATCTTTATTATGCGTTAATAATCGAGACTTCCGAAACAAAAACGAGACTGATGTTGATTTTCTCGTTGTTCGCGATAGATACCCCGCAGGATATACAAAGTCAAGGGTTTTTTTTATAGATTACCTGCAGGTTATATTATACACAAAATTACGGTAATTAAAATAATTTCATGAGTAAGACATCATTTGAAAGCTTTGTTGATTTGAAATTGAACAATAGATTACAGAAATTTCTACCACCAGATGGCGCTGCAATATTTTAAAATTTCAATATTTCAAATTCTAATTATGATTAAATTATTTTTAATACATTATTCGAATGATATTTTAAAGTACTTCCATATTATCGAAAGTGGAATTCAAGATTTCACCTGATTTACACATTTAAAGATTTCCTGATTAGGTTTTCTTTGGTATCTAAGTTACTAATTAAAATAATTTCATAAGTAATACATCATTTGAAAGCTTTGTTGATTTAGAATTGAACAATAAATTACAGAAATTTCTACCACCAGATGGTGCTGTAATATTTTAAAATTTCAATATTTAAAATTCTAATGAGCAAGGAAGGTGTTGTAAGTTATAAAACGGGGATAAGGCGCCATCGAGCAGAACTTTGCTCAAAGTCATAAATTTGAAGGATCATAACATGGTGAGCGAACAGGCTGTTTCATGTAGTGAAATGGGGCTTTATGAAACCCCCACCGAGCGGGAGTTTCATAAAGTCGGATTTTTCAAGGATCGCGAGCCAGCTGGTCGCCGAAAGCGGCTAGTATAAAATAAATATCACTCATTAACACATTTCTTTCAATAATGCATAAGATTAATGAAATTCTCACAACTACTCTGTATTGGCCGAATACTTAGCACAAAGTACAGCTCTAGTTTTAGCCCCCCCCCCCCTCTCTTTTTATCATCTGATTTATTAATTAGAGCTGCATCAAGTACTTGATATGTACTTTGCACTCAGCTAATCTGCTGAGTACTCTATATGCAGTCAAATTTTGACCAAGTACTTGGCCAATACTAAGTAGCTGTAAGAATTTCATTATTTTTATGCACTAAATTGAAAAGAAAAAAATTAGTAATAGTGTTTATCGATAATATAAAACTAAAAATTTATAAAAATATGTAATTAAACTTTAAACAGGAAACAGGTGAATAGATTGCCACTAAATGTAAATATTAAATATTTTAAACTAAATACATGAAAAAACCTTTACTGACTTCGTTGCTTGCCGTTAAACTTTTCCACCGGGTTCCCGGTTCTCGTCAGACGGCCTCCTCTGTGCGTGACTTGGACTGTTGTGATGGTTTGTACTTTTCTAAACATGGCGCCACATTCTGTCCGGAGCTACTGAGCCGCTGTCATTGCAAGTGTTCCTATTGGTTGCTATCTCAATGGATTCGCAGTACATTGCATAGTTATAATCCTCATAATTGGCTATTTTAGCTGTTTGTTCAAAATTTATATTAATATCTTCTTTGTAAAATGTTTTGGCCAAGGCTGTATTCTGACTTCCTGTTTTGATATCTTTTATGTGTTCTTTTATTCTTGTTTTAATTTTTCTCTTGGTTACACCGATGTACGAACCTGATTGGTTGTTTTGGTTGGTGTAAGGTATTTTGTAGACTCCCGCGGTTTCAAGAGGGAAAAGGTTTTTTCATGTATTTAGTTTAGTAATTCAACACTTCGTTTTAAATTAATAAAGTTTAAAATTAAATACCTTACACCGATTGTGTGGAACGGTAATTTTAAAGGTTTTAAATGCTTTTAATGTAAAATTAAATATTTTATTTATTTTTAATTAAGTGTTTATCAGAATGATAAATCACCAACATCCCTTTACACGCCTGCTATTAGATGGAAATAATAATCACTTCAACTTTTCCCTTCAAAACAGGTGAAAGGTGTACACTGTAAAGTGAACATTTTTCTTGGATTTTAGTGTAACGTAAAACGCATCCATCAATCAATCGAACCGTTCTCGGCTATTGGCTAATTTTTCACTTTTCATCTCAATGTATTAATACGCCAGAGAACAAATCGTAAAAAAAAAAAAAAAAAAAAAAAAAACTATAGCACATTAAGGGCCGTATTCACCAACTTCTTAACACTCTGATTAAATCTCGCATCAGCGGTAATCACTCGATCATACGAAAATCGGTATTCTCCAACGAAAATTCGCAGTTCACCGGCTACTTTAACACTTCTTTTTTGATCCTCGAATATGGGAGAATTAACAGAGATAATTCTCGGATCTTTTCGTAACACATGCGTACTACGCAGCTTAGCTTCGTAAATATTGAACATGAAAGAAATATAAATTTTGTTTTATTAGCAGCAAATTGCTTTTAAAATCATTTTGATGATTTTTTTTATATTTTAATCTTGAAACACAGTCTTTAAATACCTGATTTTGAACAAGAGTTTGATTAAAAAATATGCTATAATTATTTAATGATACACATTTATCATTGTGTTTTTACTTAATTAAAATTGAATTAAGTTAATATTATTTCTGACGACATTATACTCTGTTCTGTCATGTCAAATAAAATTTTGCTGATTAAGCGATTTTTGCTATCAATAAAGATATATATCTTCTCCTTCATTTCCATGAGCTTAATCGTTAAAGATTAATTCACAAATTGATTTATTTTAATGGGTAGCATAGCAGAAATTTTAAACTTTTCAATTTTAACCAAATATTTTTCATATGATGATATAACTATAATGTATGAAAAATGCACCAAATTATTTTTTGTTGAATGAAGTTTGTAAAGTAGCACCTTAAATTACAAATGTGTGCAATAATAATATAGTGTCGAATTATCGTGCTTTTTTTTTCTGCCTGATGAAAGGTTGTACTTCGACGGAAACAATTGTTGCGTGTTTCATAATTTATGGTTTTAGCTTATAAAGTTTTCATTAATTTATATATTTTTCCCAATTTCTCATAAAATTATTTAATAAACTTGTATATTTTTTAACCTTTTTATTAATTACTACTTAGAAATGTACCCGAAATAACTACTGAAAACTGGTAAATAAATGAAACAAGGGAAAAGCTATCTTCATTTGATTGTTTTAGTTTAAAACTTATTCCAAGCCAAATTTTTAAGTAATCTAATGAGCTAACTAAAATAAAGAAAAATTAATTAAAGTTATTTAAAAATATTTTCAATTAAAAAAAATCACTAATTTTTGAAGACTGCTTGATATAGCGTATGTAATTGGTCTACAGTCAGGGGCATTGCTTGTGTGTGTGTTGGGGGGGGGGGAGCGTAGTTCGGAGAAATTTTTTCTTTTATTCATAACAATCAAAATTTTAAATCGTAGCGTAAACAGTTGGCGTCTGCGTGATTATTCTTTAAAAAAATGTTCTACAGTAAAATTGATTCTTAATCCGTGCGTAAACAAGAGCAAATCGTGTTTTTCGCTGTGCCAATTTGCTTTTTACCCTTTCTAATCTTCAAATCCGATTGATTAGTTAATCAGAGATGTGAGTTGGAAATAGACGAAAAGTCTGAAAGTATCAGCAAAACTCAAAAATAATTTAATTTTAGTAGTAAAAGAAGAAACAGATACACAAAATCATACTTTCTATAAGCCAAACTGGAAAAATATATGAAAATAAATTATTTAGAAACAGTCAAAAGAAAGAAAATTGAACAAAAATAAGAATATTTAGAAGCAAAAACCTGAAAATTGTTTTTAAAAAATTAAGAAAAGTCTGAAAGTCCTCATCCCTGGTTAATTGAAGCCGAACGGTGAATCCGAACATCTATCTTCGTTTTTGGCCAATCAAAACGAAGCTTTTCTTTCTCTCCCAGTTAATCCATGGATCACGCAATCGGCTGATGGTGAATACCGTAGGAATTTAATCCAGTGTTAGCTTTGATTCTCGGATTTTCTGATCCATTGTTTAATCCTCGATCAATGAAGTTTGGTGAATACGACCCTAAGTGTTTATATTGTAGATATTAAATAAAGGATTTTATATTATATTTCAGGTAAGAAATATTATTTTAATAGTTTTATTATATTTTTTTTCTGTGTTGTAAATATACGATCTAATTTCAATTTTTGTTTACAATATTTGTGTCCAGTTGTAGATTAAAAGTTGCCGTAATCTTTGAAAAAATTATTTATTTTATACATCTGAAATATTTTAAGAAAAACTTAGTTTAGCATGCATTTAAACGTCCATGAAAGAAAGGGGCGAGTTATGTTTCATGAACTTGGCCATAGAGTATTATATTCTGATTTGTATAAAATCCTGTTAAGCAATTTAAACTTTCTATTACAGTTTAATTCAGATTATTTTAAATGAATTAAAAAAGTCTCACAATCAGAGATATCCTGATTTTTCTGAATTCTTAAAAAATTTCCTGAAATATCTTTAAATATCATTAGTTATCCTAAAATTCTTAAAATTTTCCTGCTATTATGCTACGTATTGACATTTAAACCACCCAAATTACACAATCAAAAGCCAAACTGGCTCCATACTGTCACACTTTTCTGTGATCATTAGATAAATAATACTAATTAGATAATAACTCCTTTTGCCCAAGTACAGTAGAATCCTGATTTTAGGGCATCTCTTCTCTGAATCGATGGAGATATCCACCAACCGCAAATAATGACAGTCGTTAATTTCAACTTTTACCGACTCCTTTTGCTTATAAAATAAGCCTTCCCTCATGAAATTAAAATGCCTAAACCATCTTTCATTAAAATATGTATACTTGTATACCATGAATCATAAAATAATTCGTGATAAAAATAATAATCAACTTAAAAATTCCAACAACAATTTTCTGAACCTATCTGCAGCAAAATAAAATTTATCTTCAAACCATGAAGGCTGAACCAAGTCTCGTATCTCTAGAAATAATATCAATTCATATATTTAATTTGTAGATGCAAATTTTACATAAATTAAGACTATACAACCAATGTAGTAATCTAGAGATATAATGCAAGTGTAATTTTAAGCCTAAACATTTCTTTTTGTTAAATTCATCTACAGAGCTTTAAACAATCTGCTGCACCCGATGCCATGCTACACCGTTACTGCTACTAGGATAAAAAGCTTTAAGTAACTTTAAGATCATTTTTAGTGTTGCACCGAGTAGCCATGTATCAAATACCGAGTAGTTGTAAGAAAGAATAATTGACGTACATATGAAGAATTTAGCACATCTTGAAATTAAAAAAAGACCTTTTGGACATAAAATTAAGTTAAATGGCAAACAGCATGTTTTCATGAAATGTTTCAGAACTTTTGTAGTGCATATACACAATTAGGTTCATCGTTATATTTGATACTTCCAGCTTAGTGGATACAATGGATGCATTTATCTTATAAACAACTTTAAGTAACTTCAAAATTATACCTATAAAAATTTAATAACATATTTAATTAATAATTATGGATATTTTTATCATAGTGATCTTCGTTATCTGATGATTACGTTCTAAAATACTCAAAATCCAGTTAAAAAAAAAAAAAAAATCAATTTCAATTTAAACAGTGTAAAGTTTTATAATTTAGACAATTTTATTTCTTTAACTGATAATAAATAATAGTTTGGATTTGGATCACTTTCTTATATTTTCTGATAAAGCAGTTTTTAACAAACATCCAGTTAATTAAAAGAACCAGTAGTCAATACTGTATTACAAAATGTCATCAAAAACTTTTTCTTTATAGTCATATACGGTATAGTCAACTCCCTGTAATCCACAGATTTATAATCTGCAAATCCTTCTAATCCATAATTGATTTTTTAATGTAAAAGAAATTTACATCTCATATTTAAAAAAAATTCACCTTTCTCACCTTTTTACTTTTTTTTTTTTTTAAACCAAATTTTTATCTTAATCCTTGCTTTGAAACAAAATTGGATAGGGGGGGGGGAAGGGGGGTAACATTCTTGTATTTATTATCCTGCAATTCATGCAGACTAGCACTTAAAACAAACCACTATTACATCAATGTTTAACAAAATTAATCAGTGATGAATATTATTTCTGAACTTTCAAAAGTATTTTGTTTTGTATTTTTTAAATATGTTTATTTATATTATACAGGTACCTATTATTTGAATATGCTTGAATTATTTATCATCATATATGAATGAGATAGATTAGTTTTATTAATATTGAAGAAATATTTTATTCTAAAATTTATTAGAAATCGTCTTTCCATTTTTATGTCTATTTATGAATTAATAATAACTGACTTTGTATCTGCAAAAGAAAACTGTAAACAAAGGCAATGATCTCTAATCTGCAAATTCCTATAATCCGCATAACCTGTGGACAAAACTTTTGAGAGTTAGAGGGAGTTGACCGTAAAATAAATGAAAAGTTTTTTAGTAGTTCAATACTGCACTTTATTTTTCAACTTAAAGTAAATACAAACTACGGATTTTTTTTTTTTTTTTTTTTTTTTTTTAAACCCTAGATAACTTGCAGGAAAGTTTAAAAGTAGGTATATTACTTATTGATGCAGTTCATTGGATACCAGCTTTGAGTTTATGCAAAAAATTGTATCCTTAAAAAAAAAAAAAAAAAAAAAAAAAAAAATGCAAATATTATGGCTAAAAATTCCATAATTATTATCGCTTGCACAGTTTGAACGTATAATAATATGAGATAATATCTATGCAAAAACTTCTAAAAATATTAGCATTAAAAAGTAAAAACCCGTCACCTGTATGAAAATATAAAGTCATTAAACTTTTTGCTGCAAACAGCTTTTTGCAGTTAAAACAGGTGAGTAGATTGCCACCAAACTCTGTATAGAGACGAATCATGATATGAGCTTATCCATTTTAGTTACAAGAATTTGAGTATAACCATCTTGTATGCATGTAATATGCAATTTTTTTTTTTTTTTTTTTTTAATAAAAACTTATTGTATCTATAAAACAGACAAAAATAAAATATTTTAGAAAAAAGAACCCTTATTATACTAATTATTATACTAATATTACACTAATTATTATACTAATATTGTAAAAAAAACTTTAGTTACATATTTGTTCAAATAAAAGTAAGACACTTTTAAAAGTTTAAGAAAAGATTAATTTTTAATTTAAAAAATAATAATTATGAAAAAAGTAAATACACTAAAATGTTATTAAAAATATATTTTAATAATCAAAAATGTTGTTTTTCAAATTATGGCCGCCCAAAACCACCTATCTTTTTTACTCTTCTAGAATTTGAAGATTAATGAAATATATTATGTTTGAAATGATAAAATATTTATTTTAATGTTCTCATTTCATATAATAACTTCATGCATCTTAAATTAAGCCCAAGTGTATAGGAACTTTTATATTCTCTAAGAATTATCTGAGAATGATTCACATATGAGAAAGAAGACTAATAATAAAGAATGAAGTTATCAGTTATTACGGATTTAATAATCCACTAAGCTGGAAGTATCAAATATAACGATGAACCTAATTGTGTATATGCACTACAAAAGTTCTGAAACATTTCATGAAAACATGCTGTTTGCCGTTTAACTTAATTTTATGTCCAAAAGGTCTTTTTTTAATTTCAAGATGTGCTAAATTCTTCATATGTACGTCAATTATTCTTTCTTACAACTACTCGGTATTTGATACATGGCTACTCGGTGCAACACTAAAAATGATCTTAAAGTTACTTAAAGCTTTTTATCCCAGCAGCAGTAACGGAGCATGGCATCGGGTGCAGCAGATTGTTTAAAGCTCTGTAGATGAATTTAACAACTAAAGAAATGTTTAGGCTTAAAAATACACTTGCATTATATCTCTAGATTACTACATTGGTTGTATAGTCTTAATTTATGAAAAATTTTCATCTACAAATTAAATATTTTATGAATTGATATTATTTCTAGAGATACGAGACTTGGTTCAGAATTCATGGTTTGAAAATAAATTTTATTTTGCTGCAGATAGGTTCAGAAAATTGTTGTTGGAATTTTTAAGTTGATTATTATTTTTATCACGAATTATTTTATGATTCATGGTATACAAGTATACATATTTTAATAAAAGATGGTTTAGGCATTTTAATTTCATGAGGGAAGGCTTATTTTATAAGCAAAAGGAGTCAGTGAAAGTTGAAATTAACGACTGTCATTATTTGCAGTTGGTGGATATCTCCATCGATTCAGAGAAGAGATGCCTTAGAATCAGGATTCTACTGTACTTGGGCAAAAGGAGTTATTATCTAATTAGTATTATTTATCTAATGATCACAGAAAAGTGTGACAGTATGGAGCCAGTTTGGCTTTTGATTGTGTAATTTGGGTGGTTTAAATGTCAATAAGACTTTTTTTATTCATTTTCAAAGATTACGGCAACTTTTAATCTACAACTGGACACGAATATTGTAAACAAAAATTAAAAATGGATATTATATTTATAACACAGAAAAAAATATAATAAAACTATTAAAATAATATTTCTTACCTGAAATATAGTATGAAATCCTTGATTTCATATAAATACTTAATTCTTCTTTATACGATTTGTTATTGCCCGGCGTATTAATACAAGATGAAAAGTGAAAAATTAGCCAATAGCCGAGAATGGATGGATTGATTGATGGATGCGTTTTACGCGTTTTACGTCACACTAAAAGCCAAGAAAAATGTGAAATATTTTCTCTTTAAAAAACTGTAAATTTATCATTAATAACTATGAAGTAAAATACTTATAATTACAAAATACTTCCTGATTTAAAATATTATCGAAATAGTTTTTTGACGAAATGCGAAATTTTAAAATCTTAAATATTTACTTTATAACAAAAAAAAAATATATTTAGGTGAAATTTCATTTCGTATCTATACAATAAATATTTAAAAGAAACAATAAAGTTTCTTTCTTGCATTAAAAAACAAAATCTGAATTTTTTATTGACTGCATTCAGATTGAACCAACCAACCAATTCCAAGACCAAACCGAATAACACCTGTTCAGAATTCTGAGAATTATCAATAGAAATCTTTACATCGCGTAGTAAAAATAGTTCGATTTTTAAACTGAGTTATAAAAAAAACAAGAGTTTTCCTAGGGAAAAGGGAGATGTCAGGCACATCAGATAAAAGCGATTAATATCATATATAAATTAAACTAAATTCGCTCGAGCCATATTCGAGAAAAAATTCTTACACATTAGGCCGTCCATTTATAGCTTAAATGAGCCAATTCATATCTCGAAATATATTGCACACAAAAATGTAACGATTTCAGGGTAGGATCAGACAGAAGGTGTAAGACTATTTTGAAATTATCAGAACATAACCTCCCATATTTCCTGAGATATTAAGTGTCGGCTTTCAGCGGTTTCTTTGATCTTTAAATTCGTGTATATATAAGTGTCGCAGTTTCGTTCGTTTTTCCGTTTCCGCTGAGTGTCGTGGCGTTCGTTTGTTTTTGCGCTTGCGTCACTTGAGACTCTGCCGAGTCTCTTGATAAATTTGTAAAAATAACGTAATTATTTAGCCTTAAACTTTTATACCCCACTGTGTACTCACCCAACAACAAATTTATTATCATCTCTAAGTGTTTTTGTTCTTATATATTTTCTTCTACGTGTTTTATTTCTTAAAAAATAAAAGAGCGATACAAATGTTCTAAGAATAGGGAAAGAAGTTACGATTGGCGCCGCAGGCACCCAAAAGTTAATTTAAAATCGTTATATTTTTAATATTTTAGTATTAAGCTACTTTTACAGAGAGCAAGTTATGATTGGCGCCGCAGGCGCCTAATATTTTATTTAAAAATATTTGAATTTTCAATATTATTATGCGACTTTTACAGAGAACAAATTACGATTGGCTAAATTACGCAGGCGCCCGAGAGTTCGTTTTTTGGTAAAAATTTTCTTGGGTCTCTGGCCAGCTAGCTGGTGAAGCCAGCTAGTTTTATTTATTTATTATTAAAAAAAAAAAAAAAAAAAAAAAAAGAAAAAAAAAACGAATATTATTTTTTATAAAACGAAAATGGATGTAACGTGGAATATATTTCTTTTTAATCTGTTTAAAACTTATTAAACTAGTATGTTGTGGCCACCACAAGACTTTCTTCTATATTTTCCTATATACATATTCAATCAGTAACAAAAAAAAAAAAAAAAAAAAAAAAAAAATACTATTTTTTTTTCTAGGTTTTTTTTTTTTTTTTTTTTTTTTTTTTTTGTTAAAAACAATACATATTCAACGAGTAACAATATTAAAAAAAAAAAAAAACGATTTTTTTCCAGTTTTTTTTTTTTTTTTTTTTTTTTTTTGTTAAAAGTAAAAAAAGTCGATAACTTTGTTTAAAATTATTACAGATTTATAGTTCAACCATTCGTTTTAAAGGTATTGACGAGATCTTTCGAAAGATACCCATCTTGAAAATTTACCCTTCCCGGGGGGTACTTCCCCCCAGGGGGGGAACTGGTGCCCCCACATGCACAAAATTTTTTTCGTAGTTAACTACTATTATTATCAATAATTTATATTAATTTTACAATCACAAGTTAAAAATATCTCTCATTATGTACATTTATACGAAATTTTGTCCTATACTGCCATGTTAAAAATTTAGAAAAAATGCGATCACAGCGCCACCTGTTGAGCTATTGATCCCCAAATGTAATCAGCACCACTTTACGTCGGGGACCAACTAAATACCAAGTTCGGTTAAATTTCGTTAAAAAAAAAAATACGATTTTTTTTCTAAGTTTTTTTACGTTAAAAGTAAAAAAATCGATAACTTTGTTTTAAATTGTCACAGATTTATAGTTCAACCATTCGTCTTAAAGGTATTAACGAGATCTTTCGAAAGATACCCATCTTGAAAATTTACCCCCCCGGGGGGTAACTTTCCCCCCAGGGGGGGAACCGGTGCCCCCACATGCACAAAATTTTTTTCGTAGTTAACTACTACTATTATCAATAATTCATATTAATTTTACAATCACAAGTTTAAAATAACGCTCATTATGTACATTTATACGAAATTTTGTCCTATACTGCCATGTTAAAAGTTTACATAAAATGCGATCACAGCGCCATCTGCTGGGCGATTGATCCCAAAATCTAATCAGACACTTTCCATGTCAGGGTCCAACTATACACCAAGTTTGGTTCAATTTATTTATCGGTTCGTGAGATACGGTGAAAAATACGAAACTTTGCGATCACAGCGCCACCTGCTGGACGATTGATCCCCAAATCTAATCAGCACCTTGCCCCGTCAGCTTCCAACTATATACCAAGTTTGGTTGAATTTCATTCATTGGTTCGTGAGATACGGTGAAAAATACGAAAATTTGTCCTATACTGCCATGTTAAAAATTTACATAAATTGCGATCACAGCGCTACCTGTTGGGCTATTGATCCCCAAATCTAATCAGAACAATGCCCCGCCAGGGTCCAACTATATACCAAGTTTGGTTGAATTTCATTCATTGGTTCGTGAGATACGGTGAAAAAACGAAACCACAGACAGACATTTTTTAAAAACTATCAATTCGTGTTCAGGACATCCCAAAACGTGTAGATTCGTCAAAAAACGGAGGTCGAAAATTTTCGCGAATCCAATACTTTCTCTATATTACATATAGAAGAAAGTAAAAATGCATTAAAAAACCCTCTTTTTTATCTGTTATTATTCTACATTTTTCTCAATTTGTTCGGCAGTTTAACTTTTTACTAAATAGTAGAAAATTTAAAATATGTTCTATTTAATTAGTTTCAAACTTTCAAAGATTTCGTCTGTTTTTTTTCTCCTTGAGAAATATTAATTATAAAATGTAAAAGTCTTAAATAAAGAATATTTTAATAAAATATTCCATTGATTATAATGGTATATTTAAGCTTTTTTTTTTTTTTCATCATTTAAAGTGCTTCCATCTGATATTGGTTTACTATGAATAGAATATGATATATATACTTATTGTTGTAAATTCGAGAAAAGAAATATGAGAATGTTTCAGAGTAAATAATTAGAGTTTTAGTTTTTAGTTAAGCATATCGTTCATAAAAGATAATTTTTATTCCTAAGCATAAAGAACACATATCAGTAAGCATTAAATGACAAATGATTGCTGTGTATATTATTATTTGAAATAAAATGACAAACAGAAAGTTAAACACATGTTATTAAGAAAGAATTCGATAAATGAAAAAAAAAAATCCTTTAAAAATTGAATACATTGCCTAATCATATAAAACAGTAATCAGTTAACTGCTTTGTGTTATTCAAAATATATTTTATAGAGTCTGATTAACAATGAAGTTGAAATCAAGCTATATTGAAGCAGGATTAACAGAATTTTTTTGATTGTTGAATTAAGTGACGCATACATATTTAATGAACATTATTATGATATCTTTATTTACTGACTTAGACTGATTAAACAAGGATTTATTTAACAAAATAGTATTAACTCTACTTTTTTATATAGGAATTTTTGCTAGTGTTCGGATATTTTTGTTACCGACTGTAACACACCAGCATCTTTTTTTTTTTTTTTTTAGTAACGTTCTCGTATTAAAGTATCAGAATTCATTCATAATTGTGTCGAGTATGTGACAGATATATTGTCGATGTCTGAGTTTAAGTTGGATTTCTGGTATCAAATCGACAATTCATTCATGTATTGCTAAAAGCCTCTGTTTTTGAACATTTCTGACATTTACGTAGTATTATAATAAATTTTAAGTTTTTTTCATTTTTTTTAAATAGCTTTAAACCTTTTGGTTAACGCCCTTGGCTGTAGGATTTCTTTACTAATCTTTTCTATCTTTCATATGTTCGCACAGTTTAAAAGAATTCAAATTTTATGCAATAATGATTGTGATTTAAAAATAGCTCTTAAAATCCTTGCAAATTAACTGTCACGTCTTAACTTTTAACCGAATGTTTGAGTGTTTCCCTCTTTCGAAGTATTTCAGATCTGTTAGATTTCTATTCTGTTAAAGGTGGTTTTCTGTTTGGTGAGAAGTTGGGGGATAAGGATGGTTATTGGCTAATTGCTATTATCCTTTTCAGAAACTTCTCTTTAACCCCTACGCGGAAGGGCCTCCCTGATGAAGACCTCTGTGTGTTTTGGGGTTTTATTTCATTTCATTTGTTAAATTATTCCTATATTCAAGTTTTACATTTCCTTTTGCAGCAATTTTGCGCATTGGTTTGTAAATCTCCTGTTGTTTTTTCTAATCTTAATTTTTTTAATTTTTATTTCATTTACATAAATATTTGTTTTAAAAGTTTCTTATATATATATATCTATCCCAAATGCACTGTTACGATTTTTAATTTTTTTTTTTTTTTTTCGTTCACGTAACTGAAAGGTAAATACAATCAATATTTAAACTTCTAGGTTTTCGTTTTTGTTTGAGTAGTTCTTAAAAATCGAATTTTTAAAGATATTGATTTTGAAATTCAAACTATTCAATTATGTTTTAGCTATTTTTTTATTGTTTGTTGTTGCATCTTTCTGTAAAACACACACACGCACACACAAAAGTAGTTGACTATTCCAGAAATAATCAAAATTGTAGAATTTTATCACATAGTATGTATAAACACAAGAATCAATAAAATATAATTTCTAAAATATAAATTATTTTCTTAATCTCCATTTTCAATACTTAGCCTTATATTTGTTTCCGTGACTAAAAGTTAAATTTAAGCAGAATTAAAAATATTTAGTTTACTTTTTCTCTTTTAGCATTTAAGAATCGAATGCTTAAATTTATCGATTATGAAATTCAAAACTATTCAAGATGTTTGAAAGACTTGTTCTTCTCATTTCCTGTTGCATCACACGGCAAAGCTACATCAACATTTTTTGCATCAATTATGTGTTGGATTTGTTCCCCCCCCCCCCCCCCCCACGTAAATTGAAAAATCGATAAATAGTAAATTTTCTTCCTTTAACTATTGGTTGGAAAAAAAATGTTTTATGATTTTCAAAACGTTTGTTCATTCTTTCGTCAAGTGAATAATTTTCAAATATTATTTGCGACTCTAAGTGTTAAAATTTAATTGAAATCTAGTTTAACGAAATTTCAATAACAATTTTCAAACTAAATTGAATTATGAAACCAAAAATATTGAAACTAAAATAGAATTACATTTACTAAAAAAATATGAAATCATATAAATGATTAAACATATTTACTATTTTATTAGCATTTTCCCCCCTTAAAAGCAATTCAAGTAAAAGTTATGTTTAATTTACATTACTTTTACTAGCACTTTCTGAAGAACCCCAATTAATGCTCTCAAAATATATCGCAAAAATGTTTAAAATTTCGTATGAAAACAAATTTTTAATTTAATATCCAGATATTTTATCGATGATTTACCACTATATTTCAGAATATGTCTATTATACAAGGAATAATATTCATCCTGTTTACATAAAATCTAATATAATCCTTTCTTAAATAACATCATGATACTTGGTAGGTTAAAGAATGTCAGGAAAATTAGCAATCCTTATTTGAATACTGATATTTTTTGTCTATAAAAAAATTCAGCAATGGTTCACAGATTTCAGAGACTTTTGAAGTAAGGCTCCTATATATACGAGCTGGCGCATCCGACATTTTTTTGCCTTAGGGTTGCCGCATGTACCCAGCGTGATAAACAAACGGCATCCATTGTTTCTACCGTCTTGCTCGTAATTTTAGTGAAATAAACTGCAATATGGGAGGTTGTTCAGCAATAAACTGCTGTAAACACTCCAGAAAAGGATACAAAATGGTTAGGTTTCCTTCGGATAATGCAAGAAGGAGAAAATGGGCTGCGAATTGTCGTCCAGATTCTTGGATCCCGGGACCTAATGCACAGCTTTGCATAGTAAGTTTTATTGTTATTCACTTATACTTTTCTTTGCATTTCTGACATTTATAAAGTAAAAAATTTAAAAAAAAAAAGTATTATTTAAATCTAAATATGTATTTTAATAACCATAAATTATTTTAAGAAACGCTTTTTTACTGTGTGTTTGTAGAGTCTTGGCGACGTTTTTTTGGTTCGCCAAAGTTGTCTTGATTCCGTGTCCTGATAGTATTAGGTCGTTGAAAAAACTTTCCAATTTTAATTGGTACGCTCTTTTTTTTCCCCCTTTCAAATGTTATGAATTATTTAAGAAACAGAAACAGATTACTTGTGTTGCTTATCATTTTTGGTCGATTTTATTTTTAGATGAAAATTTCTTAAAACCACCAGTGAAGCGATAAAATCGCCAAGCGGAAATGCTGTCCTCTTACGAGGCAAAAAAATGGCGGTGATGCGCCGGCCTATTATTTATTTAAGGGGCTCTATTTTGAAGTAAAACACTGTTAACGATAATTGAATTATTCTATTGAAAATAAGTGGTGTTCGATTAAGGAAAGCTGAACGCTTTGAAATTTGCTATTTTAAAAATTCCTAATAACGTACGCATACATATAATTGAATATATATATATATATATATATATATACACATATATAAACAAATTGAATGCGGTTTGCAAGAAAGTTATTCTCGAGAAGGGGGAATTTTTTTACTAAAGAAAAAGATATTAGTTAAAATTTCAGTCGATAGAGAGTGCTGTACGTGAGCCAATCACACATTTCCATGAAAAGCTATATTTATTTGCATGCAAATGTTTACTAGCATATAACAAAATTTTATGTGTCCTCTATCACTACGAATTACAGTTTGCAAACGATTTACAACACCGCAAACTGTAGCTTCAGTCGGCTATTATCTCAGTTACAACATCTTTTCCAATAATGCTTTATGCATCGAAATTAATATTTTAGGCAAGCACAAGTAGGCGGGAAAATAAGCAATGTGTTGTTAATTGTAGAACCGTGCAATTTACTTAACTTGCATATTTTTCATTACATATCTGCACATCGCCCTCTTTTGGTAAAAATTTTATCTATTTTTTTTTTTCCTTACAAAAAAAAAAAAAAAAAAAAAAAAAGTAAAAGAAAAGGAAAGAAAAAAAAATCTCCTTTCACGAGAAAAACTTTTTCAGAAATCACGTTCAATTCTACCAATTCCTTCATTTTTTATGAATTTTTAAAATGTCTATAGACTTTTGGGACACCCGGTATATATTTATAAATGTATACATATGCATATACATTTATATACAATTATATGATCAACCCGCTACATAACCAGATACATTTCTGAGGGTGTCTACCACTCCCTTCAAACCGTGTTTGCTCAATCTATCTATATCTATATGTACATATGTGTATATATATTTATTGTAACTCAAAATCTTGAGGCCAAATGTATCGAAATGTACAAGATTTTTTTTTTTTTTGTCTAACTCTGTAAACTAATTACTATTTCTGTGTCTAGTATTTTCTACAGAAATCATGCTTTATACACAAGCTTTATACCTGAACACAATCCACAGTTATTATGCACACAAAGGAAAACAATACCTTTAACCCTTTAACCGTTGCAAACGGCTTTTTCCGTCACTTAATAGTTGAAAAAAGAGGCTAATGCGACAAATTTTTGAAAAATATGATATTTTTTCCTAGGTCATACGATTACTGAATATCCATAGATTTCAAAACTAACTACGTTTATTCCTACTTCACTTAGTATTGATTTTATGAATATGCAATCCACAAATTTTTGTACCAAATTTTACGTTATTTGGATGATTAAAAAACGTTATCAGGATTCTTTTGTGTGATCCTGTAGATGATTATTACGTCTATGCATACTTTTTTCAACAGACAAACACTAATTTTCGCATCTTAAAAGTATATGGTTATTTAATTATATTGAATGAAGTGTAACCATGCTAAATTGTGCTTAAAGGAAATTCTGTTCATAGTCTGTAATGATAAGAAATACTTTGATGTGTTCCTGCACACAAACCATAAACAATATACACACTCAAAAACTTACAGCTAATTCGACATCGCTCATTACCATGTGTACAAATTTGCGAATCAATCAGATGATTTAATGGTCCCTATCGCGATACACAAAACTTTTGTCCATAGGCCATAATGATAATAAATACTTTCGTGTGTCCCTGTGCATGAACCACAAACAGAATACACAGTCGAAAAAATACGCCTAATTCTGTGTATCCCGTGAACATGTATACCGATTTGCAAGTCAATCGGATGTTTTTTTTGCGGCTGATATGTCACGGTACAGACAGATTCAGAGAAGCAGAAATTGTATAAAATACCCCAAGGTACAAAAATATTAGAGCCATCATGTGTTATTTAGTTTATGGTTTACGCTTGTTTTCTTTGAATATTTACATTATTGTTACTGTTATTTTACACATCTTATTTTTGTTTCAATTTATTGCTCATTGAGTATTTAAATATGTTTTTGTGATGCTTTAGGGTTGAATAATATATATATACACTAAGCGACCAAAAAAAAAAAAAAAAAAAACCGCACTTGGATATTTTCTATTTTTCTTTCTGTAATCGCTAATTTTATTGTTTCAAAAGTAAATTTTCGAACATATTTTATTACGTTGTGTTCTGCGTGCAATTTAGGATTCAGCCAAGTGTTAAAAACAAGATGCAATTGTTTGGAAAATTGTAATTTTAGAAAGTATTTCAAAAAGGGCAAGAATAAAGCAATTAACGATACCGCAAAAAATATTAATTTTAGAGAGAAAAAAAAGGATGTCAAAATGATTAAATGTTAACAAAATATGAGTGATCTGGGTTTTAGCAAGATATAAATTTTTTTGTTGTTTGAACTGCACATTTGTCCTAATTCGGCCACGTTACTCATCCAGTCGAGATAATCGCAAGTTAAATAGCCAGCGCTTAAAAATCAGTTTGTATTACATTTAGAACATAGCAGGGATTTCAAAAAAGTGCTTAGTAGCATGATTTATCTAAATACAGTGAAATAATAATTAAACAAAGCAGGTTTAATTGCCATAAAATCTGAAAAAAATTCATTCTTAACGAAAAGAATTAGAAAACAAGATATTAGAGGGTTAAAAAAAAAATAAAAAAATGATCAATCAATTATTGGGCTGAAGTTGTTCTCTCTGATGAGTCAAGTTTAACTTATTTCGAACTGACGGAAACAAGCAGATCTGATCACGAAAATGTGTTTGACTTAATGAAAATCGAACTTTTAAAACAATGACATATTTCACGTACATTATGATACGAAAATGCATAATTTTTCGGTGAATCTGGCAAATTTTCATGTTCAAGGGATCAATTAACCCGAAGTAAAACTTGGCCATTAAAAAATTGATACCTGACCGACTATTTTGGAGGTATTTCAGACTCTTCCATAATCAGCATTTTAAGATGATAATGCACCTTGTTACATGGCGCTTGTGATACATATATTTGATTCAAGTTGTTAAAATTACTTATCCATTCTCATAAGCATCTAAAATTTTGTAAGTTATCATGACTTTTTTCACTTAAAATTAAATCCCACAAAGAATATCGCAGGATTTCTTGTTTATTAGACCTGAAAATTGTCCTAATCTCAATCCGCTCAAAAATGTTTAGTCTATAAAAGGGGGTGAGGATTAGAAATTTGTATCCTACAACTTTGAAAGAACTAGAAAAAACTATTTATGGTTTTTGGAGTTTCATGAGTTTCTGAATTTCTGAGTTTCATGTTAAAAAACTGTAAAGTACTATGCCATTGCGCATCAAAGCAGTAATGCCACGTAAAGACCGAATTATCCAATCCAGAATACATACTTTTATTAAATAATTGTTTAGAGCTAACAAATAAATAGTTTTATTTCATACATTAAAATAGCATTTGTTTATTTCATATAATAAATCATGATAGAATACAAAGTATATGTTTATTATATTACTTTTAAAAAGAAAATTTTATGTAGATTTTTATTAAATACTTCATAGAGTGTAATAGAACGAATTATTAAATCGAAAATGTACATAGGTATCGTGTTATGACTTCCGTTTTATACAAACATAACAATTTTATTTCTTGCAATCATTAGTTTTTAAATTATTACAAGCCCAAAAGATATAAGTCAATTTTTTTGCAGTGCGGCTTTTTTTTTTTTTTTTTTCGTAGCTTAGTGTACACACACACACACACACACATATATTTAAAGAGTTTTACAATTTCATCGTAATTAATAATTAAAATATCTTCTTTGGTATTAATATAATTTTATTTAAACTATATTTTATATTTTCAAAAGTTAAAAAATACCTTCCTCGCAAAAACTAACTAATTAACAAAAATAAAGTAAAATAAGCTAATAATAATAATAATTAGTCATTTGAAAAATATGTGAGCATATATAGTTAAATATCAACGAATATAAGTATTAAATGTGTGAGAATTACTGCGTTTATTTCAACATTATTATTATTATGTATCGTTACACAAAATAATCTCTAATGAGAGCAAGTTAAAACCCTCATAGGCAAATTATTTCTACATATGAAAATTTAAAATGTTCTTGTAATATGCCTTAAAATTTATGATTTATTTAAAAAACATTTATTCATTTTTATCCTTTGGTGTGAGGAAAATATATTTTTTAATTTAAAATGTTTCAAAAAGAATATTAGCTGAGTAAATTTTGACAGATGCCATAACTTTCTGTCAGATAAACTGCTACGTCTGTGAAGTAGGCTTTAGTGATGAATAAAAAGATGTTATGAATAATTCAGTTCAGCTTTTTGAATGAGTGAAGTTTGTATTTACGAGGTTTAACAAACAACTGAAGTATGCCTCCTTCCAGAATAAATGACTATCTATAGTATATGCTTTATAGGCTCATTTTGTTCTTGAATATAAATCATAATAGTTCCGTTTTTGCTTTTTATCTTTTAGAAAAAAGAATGATGTTATGTTCCTAGAAATTTTTCATAGTACTTGCTAACCTATTAAAAAAAAAAAAGAAATCTTTTCAAATATATGTTTTTGAAACTTTGCAATAAAATTGAAAAGCATTTTTGACTTTAAATTTTCTATCACTCGGTACCACTCGGTTCTTTTATCCATTATATATTTTGTTAATGTATTTCAATTGCTACGAAACTGATAAATATTATTGAAGTTTACTACAACGTGTTGTATATCGAAAATGATATTTGTATGATTTTTTTTATAAGGACACACGAAATATTACGGATCCATTACTGTCTATTGCTGGTACATATATATATTTTTTTTTTTTTTTTTTTTTTTTTTAAATGTGATACGATTTTTATTGTAATGAAAATTACATGTGCGCATGCAATTCATATATATAAACGTGTAATATATATTCGTGTAATTTATATAATATATTATATAAATTTATATATATGTAAGAGCCTGGTGGGAGTCACTACATTATTGGAAAATAACTACCCTCCAGATCCAAATGAAAAAAAGGGAGTATGATTTTCAATTTAGGAACCACTTGAGCTAGAAAATTGATATTTGGTATAACAATTCTTTTTTTAAATTCACATACAATCAACTTGCTCTGAAAATGTCGCACAACCCTCTTAAAGGAGGTAAAATGAAGAGGCATATGCTGTACAAATTGGAAACCGCTTAAACTGGAAGCTTGATATTTGCTATGAAAATTATTCCTGTTCATTATGTTACTAAAAGTGTAATATGAACAATAACACTCACATTTGTGTCTAATTATTAAATTTTTTACCTAATTTATTGTTATTATTTTTAGGTTGATTTCTTTAGAAATCGACCTATTTCAATCACTTCGTTTATCTATCTATCTATCTATCTATAATGAAAATTTTGTCATCACGATAACTCCCGAAATAATACTCGAAATCGAACCAAATTTGGACAGTGAACTAATCTTATAAATATCTTGGATGAGTTTGTTAACCAAGTTGCTCCGAATTTTTGTTTTCAAGGGGCAGCCACTTGAAAATTTCCAACCCACTTTTTAAAAAGCATATTTGAAGCAAGATTTGCTTGAATTTTGATGTAAATACAGGCCACATAAGGGTCTCAATGAAGTTTATTAATGAAGTTTATCCGCTATTTTTAATAAAGTGGCAGATGTTTTAATTTAAGCGGGACCACTTGAAATCAGGCTACCACTTAAGAAATTTAAAATCACTATAACTTCCGAAATAATACTTCAAATCGAACCAAATTTTGACAGTGTCTTAACTTATCTTATAAATATCTTAGATGAGTTTATTAACCAAGTTGTTCCGCCATTTTGTTTTCAAGTGGAGACCACTTGAAAATTTCAAATTTAAATTGCAAAAAGCGTATTCCGAATTTGTTTGAAATTTGATGTATATATACATAGATTATACAAGTGTCTCAAATAACTTTATTAATGAACTTTATCCGCCATTTTTAATAAAGTGGTGGATGTCTTAAGTTAAGCGGGACCACTTGAAATCAGGCCACCACTTGAAAATTTAAAACCATGATAACTTCCAAAATAATACTCCAAATGGAACCAAATTTGAACAGTGTCTTAAATTATCTTATAAATATCTTAGATGTGTTTGTTAACCAAGTTGCACCGCCATTTTGTTTTCAAGTAGAGACCACTTGAAAATTTCAAATTTAAATTGTAAGAAGCGCATTCCGAAATTGTTTGAATTGTGATGTAAATACAGACCACGTAAGGATCTCAGTGAAGTTTATTAATAAACTATAACTAATTTAGTTTATTAATAAACTTACATTTTTAATAAAGTGGCAGATATCTTAAGTTAAGCTTGAAATCAAGCTCCCACTTAAAAATTTAAAATCACGATAACTTCTGAAATAATACACCACATCGAACCAAAGGGTATTGCAGGATAAGCATATGAAAACTGCACCAGCGTCGAATGAAGAGTTCTTGCCTGCTATTTATTGTTCTTTATCTGAAACATCTTTTGCACACAATTTTAGACTTCTACCCTCAACGATTAGGGAGTAATGGGGGTGGCAACCTAAAAAGTTAAATTTAATTATAAAAAAAACTATTCAAGATATCTTAACGAGGTTGAAACTATTTATAAATGTTTATGAAGTACATAATATATATTTTTTTCAGAATTTTCACTCAATTTTAAACGGTAGAAAATGATAAGTATATTTTTGATGGGCAATTTTTTATACTTTCCACCAAAGTGACACCTACCAAAAAAATACAGTTTATTTGTTTATTAGTTAGCTACTATATATAAAAATTACAGAAGGGTCAAATTGGTAGAACGTAGTGAAAAAAAATAATAATCACTTAACAATAATACTTATGTGCAAGTGTTTCACTTTCAAAATAAAAGACTGACACCAGCACTCGTTATCAATAACTTTTATTATTATCTATCGCAATAAATTAAACCACAAATATGACATAAATTATTGTTAAAAATACGCTGGTATAGGTTTTCCGTGCTGAGACGGAAACTCTTGCACCCTTGTAATAATACCAATGATATAATATTTATTTTAAAAAACTACTTTATAATAATAAATAAACAAGGCAAGCAAATATAAAAATGCTCTTTTAACATTTGTTATTAAAATGTAAAAAATAGCAATTAAAAAAATATTATATTTAATTGTTATCAGGGATCTTACATCTAAACTTTTTTTTCAAGACACTTTTACGATGAGAAATTTTTCTAATTTTTTCTACGTTTATTTTTATACACTAGTCTCTATCCTGTTTAATCACGACAAATTACTATGAAAATACTGATATAAAGATTTCTGTATGAAAATAGCATAGATGCCAACATTTTAATTTATTACGGGGTATTTTTAGCGCCTCCTTTTTTCATGCATATGTCAAGAGCTGTTTCTCCATTCATAGTTCATAATGGCCACGCCTTTTTTCAAGAATTCTACCACCAGTACTTTTATGGAATAGATTTACTTTTAAATTTTAAGACATTTTAAATATTAAAATTGCTAAATATTAATAGTGGTGCAGAAAATTAAGAAGTTTCAACGACTGTAAGAACTATGTCAATTTTGATGGGCGGAGCTATGTGAAAGATTTATAAAGGATGTTATGTCAATTGTACCTGATTACGTTTAACAATAGTAGATAATTTATAAAAATCACACTCGTAAATAAATAAATAAATGAATAAAACTTTATGCATGTAGAATAAATGAATTGGTAGACCTTTATCAAAATATTATTATTTAAAAGAACGGAAAAGCTTATAAATATACTTTAGCCAAATTAAATGGTACTTTTCAGACGTATACAATTCTGTGTTACTGTATGTCAAGGGGTTCATTCTCTAGCAAAGTTGTTACAACTTATATATTGAAGTAAGCGCAAAAAGAATTAAAAACTGAGAGACTTCTAATTCATTCTGTAACATCATTAGTAACTGCCTAACAATGTTACTAATTAAAATAAAAATGTTGGCAGCTACATTTACAGCTAATTATATGGCTCGTATTCCATGCCCCCTTTTACACGTTCGGAGATGGAGGAAACACCCGCTTTTTTTTTTTTTTTTTTTTTTTGCTACTGCTATTTTCATAGATGCCAATATTTTCATTTATTCCTGAGTACTTTTAGCCCCTCCCTTATTTATAGAAAAATTTTATGAAATATATAACTTCCATAAAATCAGGAAATTTTATCCTTAAAAAATAAGTGGTATGGAAAAAAGGCGGGGCTAAAAAATACTCCGGAATAAATTAAATTTTGCCATCTATGCTATTTTCATATAGAAATTTTTGTATCAGTATTTTTGAAGTGTTGTGACGTGATTAAATAGGATAGAGACTATTATGTAAAAATAAAGATAGCAAAAATTACGGAAATTTCTCATCCTTAAAAGTGTCTTGAAAAAAGGGCGAGATGTAAGATCCCTGATAATAAATAAATATAATTTTTTTTATTATTATTGCTAATTGTTACGTTTTAATAACGAATGTTAATAGAGCATTTTTATATTTGCTTTCATTGTTTATTTATTGATATTAAGTAGTTTTTAAAAATAAATATAATATCATTGGTATTATTATTAAGTGATTATTATTTTTTTCACTACTTTCTACCAATTTGACCCTTTTGTAATTTTTATATGTAATAGCTAACTAATAAACAAATAAACTGTATTTTTTTGGTAGGTGTCACTTTGGTGGAAAGTATAAAAAATCGCCCATCAAAAATATACTTATCATTTTCTACCGTTTAAAATCGGGTGAAAATTCTGAAAAAAATATATATTATGTACTTCATAAACATTTATAAATAGTTTCAACCTGGTTAATATATCTTGAATAGTTTTTTTTTTTTTTTTTAAATTAAATTTAACGTTTTAGGTTGCCACCCCCATTACTCCCTAATCGTTGAGGGTAGAAGTCTAAAATTGTGTGCAAAAGATGTTTCAGATAAAGAACAATAAATAGCAGGCAAGAACTCTTCATTCGACGCTAGTGCAGTTTTCATATGCTTATCCTGCAATACCCTTTTGGACAGTGATATTATCATATAATTATCCTGAATGTTTTCACTAGGCAACTTGTCCTGACATCTTGTTTTTAAGTTCCAGCCACTTGAAATCACACTGCCACTTGAAAATGCCACACGATAACTTTTAAAATGCTAAACTGATTCAAATAAAAGTTGGATAGTGAAATTATGGTTCAAATATCTAGGAAAAGGTCACTTGGTGACTTAATCCGCAATTTTATTTCCAAGTGGCTGCCACTTGAAAATTTGCCATTATGGTAACTTTAGTAATACAGAATCAATTCACAACAAATTTGGGTAGTGGATTTATCATTCAAATATCTCATTTAAGTTCGCTGGGCATCTCACTCCACCTTTTTTTACAAGTGGTGCCACCTGAAAATTTCTTATGACGATAACTTATGAAATACAGATTTAATTTAAACTAGACCTGGACAATGAACTTATCATACAAATATACTGGATGATTTCGATGGGCAAGTTGTTTTGCCATTTTGTTTTCGTGTTGCAGCCACTTAGACTGCCACTTGAAAATTTTCCATAATAATAACTTTTAAAACACAGCACTGATTTAAACCACAGTTGGATAGTGAACCTATGCTTCAAATATCTTGGATATGTTTGCTGGGCAACTTGTTCCACTGTATTGTTTCCAAGTGGTGGCCACTTGAAAATTTGTTTTCACGGTAACTTTAGAAATACTTAATCAATTCAAATCAAAGTTGAAAATTGGATTTATCATTCAAACAACAGAAATCTAGAAAATTCACGTAACTCGTGAACCAATCACGTTATTGCGTCCATCTTTGGTATATCGATAATAAGTATTTTCTCGCCAAAAGTCGCGAAAAAAGTCGCCATAGGGAAAAAGTCGCCAAATTTGGCGCCAAATCTATTATCTGCGTTACTGGATCTTTTAATGCGTTTTTAAGGAAAAAATAGGCTATTTTAATGCTAAAACAAGCTCGAAATGCAGAAAACTAACATTTTTATCAACTTACTAAGCCTCTTTGAAAGAATTTCTACAAAAAAAGAAAAAAATATTTTCAAATTTGCAACAATATCTTAGATGAGCAACTTTCTCTGCCATTTTGATCCAAGTCGCAGTCACTTAATATTTCAACACGATGAATTTTGAGATTTTGAATTAATTCGAACTATATGTGTACAGTAGACTTATCTCACAAATACATTTCATATATTTGTTAACTTAACCCACCATTTTGTTTCCAAGCGCCGGCCACTTGAAAATTTTAAATTCACATAAAAATGTTTTTATGAACTGATTTGCTTAAAACTCCATATGTGCGTAGCCTACATCAATATTTCTACGAAGTGCATTAATAATTTGTAGCCGCCATTTTGAAACAAAATGGCGGTTACTTGAAAAAGAAATCAACCTACCCTTCCGAATAAGCCGGAAGGACTTTTTTTTTTTTTTTTTTTTTTTTTTTTTTTTCGGGTGAGCTTGAAAAATATCAAGTATTTCTGCTAGTATGTAGCGCCATGTTCAGTATTTTTAACAATTTGTAGAAGTAATATAAAATTTTTGATTGTCCGTCTGAAAATAAATTTAATAAGGACAATCGTTTAAAAATAAGGCATAAGATTTCCTTTAAAAAAATAACAGATTTATCAATATTTATATTTAAAAAAATGTTTAGATTGTATTTTAAATATACAATATATTTAATTAACTGTATCAGGTAACTGTAATTATAGGGTTTTTTTTTTTTTCACTTACAAAGTGAATCGTGCATATGCGACTTGCGAATTGCTGCAATTTCCTATATAAGAATAGAAAATACAATCCCTGTAGTACGTATTTGGGAGTATGGTGAATGACATAAATATGTAGTGTTTTGGAAATCGAAGGGAAAATACTTCGACGTATAGAACATTAAAAAAAAAAGAGAAAATTGTGAGTGAAACTAGAGATAGCTGTTCCGATACACATGATCCTACCTTCATAAGGACATGCATTGCAGAATATTAAATGAAGATTTTGAGTATTGTGGAAAAAAATAAAGATTTAGAAGATAGAACACACACACAAAAAGTCATGAGCAAATTTGCTGCTGGTTATGATATCATATTTGCTACCGAAACAGCTGTCCACATCTTCACTCAAGTTTTGTTCTTCTATCTTTTCCTTTTATATAATTTATCAAATATTTAGGATATATTTTCCAGTTTTTATCTGCTAGATATATTTACACACACACATATACATACAGGATTTAATAAAACTAATGGTTCGTCACAGCTATAAATGGTGATAGTTCTTACCTAAACAAACATTTTCTCCATGCAGTGTGGGATTAGAATGTATAAGGCGAGGCGTTAAAGGGTGTTTTCTGTGGAATGGATAAAGCGTCAACTTTCGTAAAAACCGTAGCAATCAACCCCCCTCCCCCTTCTGCTTATTCTGTTGCCAGAAATGTACCAATGTTTGAAGGAATTATCGAATCACTCCCACCGATTTACCAGAGAATCATAATTACCGACCAGATGTAGACATTAGGAAGAATGTCAAGAATCTTACAACTATTAATATATTAGAACTTCCGTCTCCGATGTGAATCCTGTATTTAGAAGCATTTTATTGCAATTTGATTTTGTCATCGCGTCTTCATGTCACGTTAAAAAACAAGTTAAAACAAGTTCACGTTAAAACCACTTTAAACCAAATGTAAGCAAAATTTTACGACATTCCTTAGATCAGATGGTTAGAGCGTCATGTTGGTAAAGCGATGGTGGTGGGTTCGGTTCTCAAAGGACGACGTGTTACTTTTTTTTTTTTGCATTTGTTTAATTAAAAAAAAAAAAAAAAAAAAAAAAAATGCTCTGCACAGCATTCTAAAAAAATTTGAGTAGTTTTTTTTTATAGAAGCTTTTTTTAATAACTAAAGAGCACAAAATAAAAATTTAAGTAAAAAAAAAAAAAAAAAAAAAAAAAAAAAACTAGTTGGCATAGGTGGACTCTGCTCAGTTCCCCATCATATTTATGTTCTCATAAATTTCTAGTGCGAGACATATTAGAATCATGTTAAAAGAAATGAATTTGACCAAAGCTTGATATTATGACAGAATGAAATAAGATCCTCAAAATGGAAATTTATGCTCAATTTTGCCTTATTCTGACATGTTAAGTAAATCGTAAATTCCAAATAACTTACCAAATTTTTAAATTGGAAAAATCGTAGTCTATGATATTCATGCCAGTATCCTAAATAATATTTCGAAAGTGGTTTGACATCTTTACGATGAAAATATCCCTCAATATTGACGTTTATGTGAAATTTTGCTCTATTCAGCCATGTTAAGAAATTCGTAAATTTCCAATAACTTACGAAATCTTTATATTGGAAAATTCATAGTCATTAATAATCATGCCAGTGTCCTAAATAATATTTCAAAAGTAGTCTGACATCTTTACGATGAAAATATCTCTCAAAATTGACGTTTATGTGAAATTTTGCTCTATGCTGCCATGTTAAAAAATTCGTAAATTTCCAATAACTTGCGAAATTTCCAAAGTAGCATATTTATAGTTACTAATGTTCATTCCGGCATCAAAACTGATATTTTAAAACTGGTCTGACATTTTTACAGTAAAAAGTTTCCATTAAATGCACGTTTAAGTGAATTTTTGTCCTATTCTCCCATGTTAAGAAAATCGTATATTTCTAATAACTTACGAAGTTTTTAAATTCGAATGTTGCAAATGAATAGGGTTCTTGCCAGTGTCGAAAGTAATATTTTAAAACTGGTCTGACCTCTCTGCGATCATTTATTCGTGAGATATCGTGTTAACAGACTAACAAACTAACGGACTAACACACTAACGGACTGACATACTAACGGACTGACACACTGACACACTAACAGACACCCTACAGACAGACACCATAGAAATTTTGTCATTTTCGTATTCCTCACACCTGAAAACGTGTAGAAAAGTCAAAAAACCGAGGTCGAAAATTTTCACGATTACCTAAGTTCCCCATACCTATAGTATGATGGGGAACTAAAAAGAAAGAAAGGAAAAGAAAACCGGAAGCTTTTTATTGTGAAGCTTTAAAAGCATAAAATAAAATTTTATTAAATTTTAATCACATTAAAAACTGAGACAGATAATACACATTAAAAATATACATTTTAAAATATTTAAAATACAAACACATAAAATTTAAATGTTTCGAGCCTATTACAGGCTCCTCATCAGTAAAAACATCAAGTGCAAATGATGAGATGAACAACAGACTTTATGTGAGTACAACGTATTCATCAGGAACTGCGCATGCCTCATTAAGTGGAGAAAAATGTTGATTTGTGTACCATCCTTCCAGGAAAATTCTTGAGTGATAATTTAAACAATTAGATACGATTATTTTAGTATTGTTAAAATCAGGTAAATGGTCAGTTTCTATGGCATGTTGTACTATTTTTGAATGTATATCACGGTTTTTGAAATTTGTTTTATGTTCCTTAATTCGAGTATGAAGAGAACGGCCAGTTTGACCAATATAAACTGAACTACAAGATTTACAAGGGATATTATAAACAACACCTGTACGGGAAAAAGAAAGGGATAACTGTTTTAAAATTTGAAAGGAAATTACGAATTAGAAATTGAGGTTTATAGGAAACAGATAAATTAACAGTGCGTAAAACTTTGGCAATAGATTCAGAAATATTTTTATAGTAAGTTTTACGCACTGTTAATTTATCTGTTTCCTATAAACCTCAATTTCTAATTCGTAATTTCCTTTCAAATTTTAAAACTGTTATCCCCCCTTTTTCCCGTACAGGTGTCGTTTATAATATCCCTTGTAAATCTTGTAGTTCAGTTTATATTGGTCAAACTGGCCGTTCTCTTCATACTCGAATTAAGGAACATAAAACAAATTTCAAAAACCGTGATATACATTCAAAAATAGTACAACATGCCATAGAAACTGACCATTTACCTGATTTTAACAATACTAAAATAATCGTATCTAATTGTTTAAATTATCACTCAAGAATTTTCCTGGAGGGCTGGTACACAAATCAACATTTTTCTCCATTTTATGAGGCATGCGCAGTTCCTGATGAATACGTTGTACTCACATAAAGTCTGTTGTTCATCTCATCATTTGCACTTGATGTTTTTACTGATGAGGAGCCTGTAATAGGCTCAAAACGTTTAAATTTTATGTTTTTGTATTTTTAATATTTTAAAATGTATATTTTTAATGTGTATTATCTGTCTCAGTTTTTAATGTGATTAAAATTTAATTTTACTACGAGACGTAATGATTTTTAAATATTTTAAAATTTTATTCTTGCAGAGACATGCTATAAAATAAAATAAAAGTTTCAACAATAAGAAAATTTTAAAGAAAAATATAGATATTTCGCTTTTGCAAGAGATATAAAATTTTTTAAATGTTAATTCAAAATGCATTCAAGAACAATATTTCTTCGAAATTTTTTATTAAGATTGGATTTTGTCATCACGTCTTTGTGTCACGCTAAAAAATTAGGAGCCACCACTTGAAAGTAAATATAAACAAATTTTTTCGTCGCTAGTTGGCTCAGTTGGTTAGAGATAATGTTGATAATGCGATGGTGAGGGCTCAGCACTCGAAGGCCGAATTATTACTTTTTGAAAGTTAATTAATTGGAAAGATGTTATTTGTTAAAAGAAAACCTTTCATAGTTTACACAGTATCCTAAGAAATTTTGATTAGTATTTTAAGAGGGTTTTTTTTTTTTTTTTTTTTTTTTTAGTAACTAAAAAGCACAAAATAAAAATTTAAGTAAAAAAAAATAAAATAAAATAAAAATAGAAAGGGAAGTTTTTATTATGGAGCCCTAAATAGCATAATATAAAATTTTATGTTTTAAAATTAAATAAACAAATAAATAAAAGTTTTAACAATAAGAAAATTTTAAAGAAAAATATAAATATTTCACTTTTGCAAGAGAGGGAAAATTTTAAATGTTCAAAATATTTTAAAAAGCATTCAAGAACAATACTTTGTTGTATTTGTTAGATTTTTCTGGCATGTTCTATGACTTTTTTTGGGCCCATCAGGGGCCGAGTTGTTCTGCGCTCAAAGTTGGTAGATGTGAGGTACCGGGTTCGATATCAAGTCGTTCTCGTCGGCCTAGTCGTTCAGTGTTTTCCGTGTTTTTCTCCGAAACTTGCTTAAATACGGTCTTGGAACCCTTAGAAAGACCCCCGAGGGCACTCAGGCCCAGGACCCTCGTGCAGTCAATCGGCCTTAATCCCATAACCCAACCCAACCCTCCATGACTTTTCTTGACTGTTCTTTGACTTTTGTTTAGAGCGTCATGCTGATTACGAAATGATCGTGAGCTCGATCCCCGAAGGTGGATTTTTTGCGGATAATTAAAAGGAAAGATGTCAACTGATAAAAAATAATCTTTAATTGTCTACACAGTACCCTAAGAAATTTTGATTAGTTTTTTAAAACTCAAAGCTCAAAATAAAAATTTAAGTAAAAAAAAAAACGTTTTTTAACATTAGAAGCTTTTTATTGTGGAGCCCTGAAAAGCATAAAAAAACTAATTATTGATGCAAAGGCATGCTATAAGGAAATGAAAGTTTCAACTCTAAGAAACATTTAGAGAAAAATATAGATATTTCACTTTTGCAAGAGATGAAATTTTTAAATATTCAAAATATTTTAAAAAGCTTTCGAGACCTTTGAAATTTATGGCTTAACGAATAATTATACAAAAATCTAATAACTAAGAATATTGATCTCGAATACTTTTTAAAATGTTTCGAATATTTAAAAAATTTTAACTCTTGCAAAAGTGAAATATCTATATTTTTCTCTGAAATTTTCTTAGTGTTGAAACTTTTATTTCCTTATAGTCTTTGCCAAACTAAATTGTTATTGTATGCTTTTCAGTGGTCCACATTAAAAAACTTCTAATGCTAAAAAATGTTTTTTTGCTTAAACTTTATTTAGCTAGTAGTCTCTTATTTGAGCATTTGTTCTAAAGTATTCAATAATAAAAATCCATTATTCTTTATTATTCATCTTTACCGTTGTCTCTAATTTCACTAAGCAGGCGACAATTTGTGGCTGATCTCTTGCTTTCCTGTCACATATTGTACGGCGAAAGTTGTTTGTCTTGACAAATTCTATCACCCATTAAATTTGTAACAGTTAGTTTTGTTATACTCTGTATATATATAAATATATATGTATATGTATGTGTGTATGTGCAAATGAGTATGTAATAGTTTTTGTGCTTTAATAGTTTTTGTGCTTTAAAATGTACATTTACAGAAATTGACTGCAATTAATCTATAAGCTTTGTAGCATTCGTTTTCCAGACGTGTTCGCTTTAATTATAATTATCGTATAATCTTGACAATAATAGCAATTAAATATTTTACAGAAATAAGCTCTGTATGCCTAAATCTATAATGTGATTTCAGGAGCTATGAGCAAACTTTTGAAAAATGAAAAGCCCTGAAAATTGTGCAAAGGTATGTAAGATTTAAAAATAAGACAGGTAAGTTCAAATATTGTTTGGATGAAAGTTTGAATGAAGCTTGTAGAAGAAAAAAAAATGTTTTTGTATTAAAGCACTAGCTTCTTTAATAATCTTCTGTTCCACGGAAGGAATATCTTTTTCTAGCTTAATTTCCAAATTACTATTCAGTGCGATCTGGTTTCATAAAATTTAATTATTTACAACGCAAAACCTGAAGTAAGCTGCAAATGATTATCAAGAATATCGAAAAAAATTGTCAAGAATATTGAAAAAAAAAAATAATAATAATAATTAATTTAATCATGAAAAAAAGAGTAACAATTCAATAATCTCAAATGTGAAATTGAATTAAACTTTTTCATTGTGCAAGACAAATATCATCTGTAATTTTTGTGTAATTTTTTGCTTCAATTATAAACTTCAGAGAAAAAGAAAGAAAAAAAAAAAAAAAAGAAGTTGATTACAAAAGATACCATGAATCATTTTATTTTATATTTTTTATCTCTATATATATATATCTATATATATCTATATGTATTTTGTTTAATACTTTCTTTAAAATTTAAATTATTTATAAATACTTTTTCTAAAGTAATGATTAAAACAATAATTTATTCATCAAATGAAAATGGAGATTTTTTTTTTTTTTTTTTTTGTCATGTTTTTTATTTAAACAAGTGCTATTGAAATAAGAATATCCTTTTGATATTCTAAATAATAGGTTAGTTTTACTCTGTTTAAAGCAGCTTATAACAAAAGCAAAATATAAATCATTATATTGAGCTTACTACGGATCGAAACGGTTTGCATATTTTATATTTACGAGAATTAGAGCAACCGCTATCTCATGTCTCTTAGATTTTTACTCAATCAATGAATCAATGAATCAATATATACATATGAGACAGTCAAAATTTTAAAATTATATTTGTTTTTCAAAATGAAAACAGCCATTTTTTTTAAATATTAAAGCAAATAAGAAAGCACAATTTATAAATTTTATATTTTAAACGTTATGTAAAAGCTAAGAATTAGCCCTATAACTTAACTTATGAGAAATAAATGAAAATTGGGAATAAAGTTTATGAAAAGTAACATTCTTGAAGTTGTTGAGATAAATTCTGACAACAGAAAATTAAATATAAGGGAAGGAAACTAACAACATTTTCAAATATGGTGCTTTCACAGGTCTGTATTAAGAGACTGACAGATGCCAACACTAAGTTTATACGAAGAAAAATCATTTATTGTGCGATATATGATAATTCAGACGTGTAGTTACGATGGTATGATAAATCTAGTATGTAGTCCTGGCCATAGATAGCATATAAAGCTGTACATTTTTTGTGTTTTCTATTTTGTTCTGGAAATCCTCGATTCTAACTGGTTGTTAATCTGACGACCGTCAGTTCAGCTCGGTTCTAGATATCCAGGGTTTCATTAATATGCAAGATTTAACCACTTATTAAGCACATTAGCGCTTAGTTTGCAAAAATCTCTCCCTAAGTTTTTATTATTTTTTTATTTTCGCGTCGTGAACTGGCTTACCGTGAAATTAAGTTCACAAGGGAAATTATAAAATTTCAGTCATCTACAATTTTAAATAACGACTACAATTTGTGAGGTTTGCATTGACGCAGACCCCATCTTAACTCAATGATTAACTTAGTTAACTTGACTACTTAAGTATTAGATATGAAATTAGCACAGAGACTCAGATATATGAAAATAAAACTAAGAGATTATTTAGCTAGAATAATGGGAGGATGATCTGGAATGCGTAGCTCAGTCAGCGGATTTAAATTCTTTATCAAATAAATGTATAATTACTAATTTTAGATAATTTGAAATATCTCACCCCAGAATAGTAGAAATTATGGACGGATGCACTTCTTTACGTAGATACTGTGACTTTCCAACAGATTCGTGGATTCCCGGCCGAATAAGTTTCCATTCACAAATTCTCGCACTGAAGCATAACAATACTCATCAAACTGCTTAACTTAAGTATCATTTAATCTCAACTACTGAAATATAACTTTCTCCACACTCTACTACTTAGCCGTTTTCTTAGACAAGCGTCGGACAAGACTCCACTACTCCACACTTTTTTACGAACACCTTCTCCATCTTATACTACTTTCTACCAATATCCTTTCTCTTCATTTCAATCAAACTTTCAAAATCGCTTCCAATTCATCTACCTCTCACGACCTAATTCCTTCGTTCCAGCACCATGTCGACACAAAACTAATCCGACCTAAGCTTTCTCTGAGTCACTGACGTCGAAGCGATTTAACCACCCCAACTTAATACTTTGCTGGATCCAGCTTAATTTTAAACAAACAGTGGTGAACTTCTACAGTCTCAACCTCACAAATTTTGTAAAAACGTTTTTGAAAAATTAAAATAAATTATTTTATGTTATTACATATACGTGTGAAATATTAAGTTGTGCTTGTGTTGAAATTGTGCTTGTGTTGAAAATATTAAGCACTTCTGACAATACTATTATAAAAATCAAATTCCTTACTCAGAAAAGACAAATGTTTTTTAAACATCTTTAGAAAATATATCTAGTATTTCAAACAAAATACCTTTGCTTTGATACATTGAACAACATAAAATGTTTCTATCAAATACTAAACTACTTTATGAAACCTTTTCCCTTTAGATCAATGAAAAATATCACCCTAGAGGCTAAAGTTATAAATAACAACGTCGTTTTTCGAAAAGTATGCAAATTTCATACTAAATTCACAGAATGCCACATAAATATCAAATATTACTTTCATAAATTGAATATGCATATTCTTTTTTCTTCTTATACTCATTTTAGAATGATATCACAATTAGATGGTATCTTTACTCATGATGGCTTAAGCAAATATGATGATAAAAAAAAATAAGCAAATAAAAAAAAAAAAATAAGAAAAAAAAATATATATATAACATAAATCGATCTACCTATATATACATATATATATATTCAATAAAAGTTAAATTTGAAAATAAGTTCTAATTTTCTTTTTTTAATAATTTTTTTTCTTTGCTTAGCTAAAACAAATGTTTGTAAATCTTTTCGTAAAATTTATCGTTGCATTCATGCAAAGAAAAGTAATTCAAAGAAAAATCTGTTTTTATTTTATACGTTGAAGTTATACAAAACTTTTACTATCAAATACATGCTACTTTTCCTTTTACATTAATGCAAAATATCACCCTAGAGGCAAAAGTGATAAATAATAGAGTCGTTTTTCAAAATATATGCAGATTTGATACTCATTTTTCAAAAACATCACATAAATACCAAATAGTGATTTACTAAATTGTGTATAAGTTATTTTTTCTTTTTACATATATTTCAGGAACTCAAGTTTGAGAAAAAAAATTAATATTTTGAAGCAAATATTTCAACATTTTGTTTTACAATGTATTTTCCAAAGTATAATCTTCTTTTCTTTAAAGTTTTGATACAACGAAATACTAAAATCACGTTATACAAATTTGAAAGTTGTTGAAACTTTATTTCTAATTAGTTATTTTAAGCATGACAATAAATACTTTTAGGTATTGCATAATTACGTACATTTTAATTTATTTCGGAGCATTTTTAGCCCCGCCTTTAAATCGCGCCAAATTATTTTTAGAATGATTATGAATAACATATAACTGCAATAATATAAGAAAGAATATTTCTTAAAGGAAAAAATGATATGAAATAAAGGCTAAAAAAATAAAGGCTACAAAAAATGCTCTGGAATAAATTAAAGTGTTGGCAACTGTGGGTATTATTATTGGATATGATTCTGGAACAGCATTCGTGTAATTAAACCTTTTGTTACAAAGAAACAGGTATAATGTTTTCAATCATCACATTTCAGGCAAAAACTTAAAGAAAAAGGGACATGTCACCTGGAGGTTTAACAATTCTATCTAAGATTCTAAGAAATTTTATTTATTTATTTATTTACTTATTTTTTGTTTGTTTGTTGCTGCTTTTTTTTTTTTTTTTAATAAGTTAATATGTTGACACTATAGAATTAAAACTACTGACATGTAGGAGATACATTATAAATAGTATAAAGCATTTGTAATACGCTTGTCTTTTAAGCATTAATAGTGTCCGTATACGTCTCTTTTTCTTAATCTACGATATTTATGTAATATTTCTCTAACGTGGACTAGTTACGATGAAATTTGGACGAAACGATACGATAGTGACATAAAGTTTTATTGGATTAATCAACGCAGTTTCAGTTGGTCAAAGCATAAATTCGGCTGCTATATAACGATTCGGCTACGAAAATTTAATCGAATACACTTGAAATACACATTTTATTAAAGAAACTGGAAAAATATGAGTTTTTTGTGACGAAACATATGCTCAAAATCTCATATTTAGAAGGATATTTGGAAGAATTTAAACCCAGTTAAGCCTATGATTTCACTTAGATATTCGGCAGATTAGATATTCTAAACGGTAATTACGCCATCTATTCTTCGAAATCAAAATCATCGTATTAAGATACATTTTTAGAATGCGATTCTAAATAAATTATTAAAAGTGAAAATAACTTATATACACTTTTTAGATTTTTCTCTTGAATAAAATAAACGTTATTTCTTTCTCTCTCTCTTTTTTTTTTTTTTTTAACTTATTTATTTTGTAGATATATTTAGTAATTATGCAATTTTTTGTTATGTATGGTTATATGGTAATTTAATTCCGTCAATCTGATTTTTAATATAACAGTAATTTAATTTAATTCTAGGGATGTTTAAATTAGCAGCGGAAAAAAGTATTTTCTAAAATTGAAATTATAATGCCAATATCAAAGAATTAAATCTCTTTTGTTGGAGAAAAGAAAAAAAAAAAAGAAAGAAATAGAAAAGGAAAAAAGAAAAAAAAAAAACTGAAACTGATTATTCTACAAGATGGTGGTAGTGCCATCTATTGGTAAAAATAGAAACCATCATATTAAGGTACAATTTTAGAATGCTATTCATACATAACTTTTTGAAAGACAAAATTATACATATTTTTTAAGATTTTTCATCTTCTATATCATTATATAAAGCGAAAAAAATTGTTTGTTTGTGGAGGGTAATCTCTGAAACTACTGAACCGATTTAAAAACTTCTTTCACTGACCGAAAGCTACAGTATGCCATATTGTTATAGGCTATATTTAATTTTGATAAAATAAATTTTAGTTTAAAATCTGTGCATTTTAATTAAAATCCCCATAGAAGCCGTAATAGAAATGGAAATAATGAAATATTAAAAAAATTAGCTGCTGCCAACATAAAAGAAACATTTACATATTCATTTCGTTTTTAAAATATCTTGACGTGAAAAGAAAAAAAATATATTTGCACGTGCATTAAATTGAAATTCATATAAAGCTTTTTTAATTGTTAAACTTACACGTTAAATCTGACGTCATTATAGAATTAAAAGTGTTTATTTTTCTAATAATTTAATTTGATATGATATGATATAATATCTAAGCATCAATGTTTAAACCACGGAGTCTTTATTACTCCGTGGTTTAAACTGATGTGTGTAAACGAAATTGGAATTTAAAAATAAATAAATAAATAAAATAAAATAAAATAAGAAATTCTATTTTATAATATTATTTATTTTAATTTATAATTGTTGCCAAAAAGATTTACGAATTAATTTATTTTTAGACATATAATAAAATATATTTTCACGCGAACAATAATATAAAAAGTGAACTGGATTTTTTGTAAAAAAAATAATAAAGATCGAGGAAAATTATTTCCCCATTTTAATCCCCATATTTGGATATACATATGTATTAGTTATCATGTGCATCCGTTAGATTAAATTGTTTTTGTTGTAAAATTGATAAAATTGGAATTTTAAATTTCAAAACTCTAGAAAAAAAAATGGCAAATTTCCATATTCGATTGAAAACATAAACATTTCATTTCAAAGGATGATATTTACACAATAAACATCCAACTAATAAACTAATTAAAAGGGAAAGGATAAATATTCTATCATAATTTGAAGTCAAATTTGTTTTCAAATGTCTAAATAAAGTATCTGATATAATATACTAATATGTTGCAGCGGAATAGATTTGATATCCGTCATCCTTGGCAGAAAAAAAAATTATCGCCAAATTATCTGGCGAATATAATTTAATTCCTTTCAAAAATCATGGTTATTTTAAAAACTTACATTAAGAGTGTAACGAATAATATGAAACAATATTTCGTACAATACATATTACGAAAATATACATCTGGCATGTATATTTTCGTATTACGTTTTTGATCGCCAAATACAAAAAACGCCAAGGGTGACAGTTTTGAAATTTAAAATTAAAATTTTGTCAATTTGACAGCAAAATAACTCAATCTAACGCATGCATACAATAACTAATACATATCTATACCCAAATATGAGGATTAAAATCGGGAAATAATTCTTCTAGAATTTTAATAAAAAAAAAAAAAAAATCCAATGAGCGATTAACATGGAAAATCTTTTTCTTGCATCCACGGGCGGTCAGTGATGTCATACTTCGCTTGCGTATTGAGATGTTTAAATTTATTTGGCGACTATTTTTAGCAACTAACAGTTATGGCAAGTAGCTCAATATACATAGCGCATACAGCCATTACTGAAATGTAAATAGCATTTAATTATTTGAGTTACATTATGTTGACTGGAAACCTATTTAATATACCTATGCTCTATAGCTATACTAATATAAAAAAAAAGAAAGGTTTATATGCATATGTAGAGAACGATCGCTAGAACTAAAAAGCCGATTGCTTTTTTTTTTTTTTTCTTTCAATAATCAAAAGTTATACTGTCTCTCTCTAAGTGCTAGAAGCTATAATAAATTTTTAATTAAAATTTTCAATATTTTAATTGAAAACAAAGCATAGATCTGATATCTATCGTCATTGGCGATTTTTGTATTTGGCGATCGAAAACGTAATACGAAAATCTGTATATTATCGTAGTATATACGAGATGTATGTGTTTACTTCAATTACCCTACTACCGTAGGTAGTGGAAGTATTGTATAGGTTTTGGCAATTGGTCAGTGTGTGTGTATATGTGCACGTGTGTGTGTAATCTTCTGGCTGTCATATCTCCAAAACTAATAAAAATAGAACTACTAAACTTCACAAGTGATTCAGGTCTGGTGTACAGATAAATTTTCCAAATTTTCGTGAAAATTGAAAAACCGGAATTGGGTCATCGAAAACCACAAATGGGACCCTAAGCCCATATTCAAAAACACCTCTAATGATTTTCTTCAAAGTTGCTATATAAATAATATATTAGATGCCCTTTCGATTGAAAAGTTGCTTAGTTCAGGAAAATTGATAGGCGTCCTCTATAAACAGCTCAATTTCAGACTTCGCAAGTGCGTTCCTTTAAAAACGCCTGTACGGATTTTTTTCAAACTCGCCATGTTAACTTCCTATTAAATATCCTTTTGTATGTAATTATTGTTTTTAGGTCAATAATTGAGTATGTTAAGTTTTGGTAAAAGTTGGTATCTCAAAAACGGCTCTAATGTATTCTTGAAAATTTTTTCTTTAATCCAATTTAGATAACCTTTCTCAAGTATTACGTGCTTATTACAGGAATATTAACGGTCATCCTGATTAGGTAGTTCAGTTTTAGATCTCGGAAATTCGTGTTTAAAAAAATAACTATCTATTTTTTTCCCCTTATTTTTTAACTCGCTATGCAAACTCTGTTGTATGTGTCTTTATACGTGTATCAAGTTTCTCTTACTCGAAAATCTCAAAAAATGAGAGTAATATCTCCAAAAAATTGTATATATTACGTGTGATTACGTGTAATAGTGGGTAATGGAAGTCGTGTGGTTGTTTCACACCAGATTCTGTAATAGTATATATTGTACGAATATTGTTTCATATTATTGATTTCTCCTTTAATATACATTATTAAAATAATAATCAATTATGGAAAAAATTAAATATATTTGCGAAATGAAAAAATAAATAATAAAGCTATTATGACGTCAATTTTATCAAAAACATTTTCATGTCATAGGTTTATTTTTCAATATTTTTTATTCATGAGTAAAGAAATGTTTCTTTTTATGAAATAAATAAATAAATAGCATTAAGTAAAAATTGCCAACATTTAACAACTAATTAAAAAAAATAATTGTAAAATTATATTTTGACTTTCCAGTTAATAATATTGCCTGACTATAACATATAAACTGATATATTTCTTGATTTTTTACATATCAATCCATCTTTAACTAAAATTTGTTCATCAGTGCGAAGCCGGACGGGTCAGCTAGTTCATTATAAAACGAATGAACATTATTTCTTTTTATTTGTTTATCAGCGGAAAAAATTATTTATAAAATTGAAATTATATGCAAGTATCAGATTTAAATATCTTTTATTAGGAAGAAAAAGAAAAAAAAAAAAAAAAAAGAGAGAAAGAGAGAGAGAAATTTAAAATTTTCAATGATTTTATTTATGAGATTTTTCTGAAATTCATATTAGGTATGTAGGTACTGTAACACAGATATTCCGATTTTTATTTATTTATTTATTTATTTATCTATTTTTTTTTTTTTTTTTTTTTTTTTGGTCCCGTTTTCAAAAATAAATGCTTGAACTTTCATAACTTTTCCTAGGAATTTCTATAGAATGGTAATAGTACAAAATATATTTTAATAAAACAATTTATCATAAGCTATTAACTTAGACTAGCGGTACAAGCACCAACGGTTCTCTCTAAAACCGAATAACTATTAAATAAAAAGCTGCACAATCTCTCCACCAAAATGGGAGAGTTTGCGCATTTACTTCTTAGGAGAGATTGCGCATTGATTCTATTACATTTTATATTAAGAGATATTGCGCATTTCTTTGGTAAGAACAACATAATGAATGAGGGCATTAAATTTCTTGAACTGTACCGGAAGACAATTTCGACAAGTGACTTGTTTAAATACATTTTAGTATGGCAAGTGGTTGCATGAAAGTTGTACCCTTTATAATAATAAGTGCAACCATTGTGATCAACGACAGATTAGGTCAGTAAATAAGAAAACATTAAAGTTTAAAAAGAAATGTACTAATTTTAACATATTCGAGACGACGCGTTTTTCGGAAACCGTCCTAGAATCCCAATTTTTTTTTTTTTTTTCATACTATATGCTACTGCATACACGGTGTGCTATCCGTCTTTTTGACATGGAAATGCATTGCACACATCCGTCTTGAGTGGGTTAAGTTTAACATGTTATTTAGTAACTCAATATTATTTTAAAATCATATCTAGTGTTATTTTTGCGAATTCTTTAACGTTTTACAGCAATGTCACTTAAGTGCAATTATTATTGTAAACAATTCAATTGTAGATGTAATTAAGCGCAATCTCTCCTACCCATGTGCAAAATCACAGCTATCCTCCAAAGATAGCAAAAAATTTAATATTTGTTTTTTTTTTTATATTATTCTATTGAATACTGTGCAAACTCTCCTACCGTAAACCGGGGTTACTTAGACCACTTTTCAACTTCAAACACTTATCGCTCAAAAGCTATTTATGTTAGAGATTAACTAATTTGTGGAAAACTTGGGTCTATTGCTCTACTTTATTATTACATATAAGCAATTTTTTGAGGCATAGTGTTTCCTGAAACAAGGGAAAGCATAAAAATCATTTATTTAATAATTGCTGTAATTTGTTAATAGCCATTACTTTTTTTTTTTCATTTTATATGGTATAATGTAGTATGGAGTAACAAAAGCCACTGGCTTTTGTTACCCCATTTGTGTAACAGCTTTAGTTTTTTATGTATAATATATAAAACTAAATGGAAATGCATCCTGTGAAATGGTAAAGATGAAAAAGTATTGTTTGAGGTTTGGTTGAACAACATTTGTTACTAAATTCTATTAAAAATATTATTGGGATCAGTGAAGTTATGTAGATTATAAGATTTCACTAAAATTAACATCAAAATAAAAATATTTATGTAAACTTACCTTTAAAAACTTAAATAACTATTTGTAGACTAGTGAAAACTCTGTTAAATAATGCAAACAAGAGCATCAAAACAAACTTCAAGACATCTACACAGTGTTGCCAAACCAGCATTCAAAATTTACCTATTAAAATGGCTTATGTTACCCCACCGGGCTAAGTAACCCCGGTTGACGGTACCTTTATCCTAGATAAATTCATCAATGCATTTCAGAACTGCTGCTTTTCTGTGAAGATGAAGTATTCAGACTCTTTTTTATATAGAAGTATGTAAATTTATGAAACAATAAATATTTCATCGTACAAAATTCTTATTAGAGTACTTTGACTAAAACAAAAACAAACTAGTATTTATAATGAACCAATATTTATACGAACGAGTATTTTAAAGAAATTAATAGCATAGGTGCCAACATTTTGAATTTTAAAAACGGATTTATCATCAATATTAAAAAAGAAAAAAATCTGTCATATTTATATTTTACTATTAAATAAATTTAAAATTGCTACAGAAAATTTCTGCTACAAAGTCTACCGGGAAATCCGTAGCTATAGCGATGTTTATTTTTGTAATTTCAAAAACTAGTAACAATAATTTTTCTCAATTGAAGCTGTTTCGTGAACCGTGAATACAATGGAATAATTACTACAGCCTTGAAGAAATAATATCGTTTGATTGTTAATCTTGTAACGCGATTTTGTTCTATCTTTTAAAAGAATATTGTGTACTGGGATTCTGTTTAATTACTGCTTTAAAATTTAAATTTAAATATTGGTGATATTGTCTATACAAAAAATTGGATGTTTAAAAAAAGTATAGTATAAGTTAACAGTTTCACTCATTTACTCCACGTAAAAGTATATTAAAATAATTTCCATTCCTAAACTTTTCTAAAAAATATTATTAGAAATATCTCTTAAAATAATAATAATAATATTAATACTAGACTGCAAATACTTAATTACGTATAAAAAATATTCAACAAATTTATAATAATAATAATAATAAAAAGACAGTAAATAAAAGCATTAAGACATTTTTAATTGCTACTATCAATATTTAAAGGAAATTTTATTTGTTTATTTTAGTTCATTATTATTATTATTACTATTATTTAATTTGATTTGAGTGTTAAATTATGATTTTTATATCTCATAAGGAAAAAAAAATATTTATGTAAATTTAAACAGACATATATACTTGATAATTCACAATATTTTTATTTAAATTTCATTGACTTAGAAATAGTCAAGAAGAATCATAGACAAAAGATATGAGTACTTGTTCTAAGTAAGACAAGAGATGCAGTACTTAAGAATTATGTTTGTGATGAAAGGTTAAAAACATAATTAATTAAGTTTCAACTTTGTATTTCATGTGATAAGTTTATGTTATATAAAATCTTTTTGTAAAAAAATAGAACCGACTCCAAAAAGCAACTACCATTCAAACAACTGAAAAAAAAAAATAAATGGTATGAAATGAAACTAAATTGCGCCTAAAAGTATAAAATAATTTCCTTCGCCAAATAACCTATAACACTACAATTAATCATATCTTTTGAAGTCGGCGCAAAATTAAATAAAATTTAATTAGTTTTTAAAGTTTTGATTTTAGATCGGTAGTAACAAATGCTATTGTCTCGAATGATCCATTTTCATGTGTCCTTTATTATTTTATCACTGTATACAATTAGTCAATTAGTAGCATCTACACAGAACAGTGAACATTCTTTACAATGTGATATTTATGTTTCTACGAAGTTAGAGTTTCTTTTTCAAATTTGGTATAACTTTGATAACTATCATCCTTGGTGGCTTTTGCATTTGGCTATCAAAACGTAATGCAAGAATGTACACGCAAGATGTATATTTTCATAATATATATTGTACGAAGTATTGTTTCATATTCTTGATTGCTCTCTTAATATACCTTATCAAAATAATCCTGATATCCCAAAGAAATTAAATATGTTTGCCAGATAATTTTGCGATTTTGCTTTTACCAAGGACGTCAGATACCGGCATCTTCGCCAACTTTTGCTGCTTACGAAATCTTATTTGTTTTCTTGAATCAAAGTAGTTTTCGGCTGCGTTTTCCAGGTGACAATGTGAGATGTGTATTTTGAATAGGATATGTTTTTTATATTGGATAAAGGTATCAATTTTTATTTAATTTTGCGCCGACTTCAAAAGATATGATTAATTGTAGTGTTATAGGTTATTTGGCGAAGGAAATTATTTTATACTTTTAGGCGCAATTTAGTTTCATTTCATACCATTTATTTTTTTTTTTCAGTTGTTTGAATGGTAGTTGCTTTTTGGAGTCGGTTCTATTTTTTTACAAAAAGATTTTATTTTTCTCTTTTCAGTGAAAACTTATTCATATAGCAGAACATCAGAAGACGTTCGACGGTAGTTTCACAAATCACAACTTCCAAGAAAAGTGACATAACTCAAAAAATGGTTTATGTCACTGAAAAATACATGAAATGCACCCAATGTGAACAAAAAAGTTACATCTCCATCTAGAAAGTTATCCACTCGAGAGACAGCTGTGCCAGTTTTTTTCTAGAGAAGTTATTTTTCAGTTAATTTTTCTTAAATGCTGCATTATTAAGTTGTGTCACTTTTCTTGCTTTTATCGGATATGAGCAAAAAACTATCTATTGAATGAACATACGTTAAATTAAAAAGTCTTTAGAAATGTAAAGTACGGTTACGCTGTATTCGTAACCAAACATTCTGTTAGGCATATATATTGAACTTTACAGAGAATACGTGTCACCCGCGGCGCTGGAAATGGCGCAGCGGTAAAATTCAAACAAAGAGCAAAATATGCATTGCAGCTGATGGACAGAAGTTTCAACATCGATACTTACATATAGCTTTTACCAGTGTAGCTGCATGCGTTCAGCAGTTAGAGTGAGAACAGACGTTTGTGAGTATCCTGTAATTTTTAACCTGTAATCTTAAAGAAATCATAATGAAACCTATTTCAGGCCAAGATCATTTCGACAACAAAAAAAAGTATTAAAATTAAATTGTCTCTTACGAAGTTATCAGCTAACAAATTTCAACAACGACAATAAGAACATGGTTTGTATTTAGAACCTCTTCCTTAATGAAGTCGGTTTTAAACGTCTATGCGTTAATCGATGTGACCGCTTACAATAACCATACTTTACTTTGAATTTTACATAGCATAAATGACAGCCGCTACACTACAACATATGCAATGTCGTTCAAGTGTGCATAAAATAGGAAATTGTGAACCAACAAATGCGCGTTTTAATCGGTTTGTTTTTAGCATTAATGTCTAAACTATCTTTTCGGACTAAATCGATGATGCTCTGCAATTTTATAATTCACTTTTTTCTCCTGTCTTGAATCGTTTCCGAGATAGGAACGCTAACCTCACTATTTTTTACCAGGTGGCGCAGCAGGCGGTTGAATCGCGTATCACATATCCACATTACTATACCTACATACCACTTTTATGACTAAAGCTGCAGCTGTTCAGCAGTTGAAAGAGTCGGGACTGACTTTTTTGGGCACCCCGTATTTTCTTTTGATCGTAAATATATTATAATGAGACTTATTTCAGACCAAGACCTTTACAATAAAACAAAAGTATCAAAATCGGATCATCCGTTCAGAAGTTATGAGCTAACAAACAAAAACAATAAACATACGCTTTAAATTGAGAACTTTTGCAGTCAGTTAATTAGAGCATCACTTACGAAGTTATAAGCTTACAAACACGAACAACAACACATAGCTTGAATTAAGAACACCCTCCTTTCTGAAGTTGGTTTAAAACGACTTTGCGTTAATCGATGTGACCGATTACAGTAACAGTATTTTGAACCACAGATTATACGTGTCATCCGCTACGCTGCAAAGTGTGCAACGTAATTCAAGTGTGCACAGTGTAGGAAATTGCGAACAAACAACTACACGTTTTAAGCGTTCTTTTTTTAGCAATAATGTCTAAAATATCTCTTTTCGTAGTAAACCGATGATGCTCTACAACTTCGTAATTAACTTTTCTCCCAACTTTAACCGTTTTTGAGATAGGAACGCTAATTCCGCTGTTTTTCACCAGATGGTGCTTTATTTTCTTTAGATTGTAAAGATATTACAATGGGACCTACTTCAGACCAAGATATTTGCAACAAAACAAAAAGTATCAAGTAACCGTATTTTGAATTATATAGCGTATGTCTCACCAGCTGCGCTACAACGTGTGCAATGTAGCTCAAGTGTGCATAGTGCAAGAAATTGCAAACAAACAAATGCACGTTTTTAGCACTGTATTTTTAGCACGAATGTCTAAACTATCTTTTTCTACTAAATTGATGATGCTCTGCAAATTTATAATTAACTTTTTCCCCCAGTCTTGAACCGTTTCCGAGATAAGAACGCTATCATGGATATCTAAACTATCCTTTTGTACTAAATCGGTGATACTCTTCAACTTTGTAATCCACTTTTTTCTCTAGAATCGTTTTCGAGATAGGAACGCTAACTCCGCTATTTTTCACCAAGTGACGCTGCAAGCGGTTTAACCCTGTACTGCATGGCCACTTTGCTATACTTACATATCATTTTTATCATTATAGCTGTAGCCGTTTAGCAGTTAAAAGAGATGGGACTGATTTTTTTGGGCACCCTGTATTTTCTTCAGATCGAAAAGATATTAGAATGGGACCTATTTCAGACCAATACCTTTTCAACAAAACAAAAATTATCAAAATCGGAGCATCCGTTCAGAAGTTATGATCTAACAAACATAAAAAAAACATACGGTTTGAATTGAGAACCTTCCTTCTTTTTTGAAGTCGGTTAAAAAATACGAATAATCTAATAAAATATATTAAATAACTCGAGAGCTTAAAAAGACAATTACCTTTCTTGAAATAAATTACTATTAAGTAAGAAAATGCTTTGACCAATTTAAAAAGCAAAAAATGTAAAAAGACAATTATCTAATTTTACAGAAATATAAATTATGAGCGCTCAGACAATTTAGCTTTTTATTTTTTATATTTCAAAAGAATTATTAATTAACAATCAAAGTGAAAAGAAAAATGTATTTATTAAATTAATGTATCGATAATTACTTTTGAAATAAAGTGTATTATTTAACTTTTAAATCATCTCATTTTCCAAAATAATTTTTATTAAATATTATTTTAATTAGCAGTATTAAAAATAAAGCACTGCTACATAAAAATTCTCACATGAATTTGATTAAGCTTTAACTTAAACAAAAAATAGAAGTCATGAAGTTCGCATATATTATAAAATTCTTTCTAACTACACTTTTACAGTATAAATAAAAAACATCGGCCATAGCGTCCTATATTTTTCGTACCATTATGTTTTAATAATAAACGTTGATGTAATATTAATTGTTGAAACTGTGCTGTAGCCTGTGATTAAATAAAGAAAAAGGTATTATAAAAAAATAGTGACTTGGAAAAAATAGTAAGGTAGGACCTCTGAAAGTGTTATGAATGCTATTCAACATTATTTTTAAAGTAGGAAAAAAAATATGAAAAGTCTTTTTTAACAATTTCCCCGAAATAATTTCAGTATTTATTTGTGCCCCTGTAAATTAATAAATTTTTTTAACATTATAAATTTCTACAAAATCTCTATTTATTATATCTGGAAAATTTCTGTTAATTTTGTTATTTTTTAATTTTAAAAATGACTTTAGAAACATATCCCTTGGACCATAATGTAACCGATTTATGCACTGAGAAAAAAAAAATATACTACCTTCATCTAGAATGAATAAGTAGCGACCTTCTAAATCCCTTAACTAGAAATATAGATTTCCGAGCTATGCCTATAAAGCACGCCAATAAAACTGAATGGACGAGAATCGATAATTTCTAGTCTACAATAGATCGAGAATTTCTAGTCTACATATTTCAAAATGGTGAAACAATATTCTAAATATTCCGAATCTTTTGTATGGCGAGAAATTCTCGCTTGATTATGTAGAATTGGGTCATAAACCAAGAATATAATTGCTGAAACCCGCCTCTTGTGTTCGCATTTATTTGGAGATATTTCCAAATAGGTTTGACTTCAATAATATAGACAAACTCTCTAGAATTCTAATGGGGTTTCTAGAACTCGCTTTCAAAGGGGGCTAGAATTTATAAGGATGACATTGGACAATTTTTTCTAGAGCCACAATTTAGATTCTAGATGTCAGTTACAGAATTTTTCTCAGTGTGTTTCGAACTCCACTACACAATTAAGAACATTTATACATTTTCAATAGAAAACATGTGCTACTAAATATAAATAACAAAAACAAAACATTGTAATTTCCATAAGCATGAAAAATGTTTATGGGAAAGAAAACGTGGATAGGCAGATAGACACATTCACTGGCAGGCAAATGATTAGATACTGCAATATACATTTTTGAACTTCGTTGAACAGAATTAAATTTTGCAACACAACTGAAAATGAACTTCAAGTAAATTACACTTATATCCCTGTAACGTGGAACAAAATTATCTCCAAATATGCTTTAAAGAATTAACTCTCGTAGACCGTAATGTACGGAAGTATTTTGTTTGTCCTTGTAGACATATCAATAGTACATTTTATATCATTTTCATAGGTCATTATGAAATGGGAAGTCATATATTAATTTCCAAAGTTCTAAAAATGTTTATATTATAGTAAGAAAGCGGATAGTGAGATAGAAAAACAGATCGATAAAATTATAGTGGAACCGAAATAATAAAATAATAAACTTTGTTGGAACATATGAAAACGCATGACAAAAGTGAAATAGAAATGTATCAGTTTACACTTATATACTCTAATGCACCTAAATACTTTTATAAAGACCTGTAAACCAGTCTTAGTAACCTAGGAAGTAGTTTGCAATTCGTAATCTAATCCTGAACAGGAGTTGGAGGCTCAGGCCATCAAGCTTCGCTTATATCCGTTACTGTTTGAGCCTGTATTGTCCTCGGAATTATACATGCTTATGCATGTATGCAAAATTTCCTCTCAATCGCACAATAGGAAGTGGGTTAAAATTCAAAATGAAATTTTTAACAAGAGTTAGGATTCCATAACTCCAAGCACTCTCAAATATGTTCTTCTTGTGTATGCATTGTTATGGGATTTATACATGCACGCAAAATTTCAGTTTAATCGGATGTTAGGAAGTGGGTGAAGATCAGTTCGTAGATTTGACTCACACACATGCATACTTGCCAACCATCTCATTATGAACGGTGCAATTTTAAGTACCCGCCTTTTTTTTTTCACACCAATAACTGTTTAGAGTAATTTCAGTCTTATTTAATCGTAGCAACATTTGGAGAGAATTACTCTAAAAGTAAATTGGTGTGAGAAAAGGGGCGTTTTTTCAGGAGGCGTTAACAATTGTACGGTTATAAATGAGATGGTTGGCAAGTATGCACATGAATTAAGAACATATCAAGGTAAATAAAAGTGAGTGAACAATAAATTTCATAGCTCGCAATGTATTGTAATTCGTTTATGAATCCCCTACTTATAAACAATTTGCGCTATATATACCATCTTCAATAGCGATAATGTCATAGTTAAGATAAATAGCACATATCATTTTTAGGGCATTCTAATAATATCTATGGTAATTAGAGCGCATACGGAAAGACAGACAAAGTGACCGAAAAAGCCTAAGCCAAATCGATTTTCAACCTTTTTCGAAATTGTTAGTAAAAATGTGTTAAAATCTATTTTAGCTATAATGAAGGAATAATATGGTGAATTTTATTGTTGACATAGTAAAAATAGGTAAAGAACAATCACTCTAGACATGTTGAAAACGAATGAATTTTTGATTAAATAGTTATTTTTTGTAAAACAATACCCCCAAATTCACAAACAAGTATTTAAGTTTAATAAATGTTAATCTACACATTATATATGAACAGATTTCCTTTAGCTCTGACAATTTTGGTTTATGCATATTAACAATTTGTACGAACATCATTTAATGTTATTTTATAGGACACAATATTTGCTATAATCACCCAAATAAAGTAAACTCCCAAATAAAGTAAACCCAAATAAAGTTAACGCCGGCGTAAAAACTAGTTCGAGCTCATTCAGCTTTAATAAATGCAGGTGTTAAAAATACTTTATCGAAGAGTTTATGACATCATAAGTATTAATAGTATATTTAGATACTCTATTACTTGTTTAATGTAAATACTCTTATTCTTGTCTCAGGCATTCCATGTTAAAATATTTTCTAAATATAAAGATGATTTAATTACTTAAAATACACAAACTGTAATTTTAATTAGAAATTTTGATAATCTTGTAAGAATCAGTAAAGAAAATGCCTATAGATTAGTCATATTATTTAGCATAAATATATTAAAATATAAGATACTGCAAAAAATAAAAATGTTTCATAGTAAAATGAATAAGACTTTCAATTAATTATGTAAAGTTTTGTTTATTTATTTATTTATTTATTTATTTTTTTTTTGCTGAAAAATATAAACATTCTGTAAAAAAAATATGCAAAATTATGTTTTGTAAAAATAAACTTTCCTATTCAACATCAATTATATCCCTCATATATTTTTTTAAAAGTATTATTATTTGCCACCTAACCCCCCCCCCCCCCAAAAAAAAAAAAAAAAAAAAAAAAAAAAAAACTATGTCTTATTACACATTATTTTAAATAATATTGAATAAATATGTAAATTTCGAGTACATGTAATTAAAAATATTTACATAAAATATCAATTATTAACGACCCTCTTCACTTTCCGTCACCGGAAGCCCAAGCCAATGTTATTCTACGGGGAAATTTTCTTTACAAATAACTTATTAACTAATACATATTTTTAAATTCTGTTTTCAAATTCAGAAAATTCCCAACTGTTAAATTGATGGACCTTTTTTAAAAATGTACTTTTTTAATCTTTAATATTTTATTTTGAAATTGCAAAATGAAAAAAAAATCACACATTGAAAATTCGTATTTTGCAACTTGAAAATAAAATTTAAAAAATTTAAAAAATAATTTTTTAAAAAAGGTATATCAATTTAACAGCTGGGAATTTTCAAAATGTGAAAACAGAATTTAAAAATATGTATTAGTCAATAAGTTAATTGTAAAGAAAAATTTCCCATTGAATAACATTAGCTTCGGCTTCCGGCGGCGGTGAGTAAAGCGGGCCCTTAAGTTGTCTGACTAAATAATGCCGTAATTAGAAAATTCTTTGTTGTTGAAGGTTATCACACGTCGCTGCGCACGAAGGTTAAAAATGACGTCAAATTTTCGTATATTGTTCAACATAATAAGAATATTTTAAACATGTGTTCAAATGTACTTCTGTGATAATTAGTGTTTTCAATCGATATTTATTTATAAAGTCGATGTATTTCAAATAATTATTTCATATAATATTCATTATTCCTTTTACAATTTACGCCCTTCTAATCAAACTGAATTTATTGCTAGTTCAAAAGCCACAGGTAAAAAAATAACTCTTTTTTTTTTTTCAGACTTTCCTTATCGATTAGTTAAGTGCTTTATACAAAGCCGTTGCATGTGAAAACGCCATTTTCTAAGTAACCGCGCTGTATATAAAAGCTGAAAAGTCAGCTGGACTGAAATTAACATTCGTGTCAGTTTTTGAAATTTCAAGGGTATTTGTATTAAAGGTATTACTGTTCTTTTAAAGTATAGTATAATACTTTTGTGCCATTCATCATTTATTAACAAACAGATATAAGTAAGTTATGTGAAATGATATTCTTATTTAAAAAGAAAAACATATTTCTGTAGATATAATGCATGCCATTTATCAAGGAGAAATTGCTTCAGATTTATTTAATGATGTAAAATTGTAAATGTTTGTAAACATCATGTAGCACAAAATTAATCAATATTAAGTTAAGTACGTATATATAACTTTGTTATGACTGAAAAATCTATTCAATTAAGAAATAGAATTATTTTTTAACATTAAATTTTCAAGCAAAAATAAATAAGAAAAATCTCCATACAGATTTACCAACGTTTTTTATTTTTTATTTATTTGTTATAAGCAGGAAAATGAATAATAAGGATTTTTTATGCAGTTATAAATTTCAGTTTTATTTCATGCTGTTTGAAGAAAATGTTGTGACAGAATTAATAATTAAAATTATCTTTTACAAAGAGGATGTAGAAAAATTCTGTTATTATTAAATAAACTGCTTGAATATGGAAATTTATTGTTTAAAGAGCATAGAAGTTTTAGAAGATACATACAGTTACTACAAAAATATCGAATTTAAAGTCGTATAAAGCAAAGATTTGAATTATTTTATTATTATAGGAAATTATTTATTTCCAATTATAACATATGAGTTTGAAAAAAATTATCGTGATATTTTTTTAGCAGAATATTCTGAAATTTTTAAAGTAGTCTAGAAGTTATTTTTAAAACTGCATGTATCATTTATTTATAGCACATAATAAAAATTTATTAGCATTGATTGTTCATCTAAATTGAAAATTACTTTCAGGGCATTTCTCTCCATTTTTTCTACGCAATGTCACGTAAGGTAATTCGTGTTTGAAAATATAAGTTCTGATATTTATAAGTTTAAAGTGGTATAATATATCAAAGCTTTAGAGACAAATAACAGTTCAATTCTTTAATTTAGTGAAAAACTTTGAAAAATATATTAAATGCTTTAAGACATTTCCTAAAGAAATATTTATTCACACTAATTTGAAAAAAATGGAAAATTTAATGCACTGCAAATACTCCATGATTGAATGTATACTTAATATTTATGTTAATATTTAAAATTTTATGGATGAAAAATAAAATAAATGCCATACACTTTTTACTTGTCACTATCTACGTATTAAGTGAAAAATAAATTAATGTCTAAAATGTGCTGAACAATTAGTAAATTTCGAACGCCAATAATAATAATAATAATAATAATAAAAACATAACTTTTTGTAGATTTATCATTCAGTTTTAAACCAACTTTTTGACGACGAACTCACCCTAAATAGAGTATAAATAGATATAAATATATCACTCTAAATAGAGTTTTGACACGTTTCATGAAGCTATGAAGTGACATTTACATTATGAAATACGATTTACATTAAACCATTTTATTTTCGAAAACAGAAACATGCAAGGACATGACGTAAAATAAAAGAATGGAATTACAACAACCAAGCAATATGATCGTGCCTAAAACTGAAGACAATAGTAGTTGCATTTCTAGTATGCACGTAAAGGATTGCAAAACACGCTGCGACAAAATAGAAAATATATTCTGTAACAATTCTTCTGTATTTGTGGCAAATAGAATAGGACATTCAACGACTTCATTTCGCAAAATATTTTGGATATGTATTTTAATACTTGGAGTTGTGGGATGTCTTTCGCAGGTTATTCAGTTTTTGACTTGCTACTTTACCTATCCAGTAGTTGTAAATTTAGAATCGGATCAGTCAAAATTTCCAGATTTCCCAGCTGTTACATTTTGCAATATGAATCCAATTCAAATACAGTACCAATCATGTGTTGAAAACAAGCTAAATTATGAGGAATGTGTTAATTTCGGACAGAAAGAAACATCTGAAATTGTTTCTCAAAATACATCAGTACCGTCATGTAGCGTAAAACCGGAGGATGTGTTTCAAAATAAAAATTCACGAGCATGGTTAAACTTATTATCTTTAAATTATAATAGTAGAGTGAAATATGGTCACCAAATTCAAAATACGATTAAGTCTTGTACCTTCAATACACAAAATTGTAGTACAGAAGATTTTAAATTATCCCTCAGTTACTTTTATGGAAACTGTTTCACATTTGTTCTGAAAAGTGATGAAATGTACACCGTATTTCCTGGCCCTGAAAGCGGTCTTGAGTTGGAAATAGATTTAGAAATTCATAAATACGCGAAATTTTCTGATGCTGCTGGAGTAAGAGTTGAAATCCACGATCCCCGTGTGAGACATAATGTTGACCATAGAGGCATTATTGTAAGTCCTGGTACAAAAAATTATATTGCTCTGACAAAGACCGTCATTTCACGACTCCCAGCTCCCTATAAAGACTGCTGTAAAAATTACAGTGAGGAAAACAGCCAAAACAGTTGTATTGATATTTGTCTTCATAATATTACTACAGAAAAATGTTTCTGTTCTTTACTTAATAATCCACATGATGATGCACCTCAATGCGATATTAGAGATCCAATAATTTTTTGTTGCTTGAAAGAGAATTATAACTTAAAACATTGTAATTGTCCCCTTCCATGTGAAGAAACTAAATATAACATACAGGTGTCTTCAGCTCTTTGGCCTATAAAAGTAAACAGTGACGGTGAAATAATTGATTGTGTTGGGAAAAATGGCAGTAATTTATTGCCATGCAAGAATATTCAAGAAACCCGACTAATTTTGAAAGTATATTGGGATACATTTGAATATATTGTGTATAAGCAAAAGCCCATGTTTCAAAATTCAGAAGTTCTGAGCCAGATTGGAGGACAAATGGGACTTTGGTTAGGCATATCTATTATTGCTGTGTTTGAAGTTTTGGAGAATATTATTCTTTTTCTAAAACGAGTGTAAAATATATAAAGCAAGCAATCTATTTGCATAGAATTTAACAACAATTTTTTTAAATAATGTTCTTTAAAAACATATTTATTTTTATAATATAATAAGAAACGTTAAAAGTGCAATTTTAAATTTTAAATGATTTTGATGTTAACGGAATTGATAAATAACTTAAGACTTTTATATGTAACTAAAATTTTATTAAATGCTAGAGGTTCAAATTGTATGTTAAGAAAACTTTATCTTTTGTGCTGTAAATTTGCAACATAAACTTGATCTCTTTATAGAAAACTTAACCCTTTGTATCTCAAGATCTCAGATTTCACAAATATTTTCCCATATATTTGAATATATTTCAAGCTTATAAAAATATTTTTAAAACATTACACACGAAGTAAAATTAAACATTTTTTGATAAAAAAGCGTTTGTTAGATGCCTGAATCATCGAGCAAAATGACACAAAAAATTAAGGAAATATTCCAAGTTTTCAGTTTAGAAGGAAAATTTTAAAATCTTTAAATTTTCTTATGACGAAAGCTGACTCATAATATGTTTTATTTCTCCCAAATTGCATCTATGTAAGCTGTTTACGTTTAGAAAGTTTACATTTGAATATTTTGTTCTTCATAAAATAAACTTTGAAGTGAAAACATCACATAATATCGCCATCTGTTGGAAATTTTATAAACATTTTGTGTTAACTCTAATGTTGCATGACAGAACAGTAAATAAAAACAGATTTCAAAGCTTGCTGTAGTAAAAACTTTGACTTTTTGGTATGTTGCAGAAATGCTACACGGTAATAAAAAAGAATTAATAAATATTATCTAAATATTTATATTTTACTAATAATAATGCATGTTTAAAAATTTAACAGTTTTAATTTTCTTTTAAAAAATATATTCAATGATAAATATTTTCTATATTAATAAATTACATGCGGGAATATTTTATCACTAACTTTCGCGTGTAGTGGGAGTTTTTACTTGCAGAACGCCAAAAGGCAGGGCTTATGGTTAAAAATATAAAAACACTCCGATAACGATTTTTAAATTAGGCTCTTTTTTATGTACTTTTATGTACTAGTGAATTTTATTCAAATGACACACTGAAAAAGGAAAAATGTATGTAAGAGGGCGGTCACAGATCACTTTTTTTTTTCTCTGACTCTTCCACCAATATTTTTCTTTTGGAATTTTTAATAGTATGTTTGCACCGTTGATTAAGTAAAAACTATCATATAAATATTCTGGTGTAAGAATCAAGGAAAAAAGGCGGGTCTGTAACCACCCTGCATAAAGGAACGTTTCCCGCATGCAATGAGTTAACACTTTATCTACAGACGGTACTTTAATATACCATTAGATTAAAAAGTGCATAAAATCGAATTTATGTAAGAAATGTCAAAGGTATTTATAAAGCTAAAACGTATGCACCTCACTATCACTTGGGTTTCACTGCATGACACAAGACGCTACACGTAGCAGTTTTATTCAAGAAAAGAATTTATAGAATACTGTGGCTGTATTTTGTTGACATTTTACACGATCTTCACATTTGTTATAATTAATTTATATATCACTTTAAGAATCTACCGTAAATCTGAATAAAATATAAAGGACATAAAAGAAACATAATTTTGTGTGTGTGTGTAACTTACACCCACAAATATATATATATATATATTTGTGTGTATATATATATATATATATATACACACAGGGTGATAATAACTAAAGTTACGATTTCAAAACGCTATAATTTTAAAACTACCCATCAGAGCAATTTGATATTTTACTAAAGCAATCGTGAGGCAATGAAATTTTGTTTGGGGGAGGAAAAGGTGGTTCCAACATGTTTCTATAGAGGACGGTTTCAGAGTAATGTCAGGGGAAACGCCTAAATGGACTCATTAAACACGGGAATGTTGTTAGCAACACAATGGAATTGCAGGAAACAATAGAGTTTAACGGTGTACTACAGTTTTTTTTTAGCAATAAGACAAGAATACGCATTTACAGCAGAAACAGTCAAAGTGAAAAGAGAAAAAGAGGAGCTTCATGAAACAAATACTTTACGGATAATTAATAGCACATTTTGGAACTTTTTTTTTTCTTTTGCCAAACAAAATTTGATTATCTCACGATTGCTCTGGTAAAATACCAAATCGCTCTGATAGTTTTTAAAATTATAGCGTTTTGAAATCGTAATTTTAATTATAATCACCCTGTACATTTTTAAGGTGAGTAAATATATATATATATTTAAGGTAAGTAAATAGTAAATAAATACAGATTTCAAGGCTTGCTGTAGAAAACAACTTTGACTTTTTGGTATGTTGTAGAAATGCAACACGGGGATAAAAAAACGATTAATAAAGCTCTTTTTTGACCTCGGGGCATAGTTTCCAACACTAGCAATTTTTGGCTAACGAAAAATTTTAATAGAAGTCTTTTATCATATTTCTATAAGAGTTTTCACACACTGAGTAAAATAAAAAATTATATTGAAATTTTCTGGTAGACAAAAAGTGCTAAATTTGGCAATTATTATTGTGTGCACCAATGGTACAGTGCCAATGGTAAAGTGCTTCCCCACTAAATCCTCATTAAATATTAGGATGTGGTGATATGTAACATTTTTATTGCTTATAACTTTAAAATTTACTCTTAAGTAACTAAAAATAATCTGGTATGTCACTCACACGACTTTCTATTACCCTGAAATTTAATACTATAAATACAGGTTGCAGATTAAGAGGTAAGATAACGAGTACTGTTATGCAAACCTGTGTTAAACAATTCAAATTAGGCTTCGGAAGAGTTTTATATGATAATTAGTTCTGTGTGAGGGGGGGGGCTACCGCTACCCTCAACACCTCATTTCATTAATGCACCTGCATTTATATAGAATTTAATTCGGTTATTAAACAATAATTTTGTTTTGAAAAAAATTAATTTATTAAAATTATTATTTAAAAAAATTATCTTTTATGATAATGCAGACGATTTCCATATTAGAGAAGTAGTATAACACTAAATGAATAATAATAAAAAAAAATTGAATTTATTCTCAATATTACATTAAAAATGAAAAAAAAAAAAAGAAAAAAAATCGATAATTTTATTTTAAATTATCGCAGATCAATGGTTCAATTATTTGTTTTAAAGGTTTTGGTGAGCTCTTTTGAAAGATACCCATTATGAAAATTTACTCCCCTCGAGGGGGGATTTCCCCCCGGGGGGAATGCGGGGCTCCTATATCTACAAAAAATTTTTACCAGTTGACTATCTTTATTACGAAAGATATATATTCGTTTCATTTGGCTTAGTACAGTCTATAGATGCTAAACTCTACTTTCCTGCAATTTCCCCCATGGACGTAATGTATTTGAGTACTTTTGAGTGTACCTGTACACGAACCATTTGCTTCATCTCAACGAAAAGCTCACTGTAGCATCCCTATATGACACACATTTAGAATACCGAGTTTGGAATTCCTGCTACTATTTGTTTTTGAGATATGCTGAAAACAGACACACAGACATCCACCCACACAGACAGACACACAGACCATTCTTTAAAAACGTGATTTTCGTATTCAGGGACCTCAGAACATGTAAATAAAACAAAAACTCACGTTCGAAAATTTGACCTTAAAACAATACTTTCTCGACCCTATGGGTAAGAGAAAGTAAATAGATATCAAATACTTTTTTTTCTTTGTCTATTTCGTAATGTAGTAAATATAGAGTTAAATAGAAGAAAGATAATTTGTATTAAATTTCTTTTTTAAATAATATATTATATAATAGTCAAAAAAGCAATTTTGAAATTAAATGATTCAATCTATAACTATTTGAAGAAAATCTTGTGATTTAAATTTGAAAAGTGTAAAAAAGGGGATTTTTCTTTTCAATTGTTCCCCTTTTTTTTTTTATCTTTTTCCCCTTGATGTGTGTGTATATATATATATATATATATATATATATATATATTTATATATATAGTAATAAATTAGCTAATGAATGAAATGAAATAAACCCCCCAAAACACAGATGTCTTCATCAGGTAGCCTCCTTCGTGTAGGGGTGAAAGAGAAGTTTCTGAAAGGATAGTAGCAATTAGCTAATAATTATTTTTAGCCCCCAACTTCTCACCAAACAGAAAACCACCAGTAACTGAATAGAAATCGGACATATATAATGTAAAATGTATTACAGGATACCAGTGGAAATGCTTGTAAATGCGATTAAGTTGTGTTATGCGCTTTTTTTTTATGTACCGAATCCTAGTGCACTGTATGTCTCATAAACAATATATAGGAAATATACAGAGCGACTTAAAAGCACTCAAAAGCATTGCTTTCTATTTTAGATAATTGATGGAAACATACATTTTAAATTATATTCCTATAGAAATTTTAAAGGGTAGTCCGGTCTTCAGTATACATTTTTTTTTTAAAGTCTAGATAAAACACCAAATGAATTTTTTTAAATCGAAAAAAAGAACTTAAAATCATGTTCGTATAGATTACGAAATATATTGCAAACACTTTTTTGTTTTACTGTTCTGAAAAGATAGACTGCACGCACATCACGACATAGTATACTGCAGTTTGATCAAGCTGAAAAAGAGACATCACACTATTATGGCGTTTAGCGAGTAATGTGCCTCATGTCTTTTCTGATGCCCTGTAAAAATTGCTGTAAATGTTACTTACACCAACTGCAAAGCACAAGATAGCTTTTTTTATTTCGAATTCTAAAAGCAAAGTATTTTTTTTTTTTTTTTCAAAAGTAAAAATTTATAATTTTGGGCATAACGTAAAGTTTTATAAGTTGGAAAATTAAACAAACGTTTTTTGCAATTTCCGTACATCATATTACTTCAAAGAAGTACAATTTTTTTTTGAAGAATTTGCAAAAGGGTTTTATGGTAATACGTGATGTGCAAACGATTGACCAGAGCGGGTAAAGGTAAGGTCAATCTTGAAACATCTATTATCTGAGCAAGTAGAGTCCTTGACTACTTTTTGCTGTTATTTCAGTTCCGGCCATCCTGATTCTATTTTTAATCCACAAAGTTAATTGCTTTAAGTCTGCGGTAAAAACTTTACTCACTCGCAACCTGAAATAATGTAGAATAAAATACTTTTCCATAGTAAAAGATTTAGTTGAATTTAAACGCGGACACACATGGCAGCGCATTGTCATGCATGCATGCCACACACACACTCTTGCATGTGCATAATATAATCTTGCATCACACATGAATTATCAAATACTTCCTATATTTGTTAGGATAAACATACACAATACAGTAAAACTGGCAAGCCTGTGGAAGACAAATTACGATTTTGACTTCTAGTTGCTTTAATTTTATTTTCAAGTCGGACCGGGTCGGGCCTAGATCATTACGATGCTGTCTGGTCAGGCCTATGCAGACCTGTAACATGTGTTAGGAAGGAGAAAGATGTGGAGGGAGTACCGAGTAACTGCCGCCTAGATTTATGAGAAGAGAACTAAACAACGATAACTAAAGTTCCAGCACAGCCCTGGAATAAAGTATTCTGATCTGGTTTAAGCGATATGTAGAAAAATTACAACACTTTCTTATCATTCCGAAAATTTTATTGATAAATAATTTTAACTTTTATAAAATAACAATAAAAATAATAACACATTCTAGCTATTTTCTTACAAAAACCGGGTGCGAGGCCTTTTAAAGCGCGAGGCCCTGTGCGACCCAGGGCTAGCTCATCACAGTCGAAAAAGTGAAACCAGAAATGCTTAGGGATGACGTAGCTAGAAACACGCAAGTCCGAAAAAAACTATATGAGTAAATGGGATTAAATCTTTATTATTATTATTTTTTCTCAGTTATGGAGAGCAAAGTATTAGCAAGCCGTAGTTTCTTATAGTTAATACTGCAAGCTTTAAATACAAAGGAAAAAACATTACTTTTTGATTATCTATATTTTACTAACGGAAACAAGTTTTAATCAGTTTTTGCCAAAACGATGCGCAAGTGAAAAGAAAATATTTTACGTGTTTAATAGATAGAGGCAGAAATAAAATTTATATGAAGTGTTACTTTTTTTATGCATTCTAAAACTAAGAAATAATAAATTATACATCAATAATCAAATTTTCATTTAAAATAAAACGTGAGTTTTAATTAATAAGAATAATAATAATTATATATATTTATATTAATAAAATCAGACTTTTGTCTGTAAATTTGTCAGAATCGAAAAATTTTGTGATATCTTCACGTTTCACATACCATGAAAGCCGAAAATTACTTCAGAAAATTTTGCCTGTGTGTGTGTGGGTGTGTGTCATCGTGTCTGTATGTCGCTTTTTTTTGTCCGGGCATCACTTGAGAACGGCTGGACGGAATTCAACGGCGCTTGGCAGAAACTTAGATCTTTACCTAACTTAAAATTATATCTATCAACTTTTTTGAAATCCCCCCCCGTTCCCACCTGGGGGGCAAAAGACAAAAACACGTTTGTCCGGGTATCACTTGAGAACGGCTGGACAGAAATCAAAGGCGCTTCGCAGGAGCTTATATATTTACCCAACTCAAAATTATATCTATCACTTTTCAGAAATTCCCCCCACGTTCCCCCCTGGGGGCAAAAGACAAAAACACGTTTGTCCAAGCATTACTTGAGAACAGCTGGACGGAATTCAACGGCGCTTCGCAGGAATTTAGGTCTTTACTCAACTTAAAATTATATCTATCAACTTTCAGAAATTCCTCCACGTTCTCCCGTGGGGGCAAAATACAGAAACACGTTTGTCTGGTGTCCGGGTATCACTTGAGAACGGCTGGACAGAAGTCAACGGCGCTTTGCAAGAATTTTGGTCATTACCCAACTTAAAATTATATTTATAAACTTTTCAGAAATTCCCCCACGTTCTCCCCTGGGGGGTGGGGGTAAGATACAAAAAGACGTTTGTCCAGGTATCACTTGGGAACGGCTGGACGGAATTCAACGTCACTTCGCAGGAATTTAGGTCTTTACCCAACTTAAAATTATATCTATCAACTTTTCCGAGATTACTCCCCTTTCCTCCTAGGGGAGGCAAAAGACAAAAACACATTTGTAAGCATAACTCGGCTCTTAATTACTTCACAGTAAAGAAATTGCACATAGGGAGACTAGACATGAGTACAAATAATACATTATCTGCATTTAGGAATTTTCGATTTTTAAGTGAAGGGAGGGGAGAAATATTGAAAATTCCTGATTTTTGAGTTGACCTCTACCAAAAATGGAACAAATATATTGAAAAAAGGCTATGCGACTTACTTAGGATATTTCCAAAAACACATTTTTGTTTTCTTTGCGTTTTTTTATTTTTTTTAGGGGGGGATTACGAGGGGGCAAACTCGAGACACCCCTTTCAGCACTAAATTTGTCCTGAGAAATCTATGGGATCTGAGGTCACGAAATTTGGTGCGTAAATTGTTTATATGTATCCGACCCTTATTGTAACGGGATTTTATGAAATCCCCCCCCAATGCCCCCTTGGTGTCGAGAAGGCAATAAACAGGTGTAAAGACACGTTTTCCCGTTTGAATTCACCTTAAATTATCTTAGGTTGGCGAACTTTGGTGTGTGGATGTTGATTAGGTGTACGCATTATGTACTTTGTCGAGATTTCGCAAAACTTCGAACTTAGCCACTAGGAAAGGGGGAGTAGGAATCGGGTAAGTTGCTGCCGAAGGCAGTGAGAATACGCATTTCTCCCGCTGCGAGCGAGAAAAATCTCTACCGAACAAAGCGGGAACTTTAACTCAGGTTAATTAATAATTATATGGGATTTTCACAACTCATTTCAGTATTGTGTCCAGCGAAGCGGGCAAAGCCTGCTAGTATATAATGAAATTACAGCCATCATTTTCGAAAGCGTTGAAATTCATTTTTCAGGTAAATTTGGTTAAACTATTTTGAATAAAGATACATGGAGATAATGCTATTGAAATTTAGATGACATATTTATGTGTTATATCATATTTTGTCATTATAATATGCATAAATATTTTTTAAGCAAAGTTTTAATACCGGCGTCATTAACATCGTATTTTTAAAAATGGGAAATCTGGCGTAATAATTTATGATTTAATAGTGGCGAAATTTTACTGCAGTCATTCATTATTAATTATCACTAGGATTGAAAATGTCGGATTAAGTTTCAGGAAAATGTACAGATATACACTACCAGAAAACAAATATCGTAGGCCCAAAGTTATAAACCTAAAGAAAAAATGATATTTTCAAAAAAATGCAATGAATGATTTTAAGTAAAATCTAGAAAAACTCGCATGTTATTTCTCTTTTGTCTAAATTAAATAACAAAGAATTTTTAAATTACAATAGTATTTGCTATAAATATGCACTTTCTCGATGATTTTACTTTTTCTTTTCTTTTTTTTTTTTTTTCTTTTTTTTTTTTTTTAATGGTCTAGTTCTATTGCAAAAATGTGTTGACTGTTTTATCTGTGCAAAAGAAATAGTCCTCACGTTCCTAAAATTCCAGAACAACTAGTGGCAGAGAGGTTCTGCTCACGAAGCTGGAAGACAGGAGGTGACGGGTTCGATACTAAATTGCATTGTCGACCTAGCCGTTCAGGGTTTTTCATGTTTTCTCAAAAGTCGTGTGAATATGGGCTAAGGCCGCGGAGAGCATTATTATGTATTAGGCTCGGTCCCTAGGGTACACAACTGGCCTTAACCCGAACACCAACAACAAAAATTGTAAATTTTTATGCCTAACTTTAAGAATGAGTTCAATTCTACTAATGATTACTAATTTGCCATGTAAAATTTCTGTGCGATTTCTTGAATATTATGTTGGGTATGTAGGCTTTGTAGATGTTGTGCTCTAAAAAGACAAGTATAATATTTTTATTTGTTTCGTCAGGAGAGGAAAAGAAAAAAAATCGTCACCATTTGCGGTAGATCATCTTGAATTTTGCATATTAGGAAATAATGTATTGCAGAATTGGGCAGTTTATAAATCGTCTGCTATCTTTACAAGTTTTGCGACATTTTGGCGAATTTTTTTGATTATTATTTATGTATTTATTTCCAAATTAAGAGAACTTCTGGACTTTCTAGTATGTTATATTATAAAAGTAATATTCCTTTATTTTTATTTTTCTCTTTTTTAAATCATTATTTAAAAAAAGAAGAAAAATGATTGATTATTTTAAAAATCGAATAAAGAATTACACTCCGATTTTTAGGAAAGAATTTTTAGATTTCTAGAAAATTTGATTTTTTTTTTCTAATATTTAGACCGAATACACAGAAATTTCACGTCATCATAACAATAATATAAGAAATTATCTCATTTATATATAATTGATGTGAATGCAAGTATTCTGAGAGCTATTGTACATAATACTGTAAATTATGTGTACAGCTTAATTTATTTTAATAAATTTCCCCATTTGTTTATTCAATATTTTTAAAAATGTTTGTCTTAAAAAAAAAAAAAAAAAAAAAAAAAAAAAAAAAGTATTATTATTATTATTATTATTATTATTATTATTTAAATCTTTTCAAACAAAGTTAAGAATTGTTAATGACTTGGTTTCGTCTGCCTATTTGTCCTAAAGATAACTTTCCTAAATATGCTTGGGTAATCATAAATTTGATACATTACTGCAGGGCAATAAATTATACCTAATGAAAAAAACCTTTTAAGTGCATTTTAACAACTACTTTAGCATAAATACCTCGAATTTTGTAACTGTTATAAGAGAATATCTGTTGACAATGGATTCGATCTCAGTACCTCCAACTCTGAATACTGAACTTCCCAGTTGCTATTGGGGAGTCAATAAATTTAAATACATTAAGCAATGAAAGTGAAAATTGTTCGAACCAATTTCAGCTGTAATTTGTTATTATTATTATTATTTACCTATACCTTTAATATTTAATGCGCTGTTGATGATGCATATATTTTCTTAGACACTATACGGAACAACGGGATTGCAGAAATGCAGCCTAATTTGTACTTTATCTTTAAAAGTAAGACTATTAAAGTCTCTTTCTCTGAAATAGAAATTAAAGTGAGTAGACCGGCAGTAATTTATAATCTATATTAGCAGCACGATTTTTCTTTCTTGTTTAAATTCATTGCTAACAACCAAACAATACCTTTATCTAAATAAGGTATTAGTGCCTAACGAAAATGCAAGCGTAAGTGAAGGTTTGTTGCTGTTATTATTTATTATTTATTATGTCATTAATTTTTAAATGTTAACATATGTTCTTTTTAACAGGCAAAATGGGATTTCAACTGGCGAGAAATAAAAACTATTGGCTTGATGCTATTCTCATAGCAACCTTCCTTTTTCCCCACCCATTCATTCTTTTCAAATCGCGCGCCCCTTCCTTAAAGTAAACTCTTCTAAAAAGAGAAGGGGCGAAGTGCCAACTCGTGAAAGGTGAACTATACCCAGTGTTCATATTTTTGCAATAAAGTATACTATAGATAGAAATATATTGATTAGAAAGAATACAATTATAATGTATTTACATTTGTAATATAATTGTGAGTACAGAAAATTTGTTCAGAAATACTTTATTTTGAGGGAATAACGCTTGTAGGCGGACTCTATTGTCAAAAAGACAAAATCCTGCGATCGCAAAAGTGTTAAAATATATTTATAAAAGTTAAAGTATATTTTAAAAAATACATAAAGTTAAAATATATTTGTAAAATTTTAAAGACTAAAGTATCCTTAAAATAATAATCCTCCACCCTACAATAATAATAATAATAATAATAATAAATATATAAATAAAATAAAATAAAATAAAGCAATATATGAAGTAAAAGATTAAGCCTTTAACTATGGCGGCAGTTAAAAAACGATTTTACAAGTCTGTCTTGCATTCCAATTTCATTCGTTTTTTTTTTTTTTTTTTTTTTTTTTTAACAATTTTTACATTCAACCTATTTTTCTATTTTAAACAGTAAATCCCACCTATTTAGATAATTTTTTTTTCTTCTAGTGCATACTTGCCAACATCCTAATTAATATTTCCGCCTCGCCTTTTTTTTTTTTTTTTTCATAGCAGCATTATTTTAGAGTACTTTTCGTCTTATATGATAGTAATAATTGCATTTGGAGAATATTACTGTACAAAGTTTCTGGTGTGAGGTAAAGGGCGGGACTAACAACACTACGGAATATTAATGAGGATGTTGGCAAATATGCTAGTGTTCGTTTAAAGGATTCAAAATTTATCACCAGATGAAGTAAATACCACTTGTGTATATTTTTGTCAACGTAAAATAAGGGGTTTAACACGATTACTCAAAGTCACCTTTATTTTTCTTTTCTGTATTGTTTTCTTTTGAGGAACGATAAAAGGCGGGGCTTTAGAAAACAGGAATTCTTGATGCGAACACTAATATCTAAAAATCATCATTTTTGTTTCATTTCTTTGTGTTTGACGTTGTTGTTATATAATGTCACCCGTAAATAAAAAATAAAAATATTTTGTTCAATTTTCTCTGTTATTTTTAAAGATTTGCTTCGTTATCTCATGCAGAACTTTATAAGAGACGGCCCCCTAAACCTCTCCAAAAGAAACCAGTGAAAAAAAAAAAAAAAAAAAATCAAAGTTGGTGCGCGTTTTAATATGTAGAGAACCCCCAAATCAAAATTTCACTTCATTTTCTGAAAGTACTAACAATTCATAGTCGAAGGATACCTATTGCATTTTTGTGCATTGATTACCCACGGAGTTACATCGAGTGCTGCGTTTTTTTTTTTTTTTTTTTTTTCGACTATACATATATCGTTAACCCTTTAACTGCTGGTAAAACTACACACAAATAGGTCGCCTAAGACAGAAAACTTAACCTTCATCAATTTTTGAATGGGAGGGCAGGGTAAGATAATTTATCATAGCTATAACTTTCAATTTAATATCTCGAAGATGTTCTTGAACGTCAAATACCATCAATATGTCATGCTTCACTACGTGCTCAATTTACGAGGAGACTTATAACCCTAGAGGCGCTCACTCGTTTATAAAAACAATCACACTTTACAAAACGGGACCGTACAAATTACGATAAAACATTTTTTTATATTGAACAGAGATATTTCTTATTTACTGGTATCAGTATAATTTTTAGTAGAAAAAGCTAATTTGTATAATTCCTTTTAATAAATACACTATGTTTCCAAAGAAGAAAATAAATGAAAAGGATTTCAACAAATATTTATAGATTGGGATTTAGTTTGTATGTACTACGGTCAGTTTTTGTACTCGAAGGCTAATTAGACATAGTCGTCAATAACCCACGTCCTAAAACGAAAAATTAAATGGATTGGAAAGTCATTACAATAGTTCAGAAGATATAAATGAATACGATAATCATTATACTTTTATTTATTTTTTACTGTGCTTAACGTTGTTTTATTATAGAGAAAAATTCAATTAAAAGCATACTACGAAAATTAAACATTTGCTTCCAAGAATAAAGCACTAAAAGAAATTTTTAATATTCTAGCTTTTCTTTTTTTTTCCTCAAATACCTTAACCCCTTAACGCGCGGTGTCCTCGCCAGGAGGACGCAAAATTTAAGATCCAGCTGCAAAAATTCATCCCGGAAATATTTTAGCAAAAATTCACGTTTATAACATATCAGAAAAGGCCGGTTTTTTAAACCTTAAAATTTTAAATTTCTTTTAGTTTAATTCAGTTCATTATTTCCGGTGGCAGTATAATTTAAATGTTTCAAATTGTCTTGCGCCGCAAAGGGTTAATGTAATGTTACAAAACTTCAGATTAACAAAGTGAGACAGCCAACACACTAATTAATATTCCGTGGTATTTTTAGTACCGCCCCCATTCCGACAACACTAATTTTTAGAGCAAGTTTTTTCAAATGTAATTCAAATTAAATATCAAGAATATTCTAATAAAAAACTGGTGTGAAAAAGAAAGTGCGGGTACCAACAATATTACAAGTTATTAATTAGTACGCTGACAGCAGAACTCGAAGTTTCCACCCTTTTTTTTCAGGACACTCTCGCTGATGAGAAACTTCTGCTATCACAACTTTTATGCAATATTCTCTAACGTAGTTAATCACGACACTTTAAAATAAAACACGGTAGATATTTTTGTATGGATAGAGTGGTGGCATAGAAGCGAAAAATATTTCATTTCTGAAAGTGTCCTTAAAAAAGGGCGAGACTTCGAGGTCTGATCGACAGATATGGAAATGTGTTTCAGCTCTATGCATACACTATCACATACATTATTACATCAAATATTTATATTTATATAATATATATATTAATGAATAATTTATATTTTTCTTATTTTTTAAAATTTATTAACTAACACAACTGTCGTTAAATTAAAACAAAAATTAATTTTTGTTTTAGTATATAGCGAAAAATTCAGTTAAAATTATTCAATTAGTAATATGAATCTTAAATGTTGTAAAGGCAACATAAATTACAGTTTAAATTTATAATTATTTGTTGAAAAAAGAATATATATATATATGCTGTGCACCAGCCACGCGACTTCCATTACCCTGCTATACACATTATACCATAGCCTCCTTAACTAGATGCCTGTCGCGTGATTCGGAAACTTGACAACAGTTAAAGCGGTAGACAGTGCCACCTGGTATAGAGTGCGTGATTTTTTTATTTAACTGTCACCAATAATTTTAAGAAGTGATATATGATATATATAATTTACATTTCTTCGATTTTATTCCTTTTTTATGTATATCATATCCCACTTTTAAAAATTTTTGGTGTCTGTTGAATAAAAGCGTCGCGAAGTCTGTACCAGGTGGCGCTGTCTACCGCTTCAACTTAGGGTCCCTGGATAGAGAGAGACTGGACATTGGCGCGCCGGCTTTTTGACGAAATTCTCCATTTTAGTGCCAGTTGCTCCATTGCTTACCATTACGCTGAGAAGAAATTTTGATTATTTTACGTCATAATCGAAAAAGAACTTATTTATTACATTTTTACTTTGTTGGAAGATAAATTGCTTTAATTTTGGAATACCTTTAAAAGATAAAAATGCATAATTATTTATTTTATATCATGCTTTAAATACTTTGAAATTCTCTTATTGCATGCTGTTTTACGTATTTATTTCCTAACATATGAGATAATTACATTATTTATTTGCTAGCTATTAGTTTTTAAGTTCTGTTGTGCAATATGTTTAATATGTTAGATCTCAATGTATTTTTCTTATATTTTAAAATACATATTTAAAATAAATATATAAAATTATATTTTTTTGATTTTTTGCAAGTACGCAAAATGTATCAGATTTCTTAAAATAAATTAATAAAAATTAAGAAAATAAGGTGTATATTATTTGCTAACATATGAAATTTAAATTTCTTTTAAATATTAATTGACATAATAAATTTTATAAATAATATTTAAATAAGTAATTATTTTTATTTACAGAACATTTAAAAAAAACCTTAAAAAAAAAAAAATCAATGAAATAAGCAAATGTAAATAAAATAAATAAAAACATTTTTTAATTTCTGAAGGTATTAGTTAATATTTTTACAAATTATTATTAATAAAATTTTTATTTTTAATATTTAACTAAGTCATTATTATTAATAATGCGTAATTGAAATAAATAAAATATGTATTTTTAGCTTGTAAAAAAAACACGTAAATATTTTTATAAAATAATAAAAAATAATTTCTGTTCTTCTGCTGTAGTTTTACATTTATTCATGAATTACTTGACAAAAACTAAGATTATCATATTTTTGTTAAAAATTTTCTAACTTTTTATATATAGAATGTATGTCTTCAGAAAAAATAAGGTAGAATTACTTTCACTAAGGTAGAATTGCTTTCACAATCAACGTATTTTGCTTAATATAGAAATACAAAACAAAAAATTCCTCTGTTTTTCAATAGGAATTGAAAAAGTAACCATGTCGAAGCTTAAAACAAAATTAGTTTTTTTTTTCAAATTCTTTTTCTCTAAGACGAAAAAAATTACATATTTATATTCTGCATTACATTCTGCACAAATTTAGCACAATTTCCTTTCATTTATGTTGTATAGTAAAGCGTCAATCGCGAAGAAAAAAGCATTACGTTCTACGGGGATCGCTCCGAATTGGCACAAAGATGGCCGACTTTCGGTCAATGTCCAGTCTCTCTATATATAGGATTGCTACTTCTACTGTTCCCAAGCTTCCGAGCCACGCGACAGGCATCTAGTTTAGGAGGCTATGATTATACTCTGTTTGGAAATTGTATGGTCAGAACACATAAAATTGATGTAACCCTTTCAGGAACAAAGGAATTTTGCTCATTAAAATAAATTACCACGAGAATTTACGATCAAGTCTAAAACAAAACAATTAATTGAAGTTTTTTTTTTTCTCTATGTTATTAAAGTGAAGCTTTGTAAAATATTTCTGGACAAATTTTAGCAGTCGATTAAAATTAGGTGGAATGTAAATTGTACCAGCAACATATTAATTGCGCCTTACATTTATTTAAAAGAAATTTTAGATTTGGAACTCA